>JAESUZ010001754.1:0-484271 GCA_017311185.1 Proteles cristata cristata
GGCTCGAACCACATGCAGGCAGTGCAGGGCCTGCTTGGGATTCTTTCTCTCTCACTGTCTCTCACTCTCTGCACCTCTACTGCTTGTGCCCACTGTGTCTCTCAAAACAAATAAATAAACTTAAGGAAAAAAATAGCGAAATGCATAAGCTTTAACTAACAGCTATAGGAGAAACCGTGGGAGAAAATAATCATAGCAGAGGCTAGGTGGTGATTTCTTACATAAGACTCAATGAGCACAAACCATAAAAGAAAACAGTTGATAAAAATTGTACTTTATTAAAACTAAAAATTTTCATGAGTCAAAAAAACATTAAGAAAGGGAGAAGAGAAGCCCCTGAACAGGAGAAAATAGTCTCAGCACACACATGTGACAAAGGACTTGTATCTAGAATATACGGAGAACTCTGAGAACTCAATAATAAGAATACAACTCAATTTTTAAAGTGGGCAGTAGACTTCAATGGACACTTCACAAAAGAGAGATTGGAATGGTTCACAAGCATATGATAAGATCCCCTACGTCATTAGTATCAGGGAAATGCAAATTAAGACATCAGGGAGACACTCCGACACTCCGTCCGGGACGACTAAAATGGAAAAGACTGCTAATCCCAAGGACTGGGAAGGCTATAGAGCAACCGGCACTCTCTGAGCTACTGAGGAGAGCCTGCGATGTAAAACCACTTTGGAGGGGCGCCTGGGTGGCTTAGTCGGTTAAGCGTCCGACTTTCGCTTAGGTCATGATCTCGCGGTTCGTGGGTTTGAGCCCCGCGTCGGGCTCTGTGCTGACTGCCAGCTCGGAGCCTGGAGCCTGTTTCAGTCTGTGACTCCCTCTCTCTCTGACCCTCCCCCATTCACGCTGTCTCTCTCTCTCCTAGAAATAAATAAAACATTAAAAAAAAAAAAACACTTTGGAAAATGCCTTGGCGTGTTCCTCCGAAGCTAAACGTTCACCTACCATGCTACACAGCTATGTCACTCTTCGCACGTACACTGGGATAACGGAAGCGTGACCGTACAGGACTGGTACAGAGCAGTCTTGTTCACAATCGCCTCATGTTAGAAACAACCCAGGGGGTGCCTGGCTGGCTCAGCCGGTAGAGCCTGTGACTCTTGATCTCAGGGTCATGAGTTCAAGCCCAACACTGGGTGTCGAAATTAATTAGAAAGGAAAACCTTTTGGGAATGCAAACTGGCGCAGCCACTCTGTAAAACAGTATGGAGGGTCTTCAAAGAATTAAAACTAGAGCTACTCTATGACCCCACAATGGCACTACTAGGTATTTATCTAAGGGATACAGGTGTGCTGTTTCGAAGACACATGCACCCCCAGTGTTTAGAGCAGCACTGTCAACCAAAGCAAAAGTACGGAAAGAGCCCACATGTCCATCCATGGATGAAGAGATAAAGATGTGCTACATAGATACAATGGGATATTACTCGGCAAACAAGAAGAATCAAATCGTGCCATTTGCAACAACATGGATGGAACTGGGGGAGGGGAGGTATTATGCTAAGCAAAATTAGTCAGAGAAAGACAAATATCATATGACTTCACAAATACGAGTACTTTAAGATACAAAACAGAAGAACATAGGGGCGCCTGGGTGGCTTAGTCGGTTGAGCGTCCGACTTTCGCTTGGGTCATGATCTCGCGGTTCGTGAGTTCGAGCCCCGCATCGGGCTCTGTGCTGACTGCCAGCTCAGAGCCTGGAGCCTGTTTCAGTCTGTGACTCCTTCTCTCTCTGGCCCTCCCCTGCTCATGCTGTCTCTCTGTCTCTCTCTCCTAGAAATAAATAAAAATATTAAAAAAAAAAAAGATGAACATAAGAGAAGGGAAACAAAAATAATATAAAAACAGGGAGGGAGATAAAACATAAGAGACTCTAAAATAAAGAGACCAAACAGAGGGTTGCTGGAGGGGTTGTGGAAGAGGGGGGTCGTGCTAAATAGGTAAGGGGCATTAAGGAATCTACTCTTGAAATCGTTGCACCATATGCTAATGAACTTGGATGTAAATTAAAAAACAAATAAATTATAAAAAGAAAAGAAAGAAAAGAAACGTCTGTCAACAGGGTAAAAAAGTTGTGGTATACCCATACATGTCAGTCATCGATTTCATTTTTTATTATTTTTTAATGTTTATTATATTTTACTTATTTTGTAACAGTTTATTGTCAAGTTGGTTTCCATATAACACCCAGTGCTCATTCCCACAAGTGCCCTTCTCCGTGCCTATCATCCCCTTTCCCTCTTCCCCACCCCCATCAGCCCTCAGTTTGTTCTCAGTATCCAAGAGTCTCTCATGGTTTGCCTCCCTCTCCCCAACTATTTTTTCCCCTTCTCCTCCCCCATGGTGCTCCATTAAGTTCCTTCTAATCCACTTATACATGCAAACATATGGTATCTGTTCTTCTTTGCCTGAGTTATTTCTCTCAGCATAACACCCTTGAGTTCCATCATATTGTTACACGTGGCCAGATTTCATTCTTTCTCATTGCCATGTAGTATTCCATGGTATAGATAAACCACATCTTCTTGATCCATTCGTCCATTGATGGGCACTTAGGCTCTTTCCATGTTTTCTTTCCATGTTTTGGCTATTGTTGAGAGTGCTGCTATGAACATTGGGGTACATGAGCCCCTATGCATCAGCACTCCTGTATCCCTTGGGTAAATTCCTATCAGCGGTATTGCTGGGTCCTAGGGGAGTTCTATTGTTAATTTTTGGAGGAACCTCCACACTGTTTTCCAGAGGGGCTGCACAAGTTTACATTCCCACCAATAGTGTAGAAGGGTGCCCGTTTCTCCATATCCTCGCCAGCATCTAGAGTCTCCTGATTTATTCATTTTAGCCGCTCTGACCGGCGTGAGGTGGTATCTCAGTGTGGTTTTGATTTGTATTTCCTTGATGAGGAGTGGCACTGAGCATCATTTCATGTGTCTGTTGGCCATCTGGATGTCCTCTTTGGGGAAGTGTCTGTTCATGTCTTCTGCCCATTTCTTCACTGGATTATTTGGGTTTTTTTGTTTTTTTTTAAAATGTTTTATTTATTTCTAGGAGAGAGAGAGAGAGACAGCTTGAGCAGGGGAGGGTCAGAGAGAGAGGGAGTCACAGACTGAAACAGGCTCCAGGCTCTGAGCTGGCAGTCAGCACAGAGCCCGACGCGGGGCTCGAACCCACGAACCGCGAGATCATGACCTAAGCGAAAGTCAGACGCTTAACCGACTAAGCCACCCAGGCGCCCCTGGATTATTTGTTTTTCAGGTGTGGAGTTTGGTGAGTTCCTTATAGATTTTGGATACTAGCCCTTGATCTGATATGTCATTTGCAACTATCTTTTCCATTCCATCGGTTGCCTATTAGTTTTATGGATTGTGTCCTTTGCCGGGCAGAAGCTTTTAATCTTGATGAGATCCCAATAGTTCATGTTTGCTCTTGATTCCCTTGCCTTTGGGGATGTGTCAAGTAAGAAATTGCTGTGGTGGAGGTCAAGGAGGTTGTTTCCTGCTTTCTCCTCTAGGGTTTTGATGGTTTCCTGTCTCACATTCAGGTCCTTCTTCCATTTTGAGTTTATTTTGGTGTATGGTGTGAGAAAATGATCTAGTTTCATTCTTCTGCATGTTGCTGTCCAGTTCTCCCAGCACCAGATGTTAAAGAGGCTGTCTTTTTTCCATTGGATACTCTTTCCTGCTTTGTCAAAGATTAGTTGGCCGTATTTGTGGGACCAGTTCTGAGTTCTCAATTCTATTCCATTGGTCTATGTGTCTGTTTTTGTGCCAATACCATACTGTCTTGATGATGACAGCTTTGTAGTAGAGGCTAAAGTCAGGGATGGTGATGCCTCCCGTTTTAGTTTTTTTTTTTTTTCTTCAATATTACTTTGGCTATTTGGGGTCTTTTGTGGTTCCATACAAATTTTAGAATAGTTGTTTTAGTTTGAGAAGAATGCTGGTACAATTTGGACTGGGATTGCATTGAATGTTTAGATTGCTTTGGGTTGTTTTGACATTTTAACCATATTTATTCTTCTGATCCATGAGCATGGAAGATTTTTCCATTTCTTTGTGTCTTCTTCAATTTCCTTCATAAGTTTTCTATAGTTTTCATAATACAGATCTCTTATATATTTCGTTAAGTTTATTTCCCGGTATTTTACGGTTTTTGTGCAATTCTGAATGGGATCAGTTTCTTGATTTCTCTTTCTGTTGCTTCATTATTGGTGTATAAAAATGCAACCGATTTCTGTATGTTGATTTTGTACCCTGCAACTTTGCTGAATTCATAGATCAGTTCTAGTAGGCTTCTGGTGGAGTCTGTTGGGTTTTCTATGTAGGCTATCATGTCTGTGAAAAGTGAAAGTTTGATTTCTTTGACAATTCTGATGCCTTTTATTTCCTTTGTTGTCTGATGGCTGATGCTAGGACTTCCAGCACTATGTTAAACAACAGTGGTGAGAGTGGACATCCCTGTCGTGTTCCTGATCTCAGGGGGAAAGCTCTCAGATTTTCCCTATTGAGGAGGATTTTAGTGTGGGCTTCTCATAAATTGCTTTGATGATATTTAAGTGGGCTCCTCCTATCCAGGCTTTCTCCAGGGTCTTTATTAAGAAAGGATGTTGTGGTGCACCTGGGTGGCTCAGTCGGTTGAGCGTCCAACTTCGGCTCAGGTCATGATCTCGAGGTTTGTAGGTTCAAGCCCCATGTCAGGCTCTGTGCTGATGGCTCAGAGCCTAGAGCCTCTTTCAGATTCTGTGTCTCCCTCCCTCTGATCATCTCATGCTCTCTCTCTCTCTCTCCCTCTCAGAAATAAATAAAACATTTTAAAAAAAAAGAAAATAAAGGATGTTGTATTTTGTCAAATGCTTTTTCTGCATCTATTGACAGGGTCATATGATTTTTATCTTTTATTTTCTTAATGTGACTGATGGAATGAATGAATGAATGAATGAACGAATGAATGAATGAACAAACGAACGAACAAATGAATGAATGAATGGCAGAGGGGGAGGCTTGCCTTTCAGGTCCACGTCTTTAGCCACATAGAAATGTCCTACCAGGGGCACCTGGGTGGCTCAGTTGGTTGAGGATCCAACTTAGGCTCAGGCCATGGCTTCATGATTTGTGGGGCTATATATGTGAACACAACAGAGGCCCGCTGGGCCAGCCCACATTTACTGAAGCAGCTTATAGACCACAAGACAGGGAGAACCACACGGATCTGAAATACTCACACCTGGCCCTGCTCCTTGCTCTGCTTGGAAATCATGGGTCACGACATAATCAGATGATCATGAATCCGGGTGAGCTCCTTCAACTTGCTCTTCAGCAACTCGGCCTGCATCCTCAGGCCTTCAGCTGACTCTCCCTTTGCCATCTTACACAAGTGCTTTGATTTTTCAAGAAGGTTGGCCACACACTTCACAAGCAAGACGGCCGCACCCATCCACTCGTCTTCAGTGGCAAGTGCCACAGCAATGAGTCGAAAAGCTTTCTGCACCTTCTTGCCACTCCAAGCTGAAACTCTCCCAGTTGTCATGAGGCAATTGGCAGGGCCCGCTAAGTGAGGATTGGCTTTGGCCAGCCTGATGGCACGAACATTCTTTCCAGTGTTTTTCAGGACTTTAGCCCAGGGGGTTAAGGAATTACTGCAGGGCGTATTCTTACACAAACCCTTTGCAACTACCTCCCCGTTGTCACTGCCAGCCGATGTCAGGTGACTGGCTTTGCCTCTTAGGGACGATGTTTTTGTGTGCTCCATGATTCTGCTGGACACTTCGGTGACAGCAGATACTGATCCCAGCCCCATCCCAGCCAGGCAGAGTGGTAGACCCATCCCTGACGTCACAGGGGCCAAGCCAGGCCCAGAACTGTCAGGACACCAGACGTGGCTCCAATGGAGTGGGCCACATTTTTGGTGATGGTGCACTTCCTGTGTACTTTGTCAACCTTGTCTGCAAACTCACAGAGACTTCGTATTTGCCACTTGAGCTCCTCGTTCAACTGGGGAAACCCATTCAAAAAGCATTCCCTCTCCAGGGGGTCACTCTGGAGCTTGTTTATTTCCTCCATATATAGGTCTTCTTTTAGCTTTCTTAGACCTTCACAGAGCTCCTCTGCCTCCTCCCTGCAATAGTGAAGGTCAAGTGGTTAAAAAACCTTATCTGTCACATGGGTTTGAATTGATCTCTCCTACATGAACCACACGACTTTTACTATAAACCAAATGGACAAGAATTGGACAGAGGCAAAGACTGTATCTTGCAATGTTACACACCATTCTGTACCTTGAGCATGCTCTGTGAAACATATTCAGTCAGGGAATAAAAAAGTAGTCATCTTAAGATGCCCTGATGTGGCAGGTGTTTGGTTGAAGTGTCTTTATGTATTTATTTTGAGGAACAAGGTAGAAGGAGGAGCAGAAAGAGAGGGAGACGAAGAATCCCAAGAAGGCTCTGTGATGTTCAGATCATGACCTGAGCCTAAATCAAGAGTCAGATGCTTACCTGACTGAGCCGCCCAGGTGCCCCAAGTGGTAAGTATTCAATAAACAGGGCTTCTCACTCAAGGGCAGCTCTACACTATGGGTACCACAGTGTTTGTAGACGAACAAAGGAAAGTGGATTTAGAGCAGCAAAACCTTCTTTTGGAGAATCTTAGTGTGTAGGGAAGGATCAACCTTACACACAGAGAGGTCTGCCCTTTGCCCTTGGCTACTGGGAAGTGATCTCTAGGCCCCTGCCTACAATGGGAAGGGTCCTAGAATCATAGGACTGTCTTCCTTTGCCTGGGCCTCTGGCCTGACGTCACCGGACAACACGATGTATGATGGGGGCTTTGGGTCATGTGCTATCAGTTCTAACTTACGGAGGGACTATAAAATAAAGGCATGAGGGTGACCTCAAGAAGGGGCTGGAGATGACACACAGGTCAGCCATGCAGAACACGTCATTGGGTCACAATAAAACTCTATACACCAAGGCTGGGGTTGAAAAACACTCTTTCCTTGACCCAACTTTAGTCAGGCTCTTCAAAGCCCTCCTTCTGACCAGGTACAGTCCATGTGTACCTTGTCGACCTTGGCTTTCTGTGTTCTGTCCATGACAGCCTGTAGTGCCCAGACTTAGCATGAACCCTGTTAGGTTAGTTGAATGAGAATTTGCCCACTCTTCATCTGATCACCGTTGATATATGATCAAATTCCACCTTTGATGTGGAAGTTCTTTTTTGTATTCTTTTTTTCAACTTTGTTTCTTTATTTTGAGAGAGAGGGAGAGAGCAAAAGCAGGAAGCAGGGGACAGAGAGGAACGGAGAGCGGAAGAGAGAGAGAGTCCCAAGCAGGCTCTTTGCTGTAGGTGCAGAGCCCAACACAGGATGCATCTCACCAACCAGGAGATCATGACCTGAGCTGAAATTAAGAGTTGGATGCTTAACCGACTGAACCCCCAAGGTGCCCCTGATTTGGAAGCTTTTGACCTGCCTTCAGCAACAACCCTGTTGGGTCCGTTTTGCAAGAATCCTCCACCTCTTCTCTTTGTGATTTCCCATCACCCGCCAACACCCCACTATTTGGAGTAAAACCCCAGCTGTCTTCACCATATCCAGAGTAGAGCCTGATCTGTCTCCTATGACCATAGCTCTGAATTAAGTCTTCTTTACCATTTTAATAAACCCCAGAGTCATTGTTTGCTTTCCCAGTGTGAGCTTCCCTGATGGCCAATGTCCCACGTGCATTGCCACAGACTGAATACAGGACAGCAGTGCATCCAGTGGATGACAGGAGCTTTGCATTCGAAACCCTCCCAGACTCTGCCCCATGTGTCTCTCTCTTTGGCTGATGGCCACCTGCATCCTCCCCTGGAAGACAGTGTGACTTAGTGTGAGAGCTCCGTGAGCTCTGGGAGCCCTTCCAGGGCATCACCCAATCTCAGGGTGGTTTGAGGATCACCCACCAATTTGTAGTTGGTGCCAAATGTGAGGGCCGTCCTAGGGATTGTGCGCTTAGACTTTATAGCTTGGCAAACTCAGAATACTTCAAATTTAAAAACATGAGAAGGGACCTTAGTGATTATTTTCCCTGGCACGTGCTCTCTCTCCCAAGCCTGATGTCCTCTGATGTGACCCAGCCACTGCCCCAACAGACTGAGAAGCAGTCATCTGGTACCCGGGTTCCCCCCAGACTGTCTAGTTCACATCGCTGACTCCCGACCCAGCACCAGCACCCCTAGCCTCTCAGGTCTCACCAGCCTAGTTTACACCTAAGCTGGTGACAGCTTCATATAAATGCACACCAATGCCATGTGCAACTTGTAGGAAATTGCTTAAAGAGACAAGAGACTTTGAGAACCATCTACGGGAATCCTGAAGCCTGAAAAGATGTGCATTTGGACAAATTGCTGGACAAACTACTTTCCTCTTTTGTGGGGACTCGTGCATCTCTCCAGAATCCCTCAAAGAATAGAGAATTGGCAGCTACCCCCTGTGGTGCCAGGAATTGTCACAGAGCCACACCGCCTCCCACTGGTCTGGGGTTGCTCTATGTAGAAGAGGATGGGACACCTGGGTGGCTTTGTTAAGCTTCTGACTTTGGCTCAGGTCATGATTTCATGGTTGGTGAGTTTGAACCCCACATCTGGCTCTGGGGTGACAGCTCAGAGCCGGGAGCCTGGTTCACATTTTGTGTCTCCCCCTCTCTCTACTCCTCCCACATTCATGCTCGTGTGTCTGTCTCTAAAAAATAAACATCATTTAAAAATATGTATAAGATGAGGAAAGGCTTCCAGGTGGTGGCCAAGACCACCCAGCTCCCAGGCAAGGTATGGAGGAGACAACGCCCCCTTTCCTCCATAGCCCTGCATGCCTGGTGGTGAGGAGATTAAAGAAGGGAGAGAACAAATACCCCTCTCTCTCTCCCAAGACCTCGAGTTTTGTGGCAAGGGCTTCATTCTGTCCTATCCCTACTTCCAAGCTAACTAGTCCCCCAACCTAGCCCTCCTCTTGTCCATCCCGTCTCCAGCTCTGGCCCTGGCCCAAGCCTCTTGGACCTTTGGACAAGATGATTGCCCTTGGGTCCTCACTTTTGACCTTGCAGTTCGTGCTAAGGCTTTTGCCACAATCTTATCAGGCTGAATTACTGTTTCCATTGAACAAATGGCTAATCTGAGACATACACGCCCAGAGACCTAGGGCTGGACAGAGATAGGGTCTGGATCCAACCCAGCTTAGTCCAACTCCACTCCAGCCTCTCCACCTTGTGGGCCAGCAAGTATCCTGCAGTATTCCTACAACTTAGATGTGGAGGGAAAGCTCCAGTCCAATGCCCAGGGGCACAGACTGTTACATCAGCATTCTTCTGATTTGTCCTTCATTTCCAGGAAGAAGACCATTGGCCCCTGTGTCTTTGTGGCAATCTTCTAAAAAGGTATATTGAGGCACCTGGATGGCTCAGTCAGTTGAGGGTCCAACTCTTGAGATCAGCGCAGGTCATGATCACATGGTTCATGACTTCAAGCACTGATTCAGGCTCTGTGCTGATGGTGTGGAACCTGCTTGGGATTCTCTCTCTCTCTCTCTCTCTCTCTCTCTCTCTGACCATTCCCCAGCCATGCTGTCTCTGTCTCTCTCAAAATAAATATGCTTAAAAAAAATAAAAAGTTAACAATAATTGAGCACCTAGTATGTGTCAGTCACTATGCTAAGCACTTTAGATATGTGATCTTAGTTTTCTCCTAGTAAAACTGAACAGATGAAGAAACCAAGGCAGAGATAGATGTGCTTTATTCAAGGCTCAAGGTCACATCACCTGCCCTCTGCAGGTGTCATCTCTTCTCAAGCCGAGGCCATTCCCTGCCAGCGGATGTCATAGAAGATGTATTTGTCAAATATTGTGGAGAAGGAGCATACTGAACCCCAGCCCTAGGACACTGCCATGCAGAGATCTGGGGGACCACCCTGGGGCATCCACAGGGCTTACCAGGGCTACTTGGCCTTAGCCATGAAGTACTCCCAGGCTGTCTGGTGAGTCACCAGGAGAAGCATTTCATCCCGGTTCACGTAGTTTCTGAAATACTCAATGATGTCCTCAATAAAGCTCGTGCTCTCTAGATGGAAAAGAGAAAGTAAAAGGTTGCTTTGTTTTTTCTTTTTCCTGCTTCACTAAAGGAGGAATGAAACCGGGTTTTGTGGGAGGGAACCCACAACACTCTTATCTGTGTATTTATTGAGAGCAGGCCTAGGTGGGGCAGTATTGTGATGCATAGACTCAGACCTTGCCCAGCTTTTATACCTGATAAGCAGCTGCTTACTATGGAGATACAGGCAGGTGACATAACACAGCCTTGCTGGCAGGTGGTTGCTGGAGGAGGGGAGGTTTCTTTCTGGAGGTAACAAGGTCCATGTAGAGGGGACAGCAAAGAAACCTCGGGAAGGCATACTATGTAGCAGGCTCCAGCGCAGACAACACACACACCTGATATTTGATCCTCACAACAACACAAGTGAATAGTCTCATTTTCCATGTGAGAGTAGCCAGTCACCCAGCTCACACAGGTGAGGTGGCCACGGCCACACTGGGGTCCAGTTCAGTGGCCCATAGGCCACAGGGAGAGAGCTGAAGGGAATGTCCTCCGTTGATAAAGCCGCACAGTCATCCTGAGCCATGATGGAGGTTGGACAGGTCAGGAAGGTGGGAGAATCTTCCAAGGCAGCTGGTCTTCCTCCCACCAAGGCGTTGCCTCAGGACTCCTTCCTTCTCTCCTTTCCCTCTGCTGGCCCCCACTTCCCTGTGGGCTGTCCTGGCCCCACTTTTAGGTCATTTGATAGGTGGCAGGGGGAGGGAGGAAGTGAGCATCTCAGCCATGAGCCTGAGGATAGGAGGGAGGAGCCCCTACAGACCCCTGAGGTGGGGGACTCCCCTTGGTCCCCCTTCAAGGCTCGAGGACACTCATCAGTCCCCTTCAAGGGTCTGATTCCTCTGTAGGTTAACTCAGCTGGAGGCCCTCTGCCAATCCCAGGAATCCTCTGGAGTTGATATCAGGCACTCCTTGGATCATGGTGTCAGCAGTGGGATCTCAGCGTTTTCCCAACAGCCTGCGTCTTCATTCCAGTCTGAAGGAGTGTTGCTTCAGCCTTGGGAAAGACAGAACAAACTGTGGAGTCAAATATAAGACAGCTGTAGCCATGGGGAGTGGCAAGGGAACAGGACTCAGGTGGTTCCCTCTGGGAAGGCCACCCATGCCAACAGGGACGTAACCTGATCTGTCTGTCTGTCTCCTGGCCTCTGTTGGCTGCTCCTCTCACTGCAGCTCACTGCCAAACCAGGTCAGAGTCCTGTCTTCCTGCAGAGGCACAAGGAGAGGGTTATCAGACCAGGAGACTGCTATCTGAGAAGTTATAAAAGCAATGAAACCAAACACCGAAGGTAAGATAGGAAGAAATATAGGGGGAATTACTTGACGTCAGCACATCTGTGTTTCTGAATTGATAGTAGCTAATGTTGATCAAGCATCTGTGAGGGGCAGGGCTCCTTACCTGTCTCCTCCCTGAATATTCACACACTCTCTGTGAGGTGGGAGCTCTTGGGGCTCCCATTGAGCGTGTTTTAAAGTTTATTTCTTTATTGAGAGAGAGGGTGAGAAAGCACGATTTGGGGAGGGGCAGAGAGAGTGACAGAGAGAGAGAGAGAGAGAGGGAGGGAGAGAGAGAGAGAACCCCAAGCAGGCCCCGCACTACCAGCATAGAGCTCGAATCGTGAGATCGTAACCTGAGCAGAAGTCAGATACTTAAGGGAGTGAGTCTTGTGACTCCCATTTGAAAGTAGAGGAAAGCAGGATGCTTGGGTGGCTCCTTCAGTTAAGTCCAATTCTTGATTTTGGCTCAGGTCATGATCTCAGGGTTCATGAGTTCCAGGCCCTCCTCAGCCTCTGTGCTATCAGTGTGGAGCCTGCTTAGGATTCTCTCTCTTTCCTCTCTTACTGCCCCTCCCCTGTTGAATCTCTCTGTCTCTAAATAAATACACATTTTAAAAAATAAGTAAAGTGGAAAAAAAATCACAAAGTTTAGCTTCAGGCTAGCTCAAGTTTTCACAATGGCGCTAAAGTCGGGACTAGAACCCAAGCGTTTCTGATCCAAACCCCATGCTTGCAATGACTGTGCTTTACTCCCTTTAACATACAAAAGTATTATTCATGGGGCGGCCAGGTGGCTCAGTAGGTTAAGTTTCCGACTTCACCCCAGGTCATGGTCTCACAGTTGGTGAGATCTGCTGACAGCATGGAGCCTACATCAGATTCTGTGTCTCCCTCTCTCTCTCTGCCTCTCCCTGGCTCACACGTGCTCTCGCTCTCTCTCTCTCTCTCTCATAACATATTTATAAAATAACATATTTATAAAAATTTATAGTAAATAAGATATTTATAAAAATGTGATGATACCATGGGTAAACAAGAATACTTCGAGTGAACTCTATCCATCGACAGATATATTTTCTAGCAATACATCATCCCCTTACATGGGTACCTGTGGCTGTTTTTTCACTCAAAGGTAGCAAGACTTCTTGGGGGGAAACTGAATTCCTGAATTCCACGTGTTTGCAATATCCACTGCTTGAGGGGCAAGGATACTTTCAGGGATGTTCAGAGCAGTGCAAACAGGTCACCCATGGGGAGGTCCCAACAAATTACATGTAATAATAATAATAGATAATGCTTATTATGATCATGGTTAATTTGATGAGGCTAAGTCAGTGAAAAGCCATGAGTTCTTAATAATATTCAAATGAGGGCAGATGAGAAAAAATATGCCAAAAGAGGTAGATAAAAAGGGGAAAAAAGGTAGTTAGAATGCAGAGGACTTAGAAGAATAGGGAATGTTTGTAAATTAATCTCAATAAGAAAGGGAGTCTGAATACATATGCACATTTTGGAGGCACCTGGGTGACTCAGTAGGTTGAGCAGCTGACTTTGGCTCAGGAAGGAGAGGCCGAGGGTGTCTGCCTCACTCAGTCAGTTAAGCATCCAATTCGGGACCTCGGCTCAGGTCATGATCATCAGTCTCACGGTTCATGAGTCGAGCCTCGAGCCGGGCTCTTCAGTGATAGTGTGGAGCCCACTTAAGATTCTCTCTCTTTCTTGCTGCTCACTGCCTCTCCCCCATTCTTGCTTTCTCTCAAAATAAACTTTAATATATGTGTGTGTGTGTGTGCCAATATATATCGGCATTTCCCCCCATCTATTTATGCTATGACTGTTTATAAGGGATTGAGAAAGAAAACCAGAAGACACCCAGACCCTGGCAGGCCAGCCTGGCACTCGCTCTTCTCCTGGAGGGCATGAATAATCTCCCAGAGTACCACCCTCAGACCATGACAAAGGGAGACAGAGTAAGGCCACTCATAGCTTCATCCAAGCACAAACACAAGGTCTCTGTGCCCCCCACAAAACACAAAAGCCTCCCTCCCTTGGCTAAAGAAAGTGACCGCTACTGGGGCACCTGGGTGGCTCAGTCGGTTAAGCCTCCGACTTCAGCTCAAGTCATGATCTCATAGCCCGTGAGTTGAGCTCCATGTCAGGCCCTGTGCTGACAGCTCGGAGCCTGGATCCTGCTTCAGATTTTGTGTCTCCGTCTCTCTCTGCCCCTCCCCCTCCACACTCTGTCTCTCTCTCTCTCTCTGAAAAGCAAATACACATTACAAAAAATTTTATAAAAGAATGACTGTTACTTTTTTAGCAAGTTTTATCCATGTTCTCGGCTCTCTCTTTTTTTCTTCAATGTTTATTTATTTTGAGAGAGAGAGAGACAGCATGAGTGGGTGGGGGACAGAGAGAGGGAGAGGGAATCCCAAGCAGGCTCTGAACTGTCAGTGCAGACCCTGATGAGTGGCTCAAACTCACAAAACAATGAGTTCACGACCTGAGCTGAGATCAAGAGTCAGACACATTACCAACAGGGCCACACAGGTGCCCCTCTCCCTTTTTTTTTTTAAGTTTATTTATTTATTGGTGGGGGGAGGGGTTGAGTGGGGAGGAGAGAGAGAATCCCAAGCAGACTCTGGGCTGCCAGCACAGACCCCGACAAGGGACTGGATCTCATAAACCATGAGTTCAAGACTCAGAAGCTTAACTGACTGACCAGGCAAGCACCCTCTGGCCTCTCCTTTTCTAGATAAGATTATGGAGGGGGAATCTGTTGGATCTGTTGGTTGAGCGTCCAACTTCAGCTCAGGTCACATTCTCACAGGACCTGAGCTGGAGCCCCTCATTGGGCTCTGTGCTAACAGCTCGTAACATGGGACCGCTTCGAATTCTTTTTTTTTTTTTAATGTTTTATTTATTTCTAGGAGAGTGAGCAGGGAGGGTCAGAGAGAGGGAGTCACAGACTGAAACAGGCTCCAGGCTCTGTGCTGGCAGCCAGCACAGAGCCCGACACAGGGCCCGAACCCACGAACCACGCGATCATGACCTAAGCGAAAGTCGGACGCTTAACCGACTAAGCCACCCAGGCGCCCCGAGACCGCTTCGAATTCTGTCTCCCTCTCTCTCTGTCCCTCGCCACTCATACGCTGTCTCATTCTCAAAAAAAAAAAAAAAGAATAATATAAATAAACATTAAAAACGAAGATTACTAAGACACTCCCTGCTCATCACACCCTCTCTGTCTCTCTCTCAAAGAAAATAAAGAAACATCAAAAAATGAAAGACCGCACAGGCCAACATGGGAGACACGATGGCCGGTGCTCAGAGCAGAGGAGAGCAGGGCCGGCCAGATTCTCGAGAGAGCCTCCAAATCAGCCTGAACACATGGAAGCCAATTTTCTAGGAGATGCGAAGGAAGAGTCCCAGGTGAAGGGACCTGCCAGGGTCACACAGTTCCCTGCGGGCAGGGTACAAGGGAGCATGAGGTGTTTGGGGAGAAATGTGACTTTAACAACCACATTCCAGGTCTGACTGGGCCCGTGTGAACTCGCAGGTGTGAGGTCGGGCCCCCACAGGCATCCCCAGGAGTCCACACTTGGGGCTTTAAGAGCACAAAGGTGGGACCAGGTCCCACGGTGTTGGGAAGAGAGGGCCAGGCGGGGCCAGCAGGGGGAGCCCGGACGTCCCGCTCTGTCCCCGGTCAAGACACCCCGGACAAGCCCCTTCCTCCCAGACCCTCGGTTTCCCCTCAGGGCCTGGCACTGAGCAGGCGCTCAGAACACTGTGGGGACACAGCCTTGAGTCCTTCATCCTGTGCATCTCAGAAGAAATGCTTTGCTGGTCAGGCCACCCCAGGGAGAGGCTCCCACTCACCTGGCCTCCTTCCCCTCCCCTGCTTCCTGCAAATTCCCCAAAGGGATCAGCACCCCTGACCCCCTCCCCCACATCTGCCTTCCTTCTGGGGTCTGCTCAGGTGGCAGCAGTCTGGAACCTGGGCTCAGCAGTGTGCCCTGCCCTCTCCACTGTTTGGGGGCACGGGGTGAGGGCGGGAAGGGGAACAGCCAGACATATCCTGGTTCAAATCCTGGCTATGCCACTATTTAGGGCATGACCTGGGGCTAGAAATCCCAATTCTGATCCTTTTTCTTAAAGAGCCGTCTGGAGGGTCAGTAGATGGGCAGGGGCTCCCACCCTCCAAGCTTACCAAGGGATCGTCCTCTGAGCTGAACAACACCCACGTCCAGACCTGCCGGGGCCTCTCCTCTGGTCACACAGGCCATGGCACTACCTGGCTGTGTGGCTCAGCTACTTCACACCGCCCCACACCCAGGACACCCCCAACTCTGAGCACACAGCCTGGAGTACAAGTGCTCAGTGAGCGCAGTGCATGACTTTTGCTGTTCTTACCTTTGCTTTCACTCAAATATCTTTTCTTTTTTTTTGTAAATGTTTTTTTTTTTGTTTTGTTTTTTTTTAGTTCTAGGAGAGAGAGAGACAGCGTGAGCAGAGGAGGGTCAGAGAGAGAGGGAGTCACAGATTGAAACAGGCTCCAGGCTCTGAGCCGGCAGTCAGCATAGAGCCCGACGTGGGGCTTGAAACCACGAATCGTGAGATCATGACCCAAGCGAAAGTCGGACGCTTAACCGACTAAGCCACCCAGGCGCCCCTCAAATATCTTGAGTACAATGAGAGAGAGAGTACAGTATCAGGCAGGTTTCTCCAGCAATTAATGTTTTGAAACAAATGTGTGGCAAGTTTTCCTACAAGCACACAGAGAGACTTGGCAAACACGATAATCCACAAGACACAAAGGACCACCTTTTTCTTCTCCTGTCGCCCCCAGACCTGAACAGCTCCCTGTTGCCCCCTTCTGTGCAGGTGGGGGCTGGGTTAGGATCTTCAAGAACCTCTGAGAATTCCGTGATGTTAACTCTTGCATGACACTTGAGCCCAGGTGAGGAAGGTGGGAAGTTATTTCCCACCGAAGTTAAACGATGGGTAATCAAGAAGTCTACACCTGGATTTTAATTCTGATGAAAATAGTCTTTATTAAGAGCAAAAGCCCCCCTAGGAATTCCCTCTTGATGGAAGGATGAGAAACCCCAGGGCTTAAGGCTGCCACACGTTGACTGGCTGTGATGACAGGTATAAAGCTGGTGAGGAGGCTTTACTGGGGAGGAATTTTTATCAAGATTGTGATGGTTTGGGCTAGTGCTCCAGGTACAAAGTCCCGGAAGGTTTGAGATGTCTTTCGCAACCTAGGTTTTTTATTAGTGCTGATAGTTGTGGTTCAGGATCTTACAACTCATATGGTATCAGATCAGAAACAGCTGTCCTGAGGGGTGCCTGGGTGGCTCATCAGTTGAGCCTTTGACTCTTGATTTCAGCTCAGGTTACGGTCTCGAAGTTCATGGGATCCAGCCCCGCCTAGGACTTTGCACTGATAGTGAGGCGCCTGTTTGGGATTCTCTCCCATTCTCTCTCTGCCCCTACCACTGCCTGCAAAAAAGATACATAAAACTTCAAAGAAAATAGAAACAGCTGTCCTGATCATTGTGTTGACCACAACATATACCTGCCCACCTGGGTGCAGCGGGGTAGTTCACGGCATTCTTTCCACTGGCAACACTAGATTCCATCACCTGTGGAAAGATCTAGATCATCCTCCAAAGCCTAGAGCAGACAAAACCTCCTTGGAGAAACCCAGCCGACTTCTCCGTGGCACACTTCACTGTCACCAGCTCGGTGCTTCCGTGGTCCCTGTGGGTGCTTAATTCTAGCCATATGCCTCTCTCCTTGTCTGTCTCCTTCTACTAGACTCTGGTGACTAGATGGTGGCTTTTCCCTAGCACATCTATGTCCCCGGTGTCCTATGCAAGGCCTAGACCGGAGTAGGGAGACGTGAATAGAGTTGGTGGCCACGATGTTTGGATGGCCACAGAAGGCTGTGGGAGCCTGTGTGCAGAGACCCTGGATTTCCTGCAGAAGCTTCTCTCTGGTGACTGCATATCCTTTCTTCTGAAACAGACGGAGCTGGGAGAGTGGCAAGTATTCCAGTAGCTCAGAAGGTACTGAGGAAAGAAAGCAAATTCTCTTTCTGCCCAATGGCCGTGGAGAACAGCAGTCAGAGGTTGAAGGCTTAGTCTGCTAAGGTCATTACAAGCAGTTTAGTTTCGTTTTTGTTTGTTTTTAATGTTTATTTATTTATTTTGAGGCGGGGGGGACATAAAGAGAAAGAGAGAGAGAGAATTCCAAGCAGGCTCTGAGCCACCAGCACAGAGTCCAACATGGGGCTCAAACCCATGAGCTGCGAGATCATGACCTGAGCCAAAACCAAGAGTCAGACACTTCAACTGACTGAGCCACCCAGGTGTCCCTTTATGAGCAGTTTCCAATGCTTACATCCACTTCTGGAGAGAGGTACACATTTTATAAATGAAGAAATCAAGGCTGAGAGAGGAGAACAAATTACCCAAGATCTCAGAGATGCAGAGAGAAGTACAACTCCAGGTCTGACGCCAAAGCCGGTGACCTTAACTGTTCTGATTTGTCTCCACAGGGAAATGGATGGGAGCGGGGCTGGAATACAGAGGTCCAGGTTCACTTGCACTATATGACTGTTGCACTAGGGTAAACATCATGGGGCATCCTGGACCCTTCATAGCCTGTGAAGACTCAGAGGAGAAATGAATGTTATTATATGACAAGAGCACAATGCAGTTTGCAACTTATTCACTTCTTGATCCTAGATTTCTGAGTAGGGACAGAATGATCTCATTACATGTATAGGGAACTGAGACAAAGGCTGTGGCAGTGGCTTGCTCAAGAGCACACAGCAAGTCAGCGAAAGACCTAAAGCTCAAAAATAATTTCAATTCAACTCCTATCAAATGGAATGTCCTGCAGATAACAACCGTACACTCTGGACAAAGTACAAAATGACCACTTCAGGGCTCAGGAGACTGAACAAAGGCAGGAAGATTTTGAGGGGAGTCAATATGGATTAAGTGATGGGCAAAGAGTGAGTTCTCCTTTTTTTTTTTTTTCAACCTTCCCTTGAAAGCAGATGTCATTATGGCACAACTCAAAGTGGCTGAAACTCTGTTGGAAAGCCTGTCATCTTGCTGGACAAATGGAAACCAGAGGCCAGAACTCAGGGCAATCACGAATGATGTAGAGTGATGAGAAAATTGTTAAAGGAGAAAGTCAAAGAAGGGAAAAGAGGGAAAATGATTAATAATATAGTCACCTTAAGTCCAATCATGTCAATCACACCACTAAATGTTAATAAACTAAATACTCCAATAAAAGGCAGAGATGATCAGAATAGTGGAGAGAGCAACATGCAACTATGTGCTCTCTATAAGAGGTGTTTAAAGATTATAAACAAACAGGGGTGCCTGGGTAGCTCAGTCAGTTATCTGACTCTTGATTTCAGCTCAGGTCATGATCTCATGGTCTGTGAGACTGAGCCTTGCGTCAGGATTCTCTCTCTCCCTGTCTCCCTGCTCCTCCCCTGCTGGAATGCATTCTCTCTCTCTCTCTCTCTCTCTCTCTCTCTCTCTCTCTCTCTCTCAAAATAAATAAACAATGTAAAGAAGATTATATACAAGAAATATGGAAAATTAAATATAAAGACACAGATAGTCTGAAGGTAAATGGATGGAAAAATATATATTCGGCAAACCATCAGCATAAGAAAGCAGGGATGGCTACTGTAATATCAGATAACATAGACTTTAAGACAAAGTACATTGGGGCGCCTGGGTGTCTTAGTCGTTTAAGCTTCCGACTTTCACTTAGGTCATGATCTCGGGGTTCATGGGTTCGAGCCCCGCATCGGGCTCTGTGCTGACTGCCAGCTCAGAGCCTCGAGTCTATTTCAGAGTCTGTGTCTCCTCCTCTCTCTGACCCTCCCCTGCTCATGCTGTCTCTCTCTCTCTCTCTCCTAGAAATAAATAAAAATATTTTTTAAAAAATGACAAAGTACATTACCAAACATAACAAGGGACATCTCATAATGATGAAAAGGTAAATTCATTGGGAGACATAATAATAAAAACAGTGTACACGTCTATAAAAACACTTCAAAATACATATTACAAAAATATAGGCAAATAATGAGTAATAGAATATTCCGAACTCACTGCTGGAAATTATAACATCCTCCATCTTCCAAAGTACAAATTAATAGACAAATCAATCAATCAATCAATCAGTAAGGTCATAGAGAATATGAACATTATTATTTATAACTAAGTGATACTTATACAACCCTGAACACAGTGACTGCTGAATACACATTCTTTTTTTTTTTTTTAACAAATAGTTTATTGTCAAGTTGGTTTCCATATAACACATAGTGCTCATCCCCACAAGTGCCCTCTTCCATGTCCATCTCCCCTCTCCACCCCACACCCATCAGTCCTCAGTTTGTTCTCAGCATTCAAGAGTCTCTCATGGTTTGCCTCTCTCCTTCTCCCCCACTATTACCCCTCTTCTCCCCCTTGGTCCTCCGTTAAGTTCCTCCTAATCCTCCTATATGTGCAAACATATGGTATCTGTCCTTCTCTGCCTGACTTATTTCGCTCAGCATAACACCCTCAAGGTCCATCCATGTTGCTACACATGGCCAGATTTCATTCTTTCTCATTGTAGTATTCCATGGTATAGATAAACCACATCTTCTTGACCCATTCGTCCGTTGATGGACACTTAGGCTCTTTCCATGTTTTGGCTATTGTTGAGAGTGCTGCTATGAACATTGGGGAACATGTGCCCCTGTGCATCAGCACTTCTGTATCCCTAGGGTAAATTCCTAGCAGTGCTATTACTGGGTTATAGGGGAGTTTTATTATTAATTTTTGGAGGAACCTCCACACTGTTTTCCAGAGGGGCTGCGCCAGTTTACATTCCCACCAACAGTGTAGGAGGGTGCCCGTTTCTCCACATCCTCGCCAGCATCTCGTGTTCTCTGATTTGCTCGTTTTAGCCACTCTGACCAGCATGAGGTGGTATCTCAGTGTGGTTTTGATTTGCATTTCCCTGATGAGGAGGGATGCTGAGCATCGTTTCATGTGTCTGTTGCCATCTGTATGTCCTCTTTGGAGAACTGTCTGTTCATATCTTCTGCCCATTTCTTCACTGGGCTGTTTGTTTTTCAGGTGTGGAGTTTGGTGAGTTCCTTATAGATTTTGGATATTAACCCTTTATCTGACATGTCATTTGCAACTATCTTTTCCCATTCCATCAGTTGCCTATTCGTTTTATGGATTGTTTCCTTTGCTGTGCAGAAACTTTTAATCTTGATGATGTCCCAACAGTTTATTTTTGCTCTGATTCTTTTGCTTTTGGGGATGTGTCAAGTAAGAAATTGCTGCGGTGGAGGTCAAAGAGATTGCTTCCTGCTTTCTCCTCTAATGTTTCGATGGTTTCCTGTCTCACGTTCAGGTCCTTTATCTATTTTGAGTTTATTTTGGTGTATGGTGTGAGAAAATGATCTAGTTTCATTCTTCTGTATGTTCCTGTCCAGTTTTCCCAGCACCATCTGTTAAAGAGGCTGTCTCTTTTCCATTGGATACTTTTTCCTGCTTTGTCAAAGATTAGTTGGCTGTATACTTTTGGGTCCACTTCTGAGTTCTCAATTCTATTCTATTGGTCTATGTGTCTGTTTTTGTGCCAATACCATACTGTTTTGATGATGACAGCTTTGTGGTAGAGGCTAAAGTCTGGGATGGTGATACCTCCCATTTTGGTTTTATTCCTCAGTATTACTTTGACTATTCAGGGTCTTTTGTGGTTCCATACAAATTTTAGCATAGTTTGTTCTAGTTTTGAGAAGTATGCTGGTGCAATTTTGGTTTGGATTGCATTGAATGTGTAGATTGCTTTGGGTAGTAATGACATTTTAACTATATTCTTCCAATCCATGAGCATGGAATGTTTTTCCATTTCTTTGTGTCTTCTTCAATTTCCTTCATAGGTTTTCTATAGCTTTTATCATAGAGCTCTCTTATATCCTTGGTGAGATTTATTCCTAGGTACTTTATGTTTTTTTTGTGCAATTGTGACTGGGATCAGTTTCTTTCTTTTTTTTTTTTTAAATGTTTTATTTATTTCTAGGAGACAGAGAGAGAGAGAGAGAGAGAGAGAGAGAGAGAGACAGCGTGAGCAGGGGAGGGTCAGAGAGAGAGGGAGTCACAGACTGAAACAGGCTCCAGGCTCTGAGCTGGCAGTCAGCACAGAGCCCGACGCGGGGCTCGAACCCACGAACCGCGAGATCATGACCTAAGCGAAAGTCGGACGCTTAACCGACTAAGCCACCCAGGCGCCCCTGGGATCAGTTTCTTGATTTCTCTTTCTGTTGCTTCATTGTTGGTGTATAAAAATGCAACCAATGTCTGTACATTGATTTTGTACCCTGCAATTTTACTGAATTCTTGAATCAGTTCTAGTACGCTACTGGTGGAGTCCGTCGGGTTTTCTATGTAGAGTATCATGTCGTCTGCGAAGTGAAAGTTTGACTTCTTCTTTGCCAATTCTGATGTCTTTTATTTCCTTTTGTTGTCTGATTGCTGATACTGGAACATCAAGCACTATGTTAAACAGTGGTGAGAGTGGACATCCCTGTCATGTTCCTGATCTCAGGGAGAAAGATCTCAGTTTTTCCCCATTGAGGAGGATATTGGTTGTGGGCTTCTCATAAATAGCTTTGATGATGTTTAAGTAGGTTTCTTCCATCCAGACCTTCTCAAGTGTCTTTATTAAGAAAAGATGTTGTATTTTGTCAAATGTTTTTTCTGCATCTATCGACAGGATCATATGATTTTTATCTTTTATTTTCCTAATGTGATGTATTACATTGATTGATTTGTGACTATTGAACCAG
This sequence comes from Proteles cristata cristata, assembly GCA_017311185.1. Lineage (NCBI taxonomy): Eukaryota > Metazoa > Chordata > Mammalia > Carnivora > Hyaenidae > Proteles > Proteles cristata. Next base: position 22,303 of record JAESUZ010001754.1, read on the forward strand.
CTCTGTAACTGAGGGATGAATCCCACTTGATCATGGTGGATAATTCTTTTTATGTGCTGTTGAATTTGATTCGCAAGTATCTTGTTGAGGATTTTTGCATCCGTCTTCATCAAGGATATTGGCCTGGAGTTCTCTTTTTTGGCTGGGTCTCTGTCTGGTTTGGGAATCAAAGTGATGCTGGCTTTGTAGAATGAGTCCAGAAGTTTTCCTTCCATTTCTATTTTTTGGAATAGCTTGAGAAGAATGGGTATTAACTCTGCTTTAAATGTCTGGTAGAATTCCCCAGGGAAGCCATCTGGCCCTGGGCTCATATTTGTCGGGAGATTTTTGATAACTGATTCAACTCCTTCACTAGTTATGGGTCTGTTCAGATTTTCTACCTCTTCCTGTGTGAATTTTGGTAGTGTGCGTGTGTTTAGGAATTTGTCCATTTCTTCAAAGTTGTCCAGTTTGTTGGCATATAATTTTTGATAGTATTCCCTGATAATTGCTTCTACTTCTGAGGGATTGGTTGTAATAAATCCATTTTCATTCACGATTTTGTCTATGTGAGTGTTCCCTCTTTTCTTTTTGAGAAGCCTGGCTAGAGGTTTATCAATTTTGTTCATTTTTTCAAAAAACCAACTCTTGGTTTCATTGATCTGTTCAACTATTTTTTTGGATTTTATATTGCTTATTTCTGCCCTGATCTTTATTATTTCTCTTCTTCTGTTGGTTTTGGGGTGCTCGTGCCGTTCTACTTCTCGTTCCTTTAGGTGCACTATTAGATATCATGTTTGCGCTTTTGATAGTTTCTTGAAATAGGCCTGGGGAGCAATGTACTTTCCGCTTAGGAGTGCCTTTGCCACATCCCTAGTGTTTGGATTGTTGTGTTTTCATTTTCATTTGTTGCCATATATTTTTAAATTTCTTCTCTAATTACCTGATTGGCCCATTCATTCTTCAGTTGGGTGTTCTTTAACCTCCATGCTTTTGGAAGTTTTCCAGACTCTTTCCTGCGATTGATTTCTAGTTTCATAGCATTGTGATCTGAAAGTGTGCATGGCATGATCTCAATTTCTTTTTATTTATTGAGGGCTGCTTTATGACCCAGTATGTGATCTATCTTGGAGAATGTGCCATGCGCGCTTGAGAAGAATGTGAATTCTTAGCCTCAGGAAGTAGGGTTCTAAATATATCTGTCAGGTCTATCGGGTCCAATGTGTCCTTCAGGTCCATTGTTTCTTTAGTGATTTTCTATCTAGTGGACCTGTCCATTGCTGTAAGTGGAGTATTAAAGTCCCCTGTCATTAGCACATTCTTATCCATAAGATTGTTTCTGTTTGTGATTAATTCTTTTATGCTTTTGGGTCCTCCCAAATTCGGTGCATAGACATTTATAATCATTAGCTCTTCCTGATGGATAGACCCTGTTGTTATTATATAATGTCCTTCTTCATCCCTTATTACTGCCTTTACTTTAAAGTCCAGTCTGTCTGATGTAAGTATGGCTACTCTGGCTTCCTTTTGACCTCCGGTTGCATTATAGATATTTCTGCATCCCCTTCTTTTCAATCTGAAGGTGTCCTCAGGTCTCAAATGAGTCTCTTGTAGACAGGAAATCAATGGATTTTTTTTTTTTATCCACTGATCCCTTATGTCATTTGACTGGAGCATTTAGTTCATTTATGTTCAGTGTTATTATTAAGAAATATGGGTCTAGGGTCATTGTGTTCTCTGAAGGATTTATGCTTGGAGTGGTGTCTCTGGCAGCTTGTGTTCCTTGCAACATTTTCCTCATAGAGTCCCCCTAAGGGTTTCTTGTGGGGCTGGTTTAGTGGTGATGAATTCTTTCAAGTTTTCTTTATTTGGGAAGACCTTTTCCTCTCCTTCTATTCCCAATGACAGGCTTGCTGGATAGAGGATTCTTGGCTGCATATTTTTTTTCTGCTCATCCCTCACATTGAAGATTTCCTGCCATTCTTTTCTGGCCTGCCAAGCTTCAGTAGATAGATCTACAACTACTCTGATAGATCTTCCTTTGTATGTTAGGGCCCTTTTATGCCTAGCTACTTTCAGAATTCTCTCTTTGTCCTTATATTTTCATATTTTGCCAGTTTCACTAAGATATGTCGTGCAGAAGATCGATTCAAGTTATGTCTCAGGGGAGGTCTCTGTGCCTCTTGGATTTCAATGTCTGTTTCCTTCCCCAGATTGTGGAAGTTCTCAGCTCTAATTTGTTCAAGAACCCCTTCAGCGCCTTTCTCTCTCTCTTCCTCTTCTGGAATTCCTGTGATAGGGATATTGCACCGTTAAATTGTATCACTCAGTTCTTGAACTCTCCTTTTGTGCGCCTGGATCAGTTTATCTCTCTTTTTCTCGGCTTCCTCGTTTTCTATAATTGTATCTTCTAATTCACCTATTCTCTCTGCCTCTTCAGTCCGTGCATTGGCTGCCTCTGTTTTGGATGCACCTCATTTATAGAATTTTTTAGTTCATCACAACTATTTTTAAGGTCCATAGTCTTTGTAGCAATAGCTTCTCTGATGTTGTCCATGCCTTTTTCAAGCCCAGCGATTAATTTTGTAACTATTGTTCCAAATTCTTGATCGGTTATGTTGCTTATATCTTTGATATAAGCATTTGAAAGAAATGTTTTGAACAGTTCTTTAATGGTCACTTCTTCCTGGAATTTCTTTAGAGGAGAATTCTTCCATCTCATCATTTTGGCAAGGTTTCTGTCTCTTGTCACATTTAAAAGCTTATTATGCGCTCTGTACCTGTGAGTCCTGCTATGTTAAAGGAGGCTTATTGACTGTCCAGGGCCTGTCCCTTCTGGCAGTGTTCTTTGAATGGTGTCTCTTGGTCTCTCTTGTTGAGACTTTGGTTATTTTATTTCCCTACTCATAGTGATATTAGGGACTCTGCACCCTGTGTACTTTGGCTTGTTTCTTGAGGTAGTGCTGGAAAGGAAAACAGACAAACAGGAGACAAAAGCACGCATGTGCACAGACAAATCAAACAAAGCAGCAAATCGAAAAGAAAAAAAGAAAAACAAAAAACAAAAGATCAAAACAAAAAGCCCCCCACATAACGAAAAACAGCAAAAGACAAAGGATAGTCTAAAAGCATAGAACCAGAAATCCCATCTACAAATAAAGAGTAGTGTGCTGATGGAGGAGCATAGACAAAGTGGGAAAAGAACAGAGGTGGGGAGAAAGAGAATTTGAACATTGACCAGGCAGAGAGACTAAAAGACTTACTTCAGCTAAAGGAAAAGGAGAATACGGCAGGAGGTAAGGAGAAAAAAGTAAAGAAAGAATGAAGAAGAAGAAGAAGAAGAAGAAGAAGAAGAAGAAGAAGAAGAAGAGAAATGAAGATAATTTTTCTCTGATTATTTCCGAAAGAGATTATTTAGTCTGATTATTTCAGAAAGAGAGAAAGGAATGTGACAATGGAGATAGAACATGCATGAAACGAATGCATTATATATGCCTGTTTAAGCGAACCTATAACCAGAAAACCAGGTGCAGAGGAGGGGAGAGATAAGGACGAGATAAAGGAGACTATCTGTCTGATTACCAAGAATTGATCTAGAGTCAATCATGCAATGTGTCAGTGTTGATCTTGGAGGAGGGTATGCTCCCTATCCAGGCTCAGGTAACCAAGCAGCTACAAAGCGCAGATGGGCGTGGTTTGGTATAGGCGGGTATCGCCTCCACTATGCATCCGTCGGCCCTTCCTGGGTGGTTGTGGGGAGAATGATGGCTATCCCCCAATTCCCTCTCAAACCATGTGTTCAAAACACTCTTTTGGGTCCGATCTCACTGTGGCGTGGACGCAGCCAAGGTGGGATGTGTTTTAAATCCCACGCCCAGCCTTGCTTCCAGATCTTACTCAGTTTGCAATAATAATACCGCCGGAAGTGTAATCCCGCAAGACCGGGCACTTCCTATCGGGGAATAGGTTGATAGAGCATGGGACCGGCTCCTCTTGAATCCGACAGTGACTGCGATCCCCCAGCACCCAGCTGGAAGAAATCTCCAAGGCTAGAGACAGGATTTGTCTCCGAAAGCCCTGCAGCTAGAGATGGGATGAAAAGATTCCTCTCTTTCCCAGCTGTGCTTTTTTCTCCCTTCCAGGGACCATTCTAAGTTTCCCCGGCCACTTTTCTTCTTTTTGTGTCTCCACAGATGGGGTTCCCTCCCTCCAGGCCTCCTTGTCCTGGCCCATTTTTGTCTCCCCCAGTTCACAATCACACACCTATGAGGCTGTCTTTTTAGTGGACTCTGTCTCTTTTCCTCCCAGCCTCATGTGGCTCAGAGTTTTTTTTGGCTTCAGCCCTTCTTGGTTTGAAAGATGCAGGTGAGAGTTAGTGAACTCCCTACTTCTCTGCCATCTTGGCACCCCTTGATGATTATGTCGGTCTTTCGGACTTGACTTATTTCACTCAGCATAATACCCTCTAGTTCCATACATGTTGCTGCAAATGGCAGGATTTCATTCTTTCTCATTGCCAAGTAGTATTTCATGGTATATATAAACCACATCTTCTTCACCCATTCTTCAGTTGATGGACATTTGGGCTCTTTCCATCCTTTGGCTATTGTTGAAAGCACTGCTATATGGGGCACCTGGGTGGCTTAGTCAGTTAAGCGTCCGACTTTCGCTTAGGTCATGATCTCGCGGTTCGTGGGTTCGAGCCCCGCGTCGGGCTCTGTGCTAACTGCCAGCTCAGAGTCTGGAGCCTATTTCGGAGTCTGTGACTCCCTCTCTCTCTGACCCTTCCCTGCTCACTCTGTCTCTCTGTCTCTCTCTCTCTCTCTCTCTCTCCTAGAAATAAATAAAACATTAAAAAATTAAAAAAAAAGAAAGAAAGAAAGCACTGCTATAAATATTGGGGTACATGAGCCCCTATGCATCAGCACTCCTGTATCCTTTGCATAAATTCCCAGGAGTGCTATTAATGCTGGGTCATTGGGTAGTTCTATTTTTAATTCTTGAATTGTGCATTTGAGCTAGTTGTAGTTGGTCATATGTAAAAATTTACCTCAATTCTATTGATAAAAAACGATCTGAGCCAGCCCTCTTTTCTGTTACACACACTCCATTTGGGTTTGACAGCACTCTCGGCCACATCTCCAGTAGCCGGGGGTGGCAGAGAGTGGACCAGGTCCCTGCAACAGGAGGGAAAGCACATGGAACAGGTAGTGAGAATATGCTGTGCCAAGGTTCTGCCAGAGGAAGTCCATGGGCCCCTGGGAGTCCAGAAGACGAGCGTCAGAATCCCACTGAGGGTGTGGGGGGCTCCCTCAAGGGGTTGAGGAAGTCCTAAAAGATAAGCAGGAGGTGGCCAGGTGACGAAAGAGCCAGGCGTGCAAGATGGCAGACGCCTGGGTACAAGCAGAGGGACAGAGCAGGAGTCTCCCGGGGGATGTGGAGGAAGCTATCAGCGTTTCAGGGTTGCTGGAGCACAAGGGTGAGGGAGGGGCAGGGACTGAATGAATAGGGAGAGGCCATGGCTGGAAGTCCCCTCCCCCTCCTGCACTGTGCACACGTGAGTGCCCCATTGGTTTCTGAGCTCCAGAGAGGATAGGACCTTTTCTGATTTCTATGTCCCCTGAACCTTGCAAGTGCCAGGCACACAGAAGGGGAGGATATCAGTGAGTGTTCAACAATGACTGATGGAATGAATGAATGAATGAATGAATGAATGGCGGGGGTGGGGGAGGCTCGCCATTCAGATCCATGTCTTCAGCCTCATAGAAACGTCCTGCAAGGGGCACAAGGTGGCTCAGTCGGTTGAGCATCCAACTTTGGCTCTGGTCATGGCTTCATGAGTTATGAGTTCGATCCCCACGTCAGGCTTTGCACTGACAACTTGGAGCCTGGTTCAGATTCTTTTTCTCTCTCTGCCCCTCGCCTGCTCTCTCTCTCTCTCTCTCTCTCTCTCTCTCTCTCTCTCTCAAAATAAAAAAAAAAACACAAAGAAAAAAGTCCTGCCAACATTGGCACCAATAGTTACCCCTCCTCAGTTCTTTTGGGAACAATGCTTTCTCCTTTCTTTTTCTTTTCCTTTCCTTTCTTTTCTTTTCTTTTCTCCTCTTCTCTTCTCTTCTTTTCTTTTGTTTTTGTTCTTTTCCTTTCCTTTCTTTTCTTTTCATTATTGATTAAAAATTAGAAAGACGGTGCATGCACAAGTCGGGGAGAGGGGCAGAGCGAGAGAGAGAGAACCTTAAGCAGTTTTTATGCTCAGCATAGAGCTCGAAATGGGGCTCAATCCTACAAACCAAGGATAATGACTGGAGCCGAAATCAAGAGGTGAACACTCAACCACCACCCAAGTACCCCTCTCCTCATTCTTTCTGTCATTGGCTAGACAGCTCTATAACCCTGGAGAGAGACATGGCCATAGGAGGGATCCAGGTTCCTTGGGACACCTTTTCAACATTACTGTGAACAGAGGCTCCAGCAGACTAGATGAACACGAAGCTAAGTCAGAAGAGACCAGAAGACTGTGGAATTCAAACTCGAGGTGTAACAAGGGGGAAGAAAATAGAATGGTGGTCAGGAGACCAGCGTACCCCATCAGCAGCGCCTTACCCAAGCCACGCGTCTCTGGGCCTTTGAGTTTCTAGGCCTCAGGTGACCCATGTGACTGTTGTGGGAACATTCCTCCCAGTAACCTTTTCACCCTGTGGGGTGAGACAAGCCTCTGACAGACTCAGTGGCTCCTCCTGGGCTCCTGATCTCATATCTCACAGGCCCAGGGACCAACTTATCTGGTTTCATAAGGTGGCCCAGCTCCTGTTCAAGTCTCGGTAGGGTTGGCCCTGTTTCCTGGGTTAAGGCTTGTTCTTCAGGGTGTACACCCAGTTTCCCATTACCGGCATGCCTCTGGAGTCCACCTTGCAGGATCAACCACACTGGAGACAGGACACCAAGAAGCTGTGGATCTACCAGTGGCTTCTGTCGTGGAAACAAATCCGGCCCCTCACTTCCTGGAGTTGGGCGATTCTGTCGGCAAGGACCTCTTCCACCAGCCCAACACCTAACTCACGCCGAAACACCACCCACAACAGCCACACCCGGCTCCTTAAGTGTGTCCTATTCTCCGTGACTGCACTCCCTCCGACATCCCAGCCTCTCCCTGCATACGGTTCTCAAGGTGCAGACTCACTTCCGATCTACATCCTTGTCCCCACGAAACTTGGGAATTCCCTTCTGAAACACTCCATTCTGATCTCCCTGCTCAAAGCTGCTCAGAGCTTAGTCATCCCTCCATGGTTAAAAACTGCCTTTGGCCATTTCTTCCATCTCTGCTCCCTCAGTGGGGGTTAGCCTCCCCTTCATCCTCTCTGGTCCCTGCCCTTTCCAAGATCCTGCAACAATTCAACACCACTGTCTTTCCTGAGCCCAGCTCAAGAGCCATCGGGGGGCAAGGGGGCAGCTGACTTTATGTCTCTTGCATTATCCAGATAGCTGTGCACCCCTCAGCCTTTCTCCACGTGTGCTCAGCTCAATCAGCACATCCTCTTTAGTTGCACCAGGAGGAGACATTCCCAACATTCGTATTTTGACAGCAGGTACAAACTCTGTCTTCTGAACCAATCTCATGATCTTCTGTGCCAACAGATTCCTACATATGTGCCTTTTAAATTCTAAGCTGCTGGGTTTTTAATAATCCCACTGAGATTTTTCACTACTCGAAGGTGAGTGGAGATGTCACAGCATCTGAAGATTAGGGTCCCCATCCCCCGGGTTGGTTCACTGATACAACCGTGGGGTCCGCCATCCTGGGGTGGAGGTGGACACAAGGAATGCTCCACATCCACGTTCACCGTATGATGGGAAGGACAGCTCCTGTGTCGTACGGCCTTCCATGACAGAGGCCGGCCCCGCCTACTACCTTCCCTGTTGGAGGATGACATTCAAAGAATGTTGAATGAATTTCAGAATGTTGGTTGAATTTCAGACTCTTGATTTCAGCTCAAGTCATGATCTCAGGGTTCATGAATTCAACCTAACATTGAGCTCTTTGCTGATGGCGTGGAGCTTTCTTGAGATTCCCTCCCTCTCTCTCCACCCCTCTCTTGCTCTCTCTCTCTTTCTCTCAAAAAAAAATAAATAAATAAACTAATAAAAATTGTTTCCCAACAATACAAAGAACAGAATTTGTGGGGGCTGATCTATTGCTTCTAGAAATACCCAACGCTAACCATCTGAAGGCCTAAACCTCACGCCTTGTGGACTCTCTGCCTCTTGTGGGACACAGTGGAGGTTTGCAGTTCACATTTCTGGTCTGTAACAGGATGAATAAAGGGCGGTGAGAAAAATAACAGGCCGTGGAGCCAAGAATTATTCCACTTGTTGAAGATTTAGAAGCCTGAATAACAATACTACTTGTTTGGAATAGAGCCTTCCCTCCACTTGGATGGTACCTGCCTTGGCCCCAGGCCAGGTTGCTACAGCTTCATGACATGGGGCCCTGAAATCCCCACTTTGTCCCTGGGGCCCCAAATCCCAACCTGTCAGTATGCATTTTCTCAGCCTAAGATGCCATCCAATATTGGGGGGATTCTGGGTTCCTTGAATTCCACAAGGCACCTCTCCTGTCCCCCTCAGCTTCCTGTAGTCCTCACCAGGCACGTAAGAACAACAGGCATGTGGAAAGATATTAAGGGCTGAGTACTTAACATTGGGGAAATACCTGATGAATCCATCTCTTTAAGCCCCATGCAGAAAATCCCTCGTAATGAGTTCTGGATGACAACTAGACCTCAACACTCAGTGAAGGTTTTCTCACCTTTCCTTAGAATCTAAGGGCTGGGCTAGTGAACCCATAGGACCACCATTTATCCAACTAGACACATGATAAGGATGGCTGGAAACCTCCTCCCCACAGTGGTGGGAGAGAACTGAAACAGGGCAATTCTGGGAAGAAGAGAAGTCAGGTGGGGTGTGTAATGAGCAAAGGAAGAGAATCACCATGAGTCCTTGGTAGGGAAGGGAAGGCGTTGACCCGCTTGGCATTCCATGAGGGAAGGACAGAGGAGACACTCTGGGGCATTCAAGACACAGCCTTCCACCCACTAGAGAAACAAAGCCATCTATCTCTCAACCCCAGGTTCTGGACACTGGCTGAGGAACACTCCAGCGTTCAGTCTAAATGCAGATGTGAACAAGGCCCCCTTGGGTGCCCCAGTGGGACCTGCAGGGTGCTGAGGTCTGAGGAAAAAGTAACGGAGGACTTGCTCCGTGAGAGCCTGGAAGATGAGCCCATGGGGAAGGTAGTCAGGCCTCCAGAGCCCATGCAATTCGATGAATACAACAGAGGCCCGCTGTGTCAGCCCACATTTACTGAAGCAGCTTATAGAACAGAAGACTGGGAGAACCACACAGATCTGAAATACCCACACCTGGCCCTGCTCCCTGCCCTACTCGGAGGTCACGGGTCAGGCCTTCTTCAGACGTTCATGAGTCTGGATGAGCTCCTCCAACTTGCTCTCCAGAAACTGGGCCTGCATCCTGAAGTCTTCAGCTGACTCTGCCTTTGCCCCCTCATACAAGTGCTTTGATTCTTCCACAATGTTGGCCACATCCATCACAAGGAAGATGCTTGCGGTGGCTGCTCCCATGATCCTGGCTCTTTTGGTCATTGCCAGAGCAGTGCCTCCAAACGCTTTCTGCACCTGCTTGCCACTCCGAACTGAGACTCTCCCAGCTGTCATGAGGCGCTTGGCGCGGGCCAATAAGCGAGGATTGGCTTTGGCCAGCTTGATGGCACGAACATGCTTTCCAATGTTTTGCACGACTTCAATGCAGTTCTTTGTTAAGGAAACAATTTGGGGTATTTTCATACACATAGCCTTTGAAATTCCCTCCTCTTTGTCACTGCCAGCCAATGTCAGCTGATTGGCTTTAGCTTTCAGTGACGATGTTTTTGTGTGCTCCATGATGCTGCTGGACACGCTAGTGACAGTGGATGCTGTTCCCAGCACCATCCCAGTTGCACAGAGTGTCAGACTGACCCCTGCTGTCACAGGGGCCAGAGCCAGGCCCAGCATGGACAGGACACCTGATGTGGCTCCAGTGGAGCTGGCCACGATGTTGGTGACGGTGCAGCTTCTGTGTACCTTGTCAGCCTCGTCCGCAAGCTCACGGAGCTTTCGTATTTGCCCCTCAAGCTCCTCTTTCAACCAGGAAAACTCTTTCAAAAAGCGTTCCCTCTCGAGGGGGTCACTCTGGAGCCTGTCCATGTCCTCCATATACATGTCTTCTTCTAGTTTTCTCAGATGTTCACGGAGCACCTCTGCCTCCTCCCTGCAACAGTGAAGGTCAGGTGATTAAGGAAAGCTTATGTATCACATGGGTTTGAATTGTTCTCTCCTACATCAAGAATAGGACTTGTACTATGATTCAAATGGACAAGATTCTGACTTGAAGCAAAGACTGTTTCTTGCAATGTTAAACACATTTTGTACCTCGCCTGTGCTCTGTAATACACATTCAGTCTGGGAATAAATAAGTAGTCATCTTAAGATGCTCTTAATTGGGGGGTGCCTGGGTGGCTCAGTCGGTGAAGCGTCTGACTTCAGCTCAGGTCATGATCTCACGGTCCATGAGTTCGAGCCCCGCGTCAGGCTCTGTGCTGATGGTTCAGAGCCTGGAGTCTGCTTCAGATTCTGTGTCTCCCTCTCTCTCTGACTCTCCCTTGTTCACACTCTCTCTCTCAGAAATAAATAAATAAATATGGGACACCTGGGTGGCTTAGTTGGTTAAGCGTCCGACTTTCGCTCAGGTCATGATCTCGCAGTTCGTCGGTTTGAGCCCCACATCAGGCTCTGTGCTGACTGCCAGCTCAGAGCCTGGAGCCTGTTTCAGATTCTGTGACTCCCTCTCTCTCTGACCCTCCCCTGCTCACGCTGTCTCTCTCTCTCTCCTAGAAATAAATAAAAACATTTTTAAAATAATAAATAAATAAATAAATAAATTGCCCTTAATTGGTAGGTGTTTCGTTGAAGTGTATTTATGTATTTATTTTGAGGGGTAAGGGAGAAGGAGAGCAGAGAGACAGGGAGAGGAACGATCCCAAGAAGGCTCTGTGCTGTTGAGATCATGACCTGAGCCTAAATCAAGACTCAGATGCTTATGTGACTGAGCCGCCCTGGTGCCCCAAGTGGTAGGTATTCAATAAAGAGGGCTTCTCACTCAAGGGCAGCTCAACACTATGGGTACCACAGTGTTTGTAGATGAACAGAGGGAAGTGGGGCTAGAGCAGAAAAACCTTCCTTTGGAGAATCTTAGTGTGTAGGGAAGGATCAACCTTACCCACAGAGAGGTCTGCTCTTTGCCCTTGGTTCCTGGGAAGTGATCTCTAGGCCCCTGCCTACAATGGGAAGGGTCGGAGAATCATAAGACTGTCTTCCTTTGCCTGGGCCTTTGGCCTGACATCACTTGACAACACGATATATGATGGGGACTTTGGGTCATGTGCTATCAGTTCTGACCTATGGAGGGACTAAAACCTAAAGGCATGAGTGTGACCTCAAGGAGGGGCTGGAGACCACACATGGGTCAGCCATGCAGAACATGTCACTGGGTCCCAATAAAACTCTATACACCAAGGCTGGGGTTGAAAAAGACTCTTTTCTTGACCAAACTTTAGTCAGGCTCTGCTAGACCCTCTTTCTGACCAGGTGCAGTCCACGTGTACCTTGTCGACCTTGGCTTTCTGTGTTCTGTCCATGAGAGCCTATAGTGCCCAGTCTTAGCAAGAACCCTGCTAGGTTAGTTTAATGAGAATCTTCACTCTTCATATCTGATCACCATTGATATCTGATCAAATCCCACCTTTGAGGTAGAAGTTCTTTTTTTTATTTTTTTTTTAGGTTTATTTCTTTATTTTGAGAGAGAAAAGAGAACAGGAGCAGGGGAGTGGGAGAGCGAAATGAAGAGAGAATCCAAAGCAGGGTTCACACTGTCAGTTCAGAGCCTGACATGAGGTTCGATCTCACAAATCGTGAGATAATGACCTGAGCTGAAATCAAGAGTCGATGCTTATCAGCTGAGCCTCCCAGGTGCCCATGATGTGGAAGTTCTTTTTATTTTTTTTAATTTTTTTAATGTTTTTTATTTATTTCTAGGAGAGAGAGAGACAGCGTGAGCAGGGGAGGGTCAGAGAGAGAGGGAGTCACAGACTGAAACAGGCTCCAGGCTCCGAGCTGGCAGTCAGCACAGAGCCCGACGCGGGGCTCGAGCCCACGAACCGCGAGATCATGACCTAAGCGAAAGTCGGACGCTTAACCGACTAAGCCACCCAGGCGCCCCGATGTGGAAGTTCTTGACCTGCATTCAACAACAACTCTGTTGGGTACTTTCAGCAAGATTCCTCCACCTCTTCTCTTTGTGGATTCCCATCACCCGCCCACGTGCTGCAATTTGGTGTAAATCTCCAGCTGTCTTCACCATATCCAGAGTAGAGCCTAATCTGTCTCCTATGACCATAGTTCTGATTTAAGTCTTCTTCACCATCTTAATAAACCTCAGAGTCATTGTTTTCTTTCCCAGTGTGAGCTTCCCTGATGGGCAATGTCCCACGTGCATTGTCACAGACTGAATACAGGACAGCAGTGCATCCAGTGGATGACAGGAGCTTTGCATTCGAAACCCTCCCAGACTCTGCCCCATGTGTCTCTCTCTTTGGCTGACGGCCACCTGTATCCTTCCCTGGAAGACAGTGTGACTTAGTGTGAGAGCTCCGTGAGCTCTGGGAGCCCTTCCAGGGCATTACCCAATCTCAGGGTGGTTTGAGGATCACCCACCAATTTGTAGTTGGTGCCAAAAGTCAGGGCCGTCCTAGGTATTGTGCGCTCAGACTTTACAGCTTTGCCAACTCTGCATACTTCGAATTTTAAAAAGTGAGAAGGGACCTTAGTGATTATTTTCCTTGGCAAGTGCTCTCTCTCCCAAGCTTGATGTCCTCTAATGTGGCCCAGCCGCTGCCCCAACAGACTGAGAACCAGGACATCCGCTACACTGGTTCCCCCCAGACTGTCCAGTTCACATCGCTGACTCCCGACCCAGCACCATCACCCCCAGCTTCTCAGGTGTCACCAGCCTAAGGTACACCTTAGCTGGTCACAGCTTCATATGCGTGCACACCAATGCCATTATCACTTGTAGGAAATTGCTTAAAGAGACAAGAGATTTTGAAACCATCTACAGGAATCCCAAAGCCTGAAAAGACTTGCATTTGGACAAGCTGCTGGACGAACTATTTTCCTCTTTGGTGGGGGCTCGTGCATCTCCCCAGAATCCCTCAAAGAACAGAAAATTGGCAGCTACCTCCTGTGGTGCCAGAAATTGTCACAGAGCCACACTGCCTCCCACTGGTCTGGGGTTGCTCTATGTAGAAGAGGATGGGACGCCTTCGTGATTCAGTTGGTTAGCTTCCGACTTTGGCTCAGGTCATGATCTCATGGTTGTTGGTTTGAACCCCACATCAGGTTCTGTGCTGACAGCTCGGAGCCTGGAGCCAACTTTGGGTCCTGAGTCTCCCTCTCTCCCTGCTCCACCCCCATTAATGCTCTGTCTCTCTGTCTCTCAAAAAAGAAAAAACATTAAAAAAATGTATAAGAAGAGGAATGGCTTCCAAATGGTGGTCAAGACCACCCAGCTCCCAGGCAAGTTATGGAGGAGACAATGTCCCCTCCCTGCCATGGCCCTGCCTACCTGGTGGTAAGGAGATCAAAGAAGGGAGGGAACAAATGTTTCCTCTCTCTCTCCCAGGACCTCGAGTTTTGTGCCAAGTGCTTCACTCAGTCCTAGCCCTGCCACCCAAGCTTAACTAGTCCTCCAAGCTAACCCTCCTCTTGTCCATCTGGCCCCCATCTCTGACCCTGGCCCAAGCCTCCTGGCCTTTGGACAAGACAATTGTCCTCAGCTTCCCACCTTTGACCTTGCAGTTCATGCTAAGGCCTTCACCACAATCTTATCAGGCTGAATTACTGTTCCCATTGAACAAATGACTAATCTGCGACTTGGGGACATACACACCCAGAGACCCAGGGCTGGACAGAGATAGGGTCTGGATCCAACCCAGCTTAGTCCAACTCCACTCCAGCCTCTCTGCTTTGTGGACCAGCAGGTACCTGCAGAATTCCTACAGCTGCTTAGATGGGGAGGGAAGGCTCTAGTCCAATGCCCTGTGGCGCAGACTGGTGTGTCAGTGTTCTTCTGACTTGTGCCTCATCTCCAGAAAGACTACCCTTGGTCCCTGTGTCTTTGTGGCAATCTTCTAAGAAGTTAACATTGAGGCACCTGGGTGGCTCAGTAACTCAGGGTCCAACTCTTGAGACTGGCTCTGGTCATACTCTCATGGGTCATGAGTTCAAGCCCCTGAGTCAGGCTCTGTGCTGACAATGTGGAACCTGCTTGGGATTCTCTCTCTCTCTCTCTCTCTCTCTCTGCCCCTTCCTCAGTCATGCTGTCTCTGTCTTTCTTTCAAAATAAATATAGTTAAAAAATGAAAAGTTAACATTAATTGAGTACCTGATATGTGTCAGTCACTGTATTAAGCACTTTACATACATGATCTTAGTTTCCTACCAGTGAAACTGAACAGAGGAAAAAACCAAGGCAGAGATGGGTGTGCTTTAGGTCAAGGCCCAAGGTCACATCCCCTGCCCTCTGCAGGTGTCATCTCTTCTCAAGGTGAGGCCACTCCCTGCCAGCAGATGTCATGGAAGACATTGGTCAAAAATTGGTGAGAAGGAGCAAACTCAACCCCAGCTCCAGGACACTGCCACGCAGAGATCTGGGGGACCACCCTGGGGCTTCCCTGGGGGTTACCTGGGCAGGGTGGCCTCAGCCAGGAAGTTCTCCCAGGCTTTCTGGTCAGTCAGTAGGAGATGCAGTTCATCCCGGCTCATGGAGTCCCTGAAATACTCAATGGTGTCCTCAATAAAGCTTGAGCTCTCTAGATAGAAAAGAAAAAGAAAAAGGTTGTTTTGTTTTTTCTTTTCCCTGCTTCATTAAGGGAGGGAGGAAACTGGGTTTTGCTGGAGGGAACCCACAACACTAAGCTGTGTATTTATTGGGAGCCGGCCTAGGAAGGGTATTGAGATACATTGACTCAGGCCTTGCCCAGCTTTCATATCTGATAAGAAGATGCCAAATATGGAGACATAGGCAGGTGACCTAACACAGCCATGGCAGCCCGGGGCTGCTGGGGGAGGGGAGGTTTCCCCCTGGAGCTAACAGGGTCCATGTAGAGGGGACAGCAAAGAAACTCAGGTAGGCATATTGTGTAGGAGGCCCTGGCCCAGACCACACATGTGATATTTGACCCTCACAACAACATAAGGGAATACTCTCATTTTACAGGTGATGGTAGGTAAGTCACCTGGCTCACACAGTTGGGAGGTGGCCATGGCCACGCTGGGGGCAGTTCAGTGGCCCACAGGCCATAGGGTAAGAGCTGGAGGGAATGTCCTCCATTGGTAAGGCCCCACAGTCATCCTGAGCCATGCTGGAGGCTTGGACAGGTCAGGAGGGTGGGAGAAGCCTCCGAGGCAGCTGGTCTACCTCCCACCCAGGCCCTGCCTCAGGACTCCTTCCTTCTCTCCTTTCCCTTCTGCTGCCCCCACCTTTTTGTGGGCTGTCCTGGCCTCACTTCTGGGTCATTTGATGGGTGGCAGGGGGAGGGAGGAAGTGAGCATCTCAGCCATGAGCCTGAGGAGAGGACAACAGGGAGGGGCCCCTACAGACCCATGGAATAGAGACTCCCCTTGGTCCCCCTTGAAGGCTCGAGGACACCCATCAGTCCCCTTCAAGGGTCTGATTCGTCTGTAGGTTAACTCAGCTGCAGGGACTCCCCAATCCCAGGAATCGTCTGGAGTTGATACCTGGCGTTCCTTGCGTCATGTTGTCAGCAGTGGGATCTCAAGTTTTCCCAACAGCCTGCGTCTGCGTTCCAGTCCGAAAGAGTGTTGCTTCAGCCTTGGGAAAGACAGAACAAATTGTGGGGTCACATGTGAGACAGCTGTGGCCATGGGGAGCAGCAAGGGGCCAGGTCTCAGGTGGTTCCCTCTGGGAAGGCCACCCATGCCAACAGGGACATAACCTGATCTGTCTGTCTGTCTCCCAGCCTCTGTTGGCTGCTCCTTAGGGAAGGGTACTTTCCTCAGTACAGCTCACTCCCAAGCCAGGTCAGAGTCCTGCTGTCCTTCAGGGGCACAAGGAGAGGGTTATCAGACCAGGAGACCTCTATCTGAGAAGTTATAAAAGCAATGAAACCAAACACAGAAGATAAGATGGGAAGTAATGTTCTGGAAATTACTTGAGGTTGAGCACGTCTGTGTTTCTGAACTGATAGTAGCTAATGTTGATCAAGCATCTATGAGGGGCAGGGCTCCTTACCTGTCTCCTCCCTGAATATTCACACACTCTCCATGCGGTGGGAGCTCTTGTGGCTCCCATTTATTGTGTTTTAAGCTTTATTTCTTTATTGAGAGAGAGACGAAGAAAGCACAAGTTGGGGAGGAGCAGAGAGAGTGACACAGAGAGAGAGAGAGAGAGAGCAAGAACCCTAAGTAAGCCCCGCACCACCAGCACAGAGCCCGAACCATGAGATCATAACCTGAGCAGAAGTCACATACTTAAGGGATTGAGTCTTGTGACTCCCATTTGAAAGTGGAGGAAAGCAGGATGCTTGGGTGGCTCAGTTAGTTAAGTTCAATTCTTGATTTTTGGCTCAGGTCATGATCTCAGGGTTCCTGAGTTCAAGGCCCTCCTGAGCCTCTCTGGTGTCAGTGTGGAGCCTGCTTAGGATTCTCTCTCTTTCCTCTCTTACTGCCCCTCCCCTATTCAATCTCTCTGTCTCTAAATACACATTAAAAAAATAAGTAAAGTGGAAGAAACCATCACAAAGTTTAGCTTTTCACCTGAACTTAGGCTAGCTCAAGTTTTCACAATGGCGCTAAAGTCAGGACTTGAACCCAAGTGTTTCTGATGCTTGTGATGACTGTACTCTACTCCCTTTAACATATAAAAGCATTACTGGGGCGCCTGGGTGGCTTAGTCGGTTAAGCGTCTGATTTTCACTTAGGTCATGATCTTGCGGTTCGTGGGGCTGGCTCAGTCAGTTAAGCATCTGATTCTTGACCTCAGCTCAGGTCATGATCATCGATCTCATGGTTCATGAGTTCAAGGCCCAAACTGGGCTCCGCACTGACAGTGTGGAGCCCGCTTAGGATTCTCTCTCTTTTTCCCTCCTCTCTGCCCCTCCCCCTCTGCCTCCTCTCTACTCCTCCCCTATTCGTGCTTTGTCTCAAAATAAATAATCTTATATATATATATGGGCATTTTTCCACTTCTATTTATTATATGACTGTTTATAAGAGATTGGGAAAGAAAACCAGGCCTGCCTGGCACTCATTCTTCTCCTGGAGGGCATGAATAATCTCCCAGAGTACCACCCTCAGACCATGACAAAGGGAGACAGAGCAAGGCCACCCATAGCTTCATCCAAGCACAAACACAAGGTCTCTGTGCCCCCCACAAAACACAAAAGCCTCCCTCCCTTGGCTAAAGAGAACAGCCGCTATTTGGACACCTGGGTGGCTCAGTTGGTTAAGCCTCTGACTTCAGCTCAAGTCATAATCTCATCGCCCATGAGTTTGAGCTCCATGTCAGGCTCTGTGCTGACAGCTCCGAACCTGGGTCCTCCTTCAGATTCTGTGTCTTCCTCTCTCTCTGTTCCTTCACGTCTTGCACTCTGTCTCCGTCTCTCTCTCTCTCTCAAAAGTAAATAAACATTAAAAAAATTTTAAAGGGGCGCCTGGGTGGCTCAGTTGGTTAAGCGTCCAACTTTGGCTCAGGTCCTGATCTCACGGTTCATGGGTTTGAGCTCTGTGTCGGGCTCTGTGCTGACAGCTAACTTAGAGCTTGGAGCCTGCTTCAGATTCTGTGTCTCCCTCTGTCTCTGACCCTCCCCTGCTCATGCTGTATCTATCTCTCTGTCTCAAAAATGAAAAAACATTAAAAAAAAAAAGAATGACTCTAACTTCTTTCGCAAGTTTTGTCCTTGTTCTGGCTTCTCTTTTATTTTTTATTGTTTATTTATTCATTTTGAGAGAGAGAGAGAGAGAGAGAGAGAGATAGCATGAGTGGGGGAGGGGCAGGGAGAGAGAGAGAGAGAGTAAGCAGGCTCTACACAGTCAGCATGGAACCCAGTAAAGGCTCAATATCACAAAACCATGAGCTCAAGACCTGAACTGAGATCAAGAGTCCGATGCTTAACTGACAGAGGCACCCAGGTGCCCCTCTCCTTTTTTTTTTTTTTAAGTTTACTTATTTATTTTGAGACAGAGAGAGATCATGAGGGAGGAGCCGAGTGAGGGGGAGAGAGAGAATCGCAAGCAGACTCTGTGCTGACAGCATGGAGCCCGACACAGGACTGGATCTCATAAACCAGGAGATCGATCATGAGCTGAGCCGAGATCAAGAGTCAGACGCTTAATGGACTGAGTCAGGGAGGCGCCCTCTGGCCACTCCTTTGCTAGATAAGATTTGTAAGACACCCACTGACAGCGATGCCCCCCCTTTCGGCAGCACCCCATCTACAGCAGCCCTGCTTCCCTAAAGTCTCCCCCAAAGCACCAAAGCCCAGATCCTAGAATCAGGTCTAACACCCTCTTCCTCAACCACAGGAGTGTGCCTGGCGGCTTAAGGCTGAGGGCATAAGGTAAGGGTGTGGATCTTCCTGGCAGATACACACCGGTTCTATCGAGTGCGAGCAAAGCATAAAGCCAGGCAGCTGTCAGGGCTCGAGGCAGGCCCAGCAAGGGTGCGGACGGCTCCCTGCAGGTTTCTCGCTCTTTCCACACCCCTGTGGCTCTGGTCATTTCTTGACCCTGGCCCATTCCCAGCTATTGATCTTTGCTCTCAACTTTGCTGTTTACAGCAAAGTAATTCTCGTGGCCTTTGCTGCTTTCCTGCCCAGCAGCTCCCACGCCGCTCCACCTCTTCCAAGGCCATTGGCATCCCTTCCATCCTGCTGCCTCCCATCTTGGGGCCTGGGCATCTGGTGTGTGTTTTCCGGGCGCACCTGCAGTGAGGGCCGATGTCGGGCCCAGCCTCAGCCACACCAGACATAGGGGAAGTCGAATAGGGGAGGCCTGGGGCCTTCCTGCCGCTGCAGGGGAGAGGTAGGAGGGGAGCACCAGCTGGCCGCCTTTTCCTTCTTGTGCTCTGAGTGCTGCATGACCCTGGGAGCCCAGGCAGCCCAATGACGTCATGAAGCATGAGGCCCAGATAGCAGGGGCCGAAAGAGCCAGACCCTGGATGACACCAACCGTTGGCAAATGTGTCTGTACCCTGGGTCTCCTCCATCCTGTTCTGTGCTGTTCTTGGCCTGGCCTTGACCCTGGTCTTGGGGGTGTCCACTGTGTTTTGATCCTGGACACCGCTCCCTTCCTCAGTCAGGACGCGGGGGCTCTCGCTAGCCTGCTGACTGGTCAGTCCCCGGCAAGGCCGCTGGGAGGAGAAGGGAGAACCTGCCCCTGCATGAAGCTGTGGCCCAGGCTGGAGGCCTGCCCGTCCCCGCCTGCTCTGTCCCAGCTCCCCAGGTGCAGGGCGACAGAGATTCTCACCAAAGCATGTCCTTGCAAGTGGCTGCAGGGAATCCTCCGTGGACAGGGGAAGGGGAGGGTAAAGCATCAGATTCATACTCCTTAGCTCGGCGCCCCACCCCCCACACGCCCTCGCTCCTGTCTTCCTCACCACTCCCTGCCCCTCTTGCCTTGGTCAGGCTCCCCACGGACCCCCAGCTTCCTTGCCTCTTTTTTTTTTTTCTTTTTAAATTGTTATTTTAAGTAGGCTCCATGCCCTACGTGGAGCTTGAACTCACAACGCTGAGATCAAGAGTAGCTTGTTCTACCGACCAAGCAGGTCCAGCCCTTGCTTCTGCTCACGCTCAGCCTCCCTCCTCCCCGTGGAAAGCCCGTCCCCACCTTCCCTAGCTTGTAATAGGTTATGGATACTTAGATGCCCAGGCCAAAGTCTCGCTCCCCTGCTGCCCCCCGCCCCCCAACCCCTCCTCCCGATTACTGCCCAGGCTCTCCTTGGATGTGCTCTGTCCTGTCCCTGCTTCTCTGTATTTTCTCCAGCCTTCTGTGTCCTCCCTTCGACTCCGAGCCCCGGCTGGGGCCCCGTCTGTTCCCTGCCGCACCCCCTGTTCTGTGCAGTGTCCCCAGGCGCCCCCTCCGCCCTCGGGGGGCACGGCCAGCCTAAGATCCGGGCGGTAGGAGCCGAGACACAGCCCCGCTTCCTTCACCAATCCCACTGCTTCCTTGCCTATCTCCACGGAAAGCTCTCTCTGGCCCTGGCTCCGGTTTCACGCAAATGACGCTCCTGATTGAGCGTGTGCTTTTGACGGTCCGATGAGATTTCTGAGCGTTTCCACTCATTCCTTCATGTGTCTGCATTGCAGCCAGAGTATCTTTAGATGAGGAGGAAGAGAAAGAGGAAATTGCAGAAGAACCAGGTGTCCCGGCGCCTGAGACTCGGCAGCGCCTTCCGCGTTCCGCAGCCTCCCCTCCCCCAGGGAGGCCAGGGCGGGTGTGGGTCCAGCCCAGCTCCCTCAGCCTGTCCCGTTTGGCCACTAACTGCGTCCGGAACGCCAGGAACGCTGGGGAGAAGGGGGGGGCTCATTTCCTTACTGCTCCTTGGAAAGCACAAAAAAAGCGTATTCCTTTGGATTGCAGGGGCGCCCACGAAAGATGTTATGAAGACAGAGAAGGAGGAGGAGGAGGGGGAGTCGGGGAGGGAAGGATGAGGAGGAGTAGCGGGGGTGGAAGAGGTGAAGTAGGGGAGGAGGGAAGGAGGAAGAGGGGAAGGAGGGGGAGGAAAAGGAGGAGGAGAAGCAACATCTGAGAAAAGGAGGAACACAAGGAAAAACGAAAAAGCCTGTGCAAAGTCAATCAATCAATCAATCCCAACAATGGACGCCTGGCTGCTCAGTCAGTTGAGCTGGTGACTCTTGATCTCGGGGTTGTGAGTTCAAACCCCATGTTGGTATAGAGGTAACTTAAAAAAATAAAACCTTTAATAATCAGTCAATCCCAAGAGAACCTAACTAGTCGGCTAGAAAGAAAAAGCTACAAACATCCTGGAAGAAATGTTCAACGAAATAATAATGATGTTGAGTTGGGGCAACTTTTCTTTTTTTTTTTTTTTTTTTTTTTTATTTATTTCTAGGACAGAGAGAGACAGCGTGAGCATGGGAGGGTCAGAGAGAGAGGGAGTCACAGACTGAAACAAGCTCCAGGCTCTGAGCTGGCAGTCAGCACAGAGCCCGATGCGGGGCTCAAACCCACGAACCGCGAGATCATGACCTAAGCGAAAGTCGGAGGCTTAACCGACTAAGCCACCCAGGCGCCCCTGGGGCAACTTTTCTAATCAGCATGGAAATCCCAGACCGTGAAGGGAAAGTGTCAGCTGTTCGACCTGTTAAAACTGACAAACTGCAAAGGCGCTCGTGCTCGGCTGGCTCAGTGTGTTAAGTGTCCCACCCTTGGTGTCGGCTCCGGCGCGATCCTGCTGCTCATGGGATCGAGCCCCCCATGGGGCTCTGAGCGGACAGCAAGGAACCTGCTTAGGATTCTCTCTCCCTCCCTCTCTCTGCCCCTCCCTCACTCGGCACACGCTCTCTGTCTCTCTCTCAAAGTAAATAAAGAAACATCCAAAACATGAAAAGTTGCACAGGCCGGTGCTCAGAGCAGAGGAGAGCAGGGCCGGCCAGATTCGCGAGAGAGCCTCCAAATCAGCCTGAACACACGGAAGCCAATTTTCTAGGAGATGCGAAGGAAGAGTCCCAGGTGAAGGGACCTGCCAGGGTCACACGGTTCCCTGCGGGCAGGGTGCAAGGGAGCATGAGGTGTTTGGGGAGAAATGTGATTTTAACAACCACATTCCAGGTCTGACTGGGCCCGTGTGAACACGCAGGTGTGAGGTCGGGCCCCCACAGGCATCCCCAGGAGTCCACACTTGGGGCTTTAAGAGCACAAGGCGGGACCAGGTCCTACAGTGTGCGGAACAGAGGGCCCGGTGGGGGCAGCGGAGGGAGCCCGGACGTCCTGCTCTGTCCCCGGTCAAGGCACCCTGGACAAGCCCCCCCTTCCAGACCCTCGGATTCCCCGCAGGGCCTGGCACTGAGCAGGCGCTCAGAACACTGTGGGGACACAGCCTTGAGTCCTTCATCCTGTGCATCTCAGAAGAAATGCTTTGCGGGTCAGGCCACCCCAGGGAGAGGCTCCCACTCACCTGGCCTCCTTCCCCTCCCCTGCTTCCTGCAAATTCCCCAAAGGGATCAGCACCCCTGACCCCCTCCCCCACATCTGCCTTCCTTCTGGGGTCTGCTCAGGTGGCAGCAGTCTGGAACCTGGGCTCAGCAGTGTGCCCTGCCCTCTCCACTGTTTGGGGGCACGGGGTGAGGGCGGGAAGGGGAGCAGCCAGACATATCCTGGTTCAAATCCTGGCTATGCTGCTATTTAGGACATGACCCAGAGCTAGAAATCCCAATTCTGATTCTTTTCCTTAAAGAGCCGTCTGGAGGGCCAGTAGATGGGCAGGGGCTCCCACCCTCCAAGCTTACCAAGGGATTGTCCTCTGAGCTGAACAGCACCCAGATTTCTTTAGCTGTGTAGACCCAGTCACCCGCGATGTGTCTGTGCAATGACCACACGCCTCCAGGCCCAAATATATCTGAGACTGAAAGGGAAACCGAAAGTCTCCACTTCAGAGCCACTCAGGATGCAAGGAACACACCACAGAGTCCGTTCTACCCCCTCAAAGAGGAAACCCCAGACGTTCAAGGTCGTTGGGGGGGTCAGCCGTTCCTGGCTCTTGCTTCTGGAAGGAAAACCTGTCATTGATGGACTGAGGGACTTTCAGCAAATGACACACACGTCCCCTGCCCCCTCCCACCCGCCTTGGACTTGTTCCCGCCCCCTCCTCTCTGCCCCTCCCACCTCCCTAAGGCCTGCACTTCTCAGCATCACCGAACATAGCAGATGCTCACTGTGTATTTGCTCTATTGCAGCTATTTATATGCCACAGTAGTGTGGCCTCTATGCATTTGCATAGGCAGATCCTTCCCCCAGGGGCACCTGCTTCTACCCCCTGGAAAAATCATGCTTAGCCTTCCAAGCCCAAATCTTGCATCACCTCGTCTGAAACGCTCTCCAGCCCCCACTTAGGCAGAGTCCACTGTCCCCTACCATGTGCCCAGGGCGACTGGGGGAGGGGTGTAAACCCACTGCATGCGAGCCGCCCCACCACCGTGTCCATGTCGCCCCTTTGCATCTAATCAGTGTCTCTAGACCTGTCACTGGGGCAGGGGCAGCCCCAGTGCCCCAGGAGTCCTGTCCTTGACGGCCAGTGTTGTTCGCCGGAGAGGACTGTGGACACGCTGTGTTTTCCACCTCTGCTTAGTTCTGCTTGACCACAGATCTTTTTTATTTTTTATTTTTTAATTTTTTTAAAATTTTTTTTAATTTTTATTTATTTCTAGGAGAGAGAGAGAGACAGCGTGAGCAGGGGAGGGTCAGAGAGAGAGGGAGACACAGACTCCAAAACAGGCTCCAGGCTCCGAGCTGGCAGTCAGCACAGAGCCCGACGCGGGGCTCGAAACCCACGAACAGTGAGATCATGACCTAAGCGAAAGTCAGACACTTAACCGACTAAGCCACCCAGGCGCCCCTTGCAGATCTTTTTTAAATGGAGGACTCGTCCAGGAAGGTCAGTGTCATGAAATGGAAACTGAAAGCAGAAAGTGAGGCTTGCTCCCTGTGTGATTCTCGAGCGGAATGTCCAATCAGGGCTGGACAGTTGGGCCGGAAGAGGTGTGAGTTTGCAGATGAGCAAACACTGCTGAGGGCAGTGAGGTGGTGGCTTCGGTCCAGCAGCTCGGGGCGGGAGGTTGGGGAGAGGCAAACCAAGCCCACTTTGGCATTTCGACCCTTGGCGCTTGTTTCAAGGTTTTTTGTCCATTTCTACTTGTTTAGTGATCTTTTGGTCATTTTTTTCTGTAACTCCCCTTCCTCCTGATTCTTTTGCCTTTTGGCTTGATGACTAGAGAAAACCACCGTGAGGTGCAGAATGCAATGAAATATCTGCACTCCTGCAGCCTGATTGTCTAATGAGGACCCAGAATGGATTCCAGATGTGGATGGACTCCGGGAGCACAACCTCATGGTGGAGCGACCGGGCTGGGGTTACAGACCTGTCAAGTGAGGATTAGGCATCTTTGGACTCCAGGAGATGAGCTGAGTCTATCCCACTTGGGGATCCTAAAGATCTAGTGACTATAAAATAGGGCTCAACTTGACCCCCAAAATTACAAGAAGAGTCCCCCAGGATGACTACAGTTCCAGAGTGAGGGCATTTGGGATAACATCTTTGGCTAATAAGCCATTTCAGCCCACTGTGAAGGCAATCCCAGCTCATTGGGAAAGGGACCCTAATGTTGCTGAGGGGGGTGTCCCCCAGCATCGTCTGGTGGAGGCTGGGAGAGGCAGCAGACAGGGGTGTACCACTAGCATCCCACGCAGTCCCTCCATGCCGTGAGGAGGTGGGCTCAGCTCAGACATGCTGGGCATTATGACTTGTGTGTTTCAGTATATGTGCTGCGGAAGTGAGCACTTGACTTGTGTGTTTCAAGGCAGGGCCCCTACCTCCTGGTTCTCCCTTTCTCTAGGGACAGTGAGGGGAGTGGGGAACTGTACACTGGGCATGTGACAATGGGGATGTCTGGAGTCCTCAGAGTGCCTGGCGGACACAGACATCGTAGGGCTTCAGAGCACGGTAGATATTGTCCGTGATGACGGTGCCATCACTCACGGGAAATGGAGGAGGAGCCCTGGGTCTAGGTCACTCGTTGCCAGGCGACTAACATCACACAGTGGACAATCCTATTTGCCTTTGCTCAAATTGGTGGTAAAATTGGGCCCTGAGAGGCAATTGTCAAGTTCAGGAAGCCTTAGAATGAAGTATGAAGATGACAAAATCAGGACGCCTGGGCAGCTCAGTCCGTTAAGTGTCCGACTTCAGCTCAGGTCATGATCTCATGGTCTGTGGGTTCGAGCCCCGCGTAGGACTCTGTGCTGACAGCTTGGAGCCTGGAGCCTGCTTCAGATTCTGTGTGTGTCTCTCTGTCTCTGCCCCTCTCACCCTCAGAAATAAACACTAAAAAATTTTTTCTAATTAAAGATGACAAAATCAACACCATCATCTTAATAATTTTATGTTGAAGCCAAGGCAGATATGTGGTTAATTTTAATGCATATATGAGGTTTAAGAGAAGTGGACACATTCTCAGAGTGAATAAAGCACCTTTTGGATTCCAATGTAAAACAGGGAATTGAGTAATCGATTTAGATGAATGATTTCAAGTCAAAAAGCACTCTGCTAAGTACTAAGGATGTTGCAGATAAGCTTCAGCCCAGAGGAAGCAGTCAAGTTCAGCAGATCCCAGCGACAGGGAGTTCAGCGACAGGGAGGCTGTCGGGCGTGGGGGAAGGAGGCTGTGGGGGCCACACCCCGGGACATCTCCAGGGCCAGTGCAGGGTGGGAGGCACCGACCTCTGCCCCCAGCAGTCAGGAGACCAAAAAGATTCTTGTGTAGAGTCACTGCTGAGCTACAGTACGGCCTGAAAAATAATAGGTTTTGGGGTGATGGGGGGCTCATGGGGTTCAGAGCCGATGACCAACAAAGAATTCTTGAAGACATCTTTGGTGCAAAAAGGTGATTTTATTAAAGCACAGGGACAGGACCTGTGGGCAGGAAGAGCTGCACTGGGGTCATGGCAGGTAACTCGTTACATACCCTCAGGTTGGGAGGGGGTCAGGGATACAGTAAGTCTCTAAGGTATTTTGGGAGCAAGGTTTCCAGGGCCTTGAGGGGCTCGCTGTTGCTAGGGAAACACCACTTATTACCGTTTAATAAAACCTCAGTCAGGAGACCCCCTCAGATGCATATCGGGGGGCCGTAAGCTTGGAGCAGGATGGCCAGCATGCATCTTAGGGCAGTTGAGATAGAGAAAGTAGAGCTACAGGATCCTCGCAGTTGGGATAATATTAAGCTAAGGTTCTCTTTTGCCCCCAGCGAAGTGTCATCACTGAAGCAGCTGAGCTCCTAATGGGAGGGTCACTCTGCCCACTTCAAGGACTTATCGACAGGCTGTAGGAAGTAAGGGAATTACTTTTGCATTTTTCATTTGACTTAGTTTCCCACATCACCACGGCAAACGCTTAAACCGCTTTCCTTTGTTCTTGGGTACCTGGGAGTGTCCGAGGAACATCAGACATATTCTACCCGGTTGGGGGGTGTGAGGGGTGGGGAGGGCCAGCCTGTAGTTTGCCCTCAGCTTGCCCCACTCCCTCATCACAAGGGCAAAGAGAGCCCTGGACCCTGAGGAGAGACTGGTTATATATACTTGGGAGCTGGGGGAGGCAAAGTCAAGTGGAAGTTTCCAAAGAGATTTTCATATGCCAAAGAAGATTCATAGGATCCTGGAGGCCTGGCTATTGTCAGGCAAAGGTTGTTTTTCCCTCTTGCAAAATGTTAGCATTAAGACACTAGGGAGTTCCTGGACTTCAGGCTATTGAGAGACTGTCTTTTTCTTCTAAACTTAGTGGAGACTCTTACTAATTTAGC
This sequence comes from Proteles cristata cristata, assembly GCA_017311185.1. Lineage (NCBI taxonomy): Eukaryota > Metazoa > Chordata > Mammalia > Carnivora > Hyaenidae > Proteles > Proteles cristata. The sequence continues at coordinate 49,001 of JAESUZ010001754.1, forward strand.
CATTTGGGTTTTTTTTGTCATTTCCTGTCTTGGGGTAGCAGGGAGGTCCAAGGAATATCACACATATCCCTCCGGGGGGGGGGGTGCTGACTTGTACTCAGCCTGCCTTATGCTACAGTATGGCGGCGCCTCAAAAATTTACATATACAGTGACTATATGGAAAAAACTATAGACCCAGAAATTCTACTTTTCCTACTGAAAGAAGAGTCTCCAAGAGCTCTTTGTATTCCTGTCTCCCTAGCAGGATTACAATATGGTGGGAGCAACTCAAGATGAACGGATGAGAAAAGCATGGTCCAACCACACGATGGAATATTATTCAGCCTTGAAAAAGGAGAGCCGGACACGTAGCTGCAACGTGGATTGAACCTTGAGGGCACGATGCTCTGTGAATAAGCCAGTCGCAAAAAGACAAATACCACGAGATTCCACTTAGATGCGCAACATGGCCACATTCATAAAGACAAAAAGTAGACAGTGGAGGGGGAGGGGGGTGCCGGGGCCTGTGGGAGGGGAGAGTGGGGAGCAGATGTTTGACGGGGGCAGAGCTTGAGTTTTGCAGGATGAAAAGAGCTATGCGGGTGGAGGGGTATTTTGTGTCTGGTCTCAGTCTAACTGATAACCGATGTGAGGTGGGGACGGCTGTTTGGTTCTCATTAGGCCTGCAAGGTGGCCCGCAGCAAGGACCGGGGGGAGGAAACTGAATCAATACGCCTTTATTACTTACAAGATGAGCACATTGGGATCACGCAGCAAGTTCACAGGTAGAGAGCGCGCGCACGAGAGCCTGGGCTTCTGCTTTGATCGGAGCTGAGGGTAGGGGGAACCCAGGGTTTTGTGGACTCACTCTTTTTCTTAGATGTTTATTTTGGGAGAGTGTGTGTGCATGCGCAGGCGAGCGGGGAACAGGGCAGAGAGAGGGGGGCGGGGGGAGGGGGCAGAGAGAGGGAATCCCAAGTAGGCTCCACGCTGTCAGCAGGGAGCCAATGTGGGGCTCGATCCCACGACCCTGGGATCATAACCGGAGCCGAAACAGACACTCAACCAACTAAGCCACCCAGGCGCCCCATGGACTCACTCTTTACTGGTGAGTAGAAAGCTTGGGAGGAAAAAAAAAACAAGCAGCCTAATTAATGGTCAGTTATCGACTTCAACTAAGATTTCTAAGACAAAGAATCCTCTGCGTGGAGGACACAGCACCTTATCTAGCCGTGTTTAGGGAGAAAGTCCTCTTTGAAGTGAATGCTTTGGCAATCAGAGCTTATACCAGGCACTCTATTAAACAAAAAAGCAAAAAACAAAAAACAAAACAAAACAAAAAAAGCAACAACCCAAAAACAAACAAACCCAATGGTGATGCAGTTATACAACAGTGAAAGTGTCTAAGACTGAAGTGTCTGCTTAAGAAGGGCTAAGATGGGAAATTTGATATTTATATTTTATAGAGTTCACCACGATGAAAAAAATTGGGGGGGTGCGGGGAAGAGCCAGTCACAGAAGGACCAAAGCTGTACGATTCTAGTCCCAGGAGATACGTGGCATCCTAACGTAGCCAAACTCCTAAAGACGGAAAGTACAGCAGCTAGGGGAGGGGAGATGGGGACCCCACGCTTCATGGGGACAGACTTGCAGGTGGGGAAGTCACACAGATTCTGGAGATGGCCGGTGGCGCTGCACACACAACACCATGTGAGTGCTAAGTGCCACTGAACCAGACACTTAAAAATGGTTAAAATGTAACCAATAATAGCATCCCATGCCCCAGGTGGATCTAGATGCTAAGTGAAATCAGTCAGAGGAAGACGAATAGCATATGATTTCATTCATCTCTTGAATTTAAGACCCAAAACAAATGAACGAAGAAAAAAAAAGAGACAAAAAAGTACTTTTTTTTTTAATATTTCAAGTTTTTATTTAAGTCAGACTCTTAAGTACAGAGAAAACCCACTGGCGGTGGCGGAGGGGAGGCGGGCGGGGGATGGGGACAGAGGGGGATGAAGGGCACACTTGTCACAGTGAGGGCTGCGTCATGTACAGAGCTGCTGAGTCACTGTCTTGGACACCGGAAACCAATGTAGCACTGCAGGGTAAGTCTACTGGAATTAAAACTTTTTTGTTAATTAATTACAAAAGAAAAGAGTACAGGGGCACCTGGGTGGCTCAGTGGGCTGGGCGTCTGGCTCTTGACTTTGACTCAGGTCATGATCTCATGGTTCATGAGTTCGAGCCCTGCATTGGGCTCTGTGTTGACAGCACAGAGCATTCTTGGGATTCTCTCTTTCTCTTTCTCCTTCTCCCTCTGTCCCTCTCCTATGCTCCCTCTCTCTCAAAATAAAGAAACTTTAAAAAAATAAAAAATTGAAGAGTACAGTTATCGTGATGAGTCCTGAGAAATATAAAGAACTGTTGAATCATATTGTGTACCTGAAATGAATGTAACACTGTATATTAACTAGACTTGACTAAGCATAAAATGGAACAAAAAACAAACAAAAAATAAGGAATCCTTAAAAAGCCCAACCTTTGTGGAAGAATAATAGCACCGACCCTTTATAAGCTTGGCAAAGCATTCCCACACATGATGGTATTCCGCGATGAAAACGTTTCTTAGCCTTGCCTCACAAAAAATTATGGTTCGGATGGGTGGGATGGCTTGCTCAAGCAGGGGGGAAGGGGGCAGCCTCGCTTCCCCCAGAGAATATGAGGGACAGGGCCTGCCAGGAAGGCGCGGTGCGTGCCCTGGACTGGGAAGGGGGCGGGCAGGGGGCGGGGAGACACTCTTCATGTAGGAATTTCATCCTCTGCTTTTAAGAAAAAGGAGGCTCCCTCCCTCCCTAGACACAATGGCCAATGAGAATCTGCCACAACCTTGACTTCTTTCCCGCTGAACAACCCTCCCCACTGTCCTCCAGACAGGTGGGAAGAGCTCCCTTCCCTTTGTCTCTCCATATTGGTTCGCCATGGTCTGTTCCAAGGCGCTGTTCCCCAATGAACCCATTGCTGGTGAAACAGCTACTTTATTTTTAAAGGCTGACAACCCAGAAGGAGAGAAATCCTTAAAACCCTCAAGTATTCTAAAAATGTAGTTTCTGGCCCTAAATTCTCCCTGTTGGCTCAAGATGAGTCACAAAACTTCACATACCAGGAGATCTTGCTGCCCAATCTCAGATCTCGAGCTGAGGGGGGTGGGGTGCCAAGCTGGGCAGTCTGAGCTGGAGATGACCCACAACTGCCCCAGCGTCAAAGGCTGCCCTGACGTGCTTCCATCAGAGCGCCGTGGCCCAAACTCGGCCATGTCCAGGCCTCCCTTCCGTGACCTGCAGAACTATGGGGCATCTGGCAGCCCTGATTGACTCAGTTTCCCTGCTTTTTAGGAAAAGTACATACCTGACATGGTACTGAGGGGGCAAAGAGAGGCAGAGTGGGGATGGTGCTTGGCACACGATAGGTGCTCAATTAATACGAACTGATATTTTCTTAAAGATTTTTTTATTTAATGCCTCTTTATTTTTGAGAGAGACAGAACGCAAGCAGGGGAGGGCAGAGAGAGAGGGAGACACAGAATCCGAAGCAGGCTCCAGGCTCAGAGCTGTCAGCACAGAGCCTGATGCGAGTCTCCAACCCATGAACCACGAGATCATGACCGGAGCGGAAGTCTGAGGCTTAACGGACTGAGCCCCCCCGGCGACCCAAGAACTGACATTTTCTGAGCTCTCGCTGTGTACGTCAGGCAAAGAGCAGTCAGGTGCCTGCATGATCTCCTTCCGTCTTCCCAGCATGCCCTCGCGTACGCCCGCTGTCCTGATCACCCCTGCGTACGGACAAGGAAACGGATTTCGAGGATTTCGTTTTCCCCAGACCAGGAAGCTGGCTGTGGCTTCCCTTCTTTACCCACAGATGCTCCTCCTCACCCCATCCAGCTCTCGAATCAGACTGAAAAACAACTACAGACTCACAAGACAAAAAATACGGTCCTGTGTAACCTTCCCCAATGGGGACACCTTATGTGACCGCAGTCATTATCAGAGCCAGCAAACGGACCCTGACACTGAGAACTAGCTGGCAAACTTCCCTCAAATTTCACTCATTCCTGCACACACTCATTTAGACATAAAGATGCTCCTATGACATGTTATCGCGGGTCCAGTTCATGTGACCATAGCACCACTTGAGACAGCTCTGTCACTGCTGCGGTGCTCCCTGGTACCGACCCTTTAGGGGACAGCTTCTCAGGACGTCCCTAGCTCCTGGCAACCGCTGATCTGCCTTCCACCCCCATAATTTTGGCATTATGAATATTTCACAAGTGGATTCATACAGACTGGCTTTCAAAAAATTTACCCAGAGTAACGCCCCTTGAACTCCATCCAGGTTGCTGCCAATACAAATAGTTCTTTCCTTTCTGTGGCTGAGTCATCAGTCTCTAAAGAGACACAGGACCTTGGAGGCCCCTTCCAACCTCCTTCGGCTGTGCCGGGGTCCCCTCCAGAGCACCCACGTGTGGAAGTTTGCTTTTCTGCAGGAAGCGTCCTGATCACAGCTCCTTCGCCTCTGTCCTGTCCCTTTTCTCGTTACTTCCTCCTTGTCCCTTTCACTCTGTGAACCTCCTTCCCCCTCTGCGTGGTGGGTGCGTCAGGCAACCCCAGGACTGCCCATCCCTTGTGGGCAGAGGTGGGTCCCCGCTCCAGCACTCCCCCCACCCCACCCCCCCACACAAAGTGCAGTCCAGTCCCAGATCTCAGCGGGGAGGGAGAAGCGGTATTTGCCGAGTCCTGCAGTGGGTTGCATGGCGGGGGGGTGGGGGGGCTCTCCTCAAAAGATACGTCCGTGACCTAACCTCTGCAACCCCGAACTGTGGCTTTATGTGGAAAGACCTTAGGACTCTGCAAAGCCTCTAAGTTAAAGATCCCGAGATTGTCGCAGGTTGGCTGGGTGAGCCCTGAATCCGATGGCTAGTGTCCTTACAGGAGACACACAGGAGAGACGACAGGGAGCTGGGGGGAAGGCAGGGACAGAGGCAGAGGCAGAGACTGGAGGGCCGCCGGGAGTCCCCGGGAGCTGGAGAGGCAAGTTCTCCCCTGGGGCCTCCAGGAAAGGGCTGAGCTAGGAGGAAGAGTATCCCCAGCCCTTGGGTGGTGGGCGACCCCGCAGCTGTCATCTGCTGCTCCCTTCCTTCCCACGGGCTGCGCGAGTGGGTGGCATGAGTGTCCTCGCTTGAAGCTCACAGCCTTCCTTGGCATCTGAGCCGACTAAACAGAGGTCCCTGGATGCCGGTGTGCAGGGCGGCCACTTGGGTCCCCACACTGACCAAGTGGGGGCCGTGGACCTTCTCGAAGGAACGCCTTTTCCCTACCCCCCTCCCTCCCTCCCTCGTTTTCACTGCCCTCCTACTCCAGGCACCTAGCAGGGGGCTGGGGTTGTGCTCAGCCTTTGTAAAAGAACGAATGAACCAATGAGGGGACAAGGGAGCAGATGAAAGTTCCAGAAGTCCCTTGGAGAGTCCCCCGTCCCACACAGGCAGGCCTAGGCCCCACCTCCCTCGGTCCTGGTTATACACAACTTGGGATGAACCCCCCACAGGCCAGGCTTTGCATGGTCTCACTACTCCCGGAAGCTCCAGGAAGTTAGCACCCGGCTCTGTGTCCCTGTCCCCAGTCGGGCACACAGAGGGTACTCATTAACGGAAGCGGACTGAGGCTTCTAGGAGTCCGTTAGCATCCTTGCCGCCGGCCCTGCCTGCCTTTCTATCTCCCCTCTCTCGCACGACCACCACCCCTCACCCAAGCCTGGGCCTCCGTCAGGCTGAGCTACCAGAAGCTTCTAGAAGATGCCCCAAGTAGGTGCCCGCTGTGGAAGGGAAGCACAGTTCCTTCCAAGCCACCCGCTGTGGCAGACAGACGCCGGCAGACACGTGGCTCGTAGCACATGGTACTCTTTATTGTGACGCTCAGTGGAAAACATCTGTGACCCAGCTAACTGTAGTGGTGACAACTGTAACACATGCTAAGGCACTTTTATTATATAAAAAAGGGGTGGGGCTGGGAGCTCCGTTCACTCCTTTGTGACAGCAACTGGGACCTGAAGTCAGAGCATTTTAGGCATACTTAGCTTTCGTGTATCTTCATGATTTGTTGAGTCTGTTTCTTTAAAAAAAAATGCCTTCTTTGCCATAAGGAAGTCTAAATGCAGCATATACAAAACAGGAACACAGGTGAATTAATTCAGCAGCCAGTGTAGACCAGCGCAGGACAAACTACTCTCTTCTAAATGTGGCTCCAAAGGAGAGGCAGTGATAAAGACCTGGGATTGTTATCATTATAAGAAGGGGGAAAAAAAAGAAACCTGTTTTTTTTTTTTCCTTTCAAAAACATCGGTGTGGATGGCAGATGTCCAAACCGTACGGAGTCACCGCTGCAGAAAATCTACCCTCAGGCCCCAGTCCTAGAGTAGGTGCGAGATCGCCGGAGGGCCACTGGCCCTTTGCAATGCTCTGGCTGTCAGACTAGGGACAAGTCCCTTAACCATTAAATATATTTGGTCCCCAAGAATGTTGGGAGAAGCCACGCGCTGGCCTTTCCAGCTTGGCCCCTAGGCCCGGTCTGCGCGGCCCGACAGCCTCGCTGGGGGGAGGGGTGGGGGGGCAGGCTGCCCTCAGCAAAGGAGGGAGGGGGGCCGTCATTGCACTTGAGACGCTGTAGAATCAGGAGGGGACAGTGGCACTGCCCAGAGGGGGTGGGGAGGAACGGGCCTCCTTCCCCGGCCCCCTCGCGTTCTGTGCCCTGCACAGGGGTGGCATCCCTGGGCCTGCTCCTGCCCCATCACCCAGGGCCCAGGCGAGTCGGGGGCCGATGGGGCGGAGGGTGTGAGGTCACCGTGTGTGATTGCCAACAGCAGAGAAGGAGGGGGAGCTGGGGGCGGGGAAGGTGACAACTCTGCTGGGGGGTCGGGCTATCAAAACGTCCTAGTCTGAAGAAAAATAGATTCGTAGAAAACTCTGCCCATTCCCGGTGGCCTGCCCGCCTTGCCTCGCCATCGGGTGCTTTTTGGCAAGGGGGGGGCCAAAGAGCCTGCTGGGTGCTCTGTTCCTAGGCCGGGGGCCCAAGACGCTGACTCTTTGGTATCAGGTTCTGGGGGGCGGGAGGGGAGCGGGGGGTGGGGGGCTGCAGCAGAAGAAGCCAAACGCCCTCAAAAAGGCCTGGGGGGTGGGCGGGGGGGCAGGCCTGAGGTCCCCTGGCCTGAGGGGATCGGGTGAGGAGGCCGCGGTCACAGCAGTCCCAAGAAGGTGGAGGGGGTGCTGCGGGGCTGGGAAGGGGATGGGAGTCGTCTGTCGGCCGGTCCGTCCGTCTCGGGCAGCAGGAGGAGGGGTTACTCGGCAGCTTTGGCTTCAGCCCCGTCGGCTTTGCCGTCCACCTCCTCGTCCGAGCAGTCGCCAGCGCCTTTCCGGGCCATCCGGCGGGGCACGACAAACGGCAGGTCCCCTCGCCTGGGGACAGAGGCACAGGGTCAGCAGGGCCGGCCAGGGTGGCCGAGGTCAGCTCACACGTTTCAAAGCAATCCTTAGAGGGACACTAGGCCCTAACATCCCACGGGGAGAAGCGACACGGAGCCTCGGGAACACAGCCTCCCGCCTTAGCCCAAGACACTGGTGAAAAAAAATATCACCACGTTGGCGCTGAGAGGGAAGAAGGCCCGGAACAGAGAGAGTCGCCCTCTGCAAAACGCCACCCTGGGCTCAAAGGTTGTACAAAACAGGGAAGCCAAAAGACACAGAATAACTCCACGTGGCACACAGACACCAACACTCCCTTCCGGTCATGGGTGAGAAAATATCAAGTACCGATCAGAACAGCTGCTCTGGTGTTTTTTTTTTTTTTCTTAATGTTTATTTTTGAGAGAGAAAAACAGAGCAAACGAGGAAAGGGTTGAGAGGGAGAGAGGCAGACACAGAACCCAAAGCAGGCACCAGGCAAAGTCAGAAGCTCAACCACTCCCTAGCTCCTTTAAGCGTTAAAGCAAGAGGGGCTCCTGGGGACTCAGTCCATTGAGCAGCTGACTTTGACTCAGGTCCTGGTCTCAGGCTCGAGAGTTCAGGCCCCGCAAAGGGTTCTGTGCTGACAGCTCAGAGCCTGGAACCTGCTTCGGATTCTGCCTTTTCCTTGTTTGCTCTCAGTTTCTCTCTCTCAAAAACAAACATTAAAAAAAAAGAAAAAGAAAAAAGGGGATAAAGAGTGAGAACGCTGGAGAAAGAGACCTTCTGCCTCCCACCACCCGATCATTCTTGAGCTGAAAAAACGCTCCTGGAGAAACACAAGGCAGCCCTCCGTGAAAAGGGCACTCGCTCAGCGAACGTTTACGAGGCACCTAGCACGTGCCAGGGACCAGCCCGATCACTTCCACCAACTTCTAAAGCAAATAACGCAGCATGGAACGTTCTTGTCAGGTTTTTCAGCTGAGACGGGAACGAATTACCCAGAGTTCATGGTTTATTCAAAAGGCTGGGCACCGGCAGGGGCGAGAGCCTCGGTCAGCACTGAGCTCCGTGCCCGCTGACGTCTGTCTGGTTGACGAGCGGGACCAGTTTTCAGGAGCCGAATCTCCTGAAACGCGCTCTTTGGAGCGCGTCACCTTCGGGAGTAGAGAGGACGGCGTCGGGGCGGCGGGACTCACCTGAGCTTGTTCTTGAGGGAGCTGACCTCGCGGTTCATGGCGTCGGCTGTCTCGGTGGCGTCCTCCAGCTCGCGCTGCAGCTTCCGGCGGGAGGCGTTGGCCCGCTGGGCCTCCTCCTCAGCCTCCTCCAGCTGCCGCTTGAGCTGCTTCAGGCGGGTGGACGCCTTGTCAGCCTGCGGAGACATGTGGCCGGTGGCCCTGGTTAGGGGCTCTGGCGTGGGGGGCCTGGGGGACCCTTCGCCGGCCGCCGGTGGGGCGGCCCCGCGTGCAAACGCACCTGGTCCTTAAACTGCTCGGCGTTCCTCCGCTCGTCATCCACCTGCAGCAACACGTCCTTGAGCTTCTTCTCGGCCCGACGCACCTGCTTGCAGGCCGCCTGGCGCTCCCTGCGAGGCACAGACAGGGTGGCTAAGGGACACTACCCCTCCTTAGAGGCTCCGGCTGCACGCCACCAGCTGGGCGGCCTGTTCCAGGGCCTCGCAGGCACTTCCCCCACAGGGAGGCCATCCCACCGAACACCCACAATGACCTGGGTCCCCTGTGGGAGGCGCTACAACCAACCCTGCTTCACGGCCGAGGAAACAGGCTCTGGGAGGGAGGGGACATAGCTCATAGGGCATATGTGAAGCCAGGAAAAGGGAATTGAGATGTGGGCCCCCCCAGTAGCTCCAAAGAAGCCTTTCTTGCTGAGCTCACAGGCACCCCCACTTCTGTCTGATTCGGCCCCCAGAGACCGCGGTCAAGCCCCTGTCCCCCAGCTGTGGAGGCGGCCCTTGGGCTCCTACTCAGGCCCCATGAGGCTCCAGTGGGGCCTGGGAGTCATTGCAGGTGACAAGCGGGGGAACCTACTTGGTCTCGTTGTCCAGCTGCTCCTCCAGCTGTGCGATCTTGGCCTCGAGAGCAGTGATAGAAGCTTTGTATTTGGACTTGACGGTTCCCTCCATCTCCTGCAACTTGACCTTGAGCTCCTTGTTCTGGCGCTCCAGCTGCTGCCGCGCATTCTCGTTTTTCTGGGCGTGGCTGCGCTCCAGGTTCAGGTCGGTGTTGATCTGGTCGATCTGCGGGAAGGAGGGCCGGTGACCTGAGGAAGGCTGGGGGCTCTGGCTGGCGCACACGTGGGGCCACTGAGTCCTGCGTGGCCCTGATAACACCAGGCCCTGGGGCCCGGAGGTCTGGGTCCTCCCAGGAAGGGGGACCTCCCCCAGAGCCAGGGTCCTGGGCGCACTCCCCTAAGCACCGCGGGTGCTCCGCGAAAGCCAGCTTCCATCTGGGAAGAGTCTGGGAGGAGTGGAGCCTCGGATGGAAGGAGCTCCCCGGGCAGCCCCAGCCCCGCCCACCTGCAGGTTCGCCTTCTTGAGCCGGTCGTTCACCAGCTCTGTGTTGCCCTGCTCCTCCTCCAGCTCCTCCTCCAGCTGGGCGATGCGGGCCTCCAGGCGTCGCTTCTCCTCCAAGGCCAGGGCTCTGGGTGAGGGCAGGGAGACGTGAGAAGGGGCCTGTCCCAGAGGAAGGGCACCCCCCACCCTCTGCCGGACACGCCTCGCCGCGGCTCACCCTTTGCCGCTGCTGTTGGCGATCTCGTCCGCCAGCTCGTCCCGCTCCTGCTGGGCCTGGCGCTTGGCACGCTCGGCGGCTGCCAGTTCCTGCCACGGGAACCCAGTCGTGACCTCCTGGGACAGCCCAAAGCCCCGCGAGCCCCCTCTCCCATTCCTGGTACTCTGCAAGCGCTGCACTCCTGGAATCCCTGGCCCTTCCTCTGGACCCCCTCCCAGGCCTGCCTCCTCCAGGAAGCCCTTCTTCATGAGCGCCTCTGGCTCAAAAGGCTAATTCCTTCCTCTGAGACCATCACTTAGGCACCGTATGTTTGCAAAGCCCCTATATTTAAGCGTTAGGAACCGAACCATATGCTGGGGATGGAAGTGGAAAACTGTCCTGCAATATGGCTGGTCTCTCTGTGTTCTGGGGAGAACAGAAGTTGGGGGGCTAAGGCAGGGATGTGATTAGGGTGAGAGCATGAGCTCCGAATGCCAGGTGAGCTGGGGGCTCTGAAAGCCTCACCAGAGACCCACACGCGACCTCAGAGGGAGGATGACCCCAGGCCCAGGAAGGGGCACCGGGTACCAGCCAGCTCATGCTACCAGAGACTGCCTAGGGCCGAGGGAAGGCTTTCACAAGAGGCCCCTCATGTGTGTCAGACAGGGCAGGGGTTGAGGGGGCACACGCACTGCATGAGTATTGGAGAAGGACCCTCCTTGTCAGGCGCCAACTCCCAGCAGGAGGCGATGATTACCTCTAAGCTTCATTTCATGCAAGGGAGCCGGCCCCAAATGGTGACTAATTTAATTCACACACACGTTTTAATCACAGCAGGGAGCCTTGCTACTTAATGAAACCTCCGGGGAATTCTTTCATAAAGCGAGAGCCACCCCCACCCCCATCCCCACCCCATGGCTGGAGTTGGGCTAGTTGTTTGCCAGCAGCTCCAGGTGGCCCAGGCGGGCTGGGTGGGTGGGTGGAGGGAGGCCCTCCACTGCCCCCTGCCGGCCAAAGGCAGCACACCCCGCCCCCCCCAGAGCTCAGCTGGCTCCGCCCCCCAGTGCTGAGCAGACTCCGCCCCTCAGTGCTGAAGCCCTGCTCGGGCCCCGCCCACCTCCTGCAGCTGGATCATCTCCGCCTCCATGCTCTTCAGCTTCTTCTCGTTCTCCTTGGCCTGCGCCAGGATCTCCTCTCGGGAGGCGCGCGTGTCTTCCAGCTCCCGCACATAGTCCTTCATCTGGGCCTGGGGCGGGCAGGAGAGGCTTGGCACCACCGCCATGGCCTCCACCCCTCGCACGGACCCTCCCCCCACCCCCAGGCACCGGAGACTGGGTTTCAGCCGGATGCCCTATGCAACCAACTTAGCAGTGAAAGGGCAAGATAATTAAGAACAAATGTGTTCTACCCTGTGTCCTTTTGACACCTTTGTGACCACTGAGATTACAGAGCGTAGCTTCGGCAGTGGTGCTCACTGGTTACACGGTAGTTCGAGCTATTTGAGTCTCACCTTCCGTAACTTCCTACTGACTGAGTCCAGCGCTCTGGAGCGGTTCCCCATGTTACCCACTGCTCTAGGTCAACGCCCACCCGCCAGTCAACCCCGACCAGAGGTAGAAACCCACTTCTTTTGTTCTTCTCCTGTGATTTAACTCTAAAGATCTTGGTCAAGTAGGGTTTTTGTTTTTGTTGTTCCCCTTTCTGCAGATAAATCCCCAAGTGGGGCTCCCCAGGCCGGATGGTACCAGGTAAAACCACCACCAGCAACGAGAGCATCTGGTCCTGCGACCTCGCTCACCAACATTGAATTTGTTTTGTCTCTTGCTGGTTTTCTGGGTGTGAAGCAGCTTCTCGGGGCTGGGTTTTTTTTTCCCTACAATTTATTATCTTTAACAGTTACTTTGATAAGCACTGAGTAATATACGGGTGCTGAATCATTCTATCATATACCTGAAACTAATACACTATACGTGAACTACGCTGAACGTATTATAAAAATAAAACAAAGGGGCGCCTGGGTGGTTCAGTCGGTTGAGTGTCCGACTTCGGCTCAGGTCATCATCTCACAGTTAGTGAGTTAGAGCCCCGCGTCAGGCTCTGTGTCTTCCTCCCTCTGCCCCTCCCCACTTGTGCTCTATCTCTCTCTCTCTCTCTCAAAAATAAATAAATGTTAACAAAAATTTTTTAAATAAATAAAATAAAACTTAAAAATAGGTAAGTAAACAAAATTTGTGAACTTTAATTATTGGTGAGAATTTCCCAAATCTGTGTTCTGTGCTGCATGTGGGGTTTTGCGCTCAGCTCAGAACCTTCCATCACCGTCCACTAAGGCTGGATCGGGTGGGTTTGCGGGGCAGATCTGGTGTCCTCTGGAAATCTGCCACCAGGTGACTACTTTCCTAGCATAACTGCGTTTCCAGGTTTACGTGGGTCTGTTTCTTTGCCGAATGTATGCAAAGTGCACGATCTTAACATAAGTTAGCTGCTGCTTTGCTACTGCTTAACCCCTGGGCCTCTGAGTCCCCACCTGTGAGATGGGGCTAAGGGCACGCAAGTTCTTCCTCGGAGAGGGGGAAGGTGATGCCTCTGAGCATTCACCCGCACCCCACTAGTGTCCCGGCCCCCCGTGAGGCCAGAGTTGCAGGTGTAGCTGTGCGAGTGTGGCCCGCCCCCCTCACCTGCAGCTTCCGCAGCTGCTTGATGGCTTCGTCGCGGCTCTTGTTGGCTGAGTCGATGTGGGCCTCCAGGTCCTTCAGGTCCATCTCCAGCTTCTTCCGCGCGGCCACCGCCATTGAGCGCTGCTTCTTCTCGTCCTCCAGCTCCGCCTCCATCTCCCGCACCTGGGGGACAGGGGGACGGCTCGGGCGGCCGCACCCACCCCCAGACCCTGCTGCTCCTCGGGGCCTCCAGGGGCCAAGGAAGATTACTGACCACGAAAGAGAGGGTCCCTGACCCCGGTGACAGAGGACGGCACGTAAGGACGTGGGAGGGGTGGACAAGGAGCCCAACACAACCCGGGGAGAGAAAGGAGAAAGGAGGCTGGGCCGAAACTGGGGGGAAGGGGGGGTCCCGGCCCACCTGTGTCCAGGGATGCACCCACACCTGCCCCGGAGGAAGGGCAGTGGGAGGGCCGTCCGCACCTGTCTGACCAGCTGCTTCTTCTTCTCCTCGCTCTGCTCGTCGCGACCCTGTAGGTCCCGCTCGAACTGGGCCTTCATGGCCTGCAGGTTGACCTCGAGCCGCAGCTTGGCGTCCTCGGTGGCCTGCAGCTCGTCCTCCAGCTCCTCGAGCTGCGTCTTCATCTCCTCCACCTGCTGCTCCAGGGCCCGCTTGGACTTCTCCAGCTCGTGCACCTGCGCCCCAAGGGAACCACGTCAGAAGCGCAGGGGCAAGGTCCCCCGGCCTCGGTGTCCGCTCAGCCCCTCCTCCTTTGTGACGGCCCCGCTCGGGACCTCCTGACAGCTGGCCGCCCGTTCGGTACTCACGCTCTTGCCAACGTCGTCCTTGGAGCTCATGAGGTCCTCCATCTCCGTGCGGAACTGCTTGTTGAGCCGTTCCAGCTCTGCCTTCTGCTCCATGGCCTCCTCCAGGGCCCGGGCCAGCGACAGCGCCTTGGTCTCCTTCTCCCGGGCCTCCGCCTCGGCCCGGTCGCGCTCCTCCGCATACTTGGCAGAGATGGTCTTCTCCTCGGCCAGCAGCTGGAGAAGAGGGGGGTCTCCATGAGCCTGCTGACTCCGTGAGCCAGCAAAGCACCTGGAACCGAACTCCTCGGGAAACGAGGGCCCCGGGTGCTGGTCCAAGGGGAGGGGACCATGAAACGCAGGCACAGGCCACCACCTGGGGTGCCTAGCCACCTCCAAGTGTGGCACGTGCCATCCGGTGTGTCCTCATAACCAGAGGTGGGCAGAGATCGCCTCTACCAACGTGCTCTGATGTCTGTTTGTAGCCTTTACCATTTACTGATCGTGGCTCTGCAGGTCGCATGGTGCCCCTTCCGTGAGGACCCACATGACACCTTCTCCGCTGAGAACCAGGAAAGGCTCTGCTTTCCTCAACAACTGGTCAGTGTTTCCCCTAAAAAGGCTGAGGGGCTGGCTGCTGAGAGTCCCAGATCCCACTGTGGCCCTCGTGAAGGATGCCTGTGTAAGTTCAAGTTCCTCGTGTCCACTTGCCACGTGAGCCCCATGGCCAGACCTTATTTCCCCACCTGCCTGTTCCCTCTGCCCCAACACCTCTTTGTTCCTGACCCACTTCTTAAAGGGCCAGACAGTGAATGCTTGACACTCTGCAGAGCTCTGCTCTGAAACCCTGAAAGCAGCCGGAGACACCGGCTCGGGAAGGAGCGTGCAGAATCTAAAACACGCACCTCTGCCCACAGCAACGGGCGCAGGGCTGCACCCGGCCAGCTGTGCTGACCCAACTTACTGTTTTTCTATGCTATCCCACTGTCTGTGTCTCTGTAAGCTGCCCCAGGGCTTTTGGAAGGAGACAGAGGTATGACAAGTAAATAAGAATCCTAAGTAATAGGGGTGCCTGGCTGGCTCCGTTGGTCGGACATGCGACTCTTGATCTCAGGTTCGTGAGTTCGAGCCCCACACTGGGGGCAGAGATTACTTAAAAAGGAAAAACATCCCAACTAATAGTAAAACTGGTTCATTATAGGCAATTTGAAAGACGTAGGAAACTGGAAAGAGGGAGAGACGCCCTGCCCCGAGGGGAACCCCAGAGCCCCTCCCACACGAGGAGCTAGGGGCGCCGGGCGGCTCGCACCTGGTCAAACTTCTTCTGCTTCTTCTCCAGGTTGGAGGCGGCCTGGCGGTGGTGGTCCAGATCCACGAGCAGGTCATCCAGCTCTTGCTGCAGCCGCGTCTTCGTCTTCTCCAGCTTGTCATAGGCGGCCGCCTTCTCCTCGTAGCGCTGGCCCAGCCCCTCCAGGTCCTTCTGGAGCTTCCTCTTGGCCTCCTCCGCGATCTCCAGGCACCCCACGCCATCCTCCATCTTCTTCTTCATGTCCGTCACCTGGACAGGAACGTGGAGTTAGGGAGAGCGCCCCGTGCCCGGGACTGCGGCCTACCCGCTACCCCTGCAACAGAGGCCCCATCACGGGGACGCCCCCTTCCGCCGGGGCAAGAGAGACAGGGTTTCCGCACAGGGCCTCTGCCTAGAGCGTGCAGGCCAGGGGGAGGCCTCCCAGTCGTGACTTTCATCAAGCCTCTTACGTTACAGAGACGGGCCCAGGGGGGTGGCTCCGCCATCGGCTTCTCCCCAGGGACACAGTCTGCTGGAGGCAGAGTGCTGCAGACACCCATCCCGGCCCTCCCTGCACCCGGAGACATAGGTGCCGCCGCGCGCACACGCCGGCTACTCCCGCCCAGGCCGTAACACAGGCTCCGGGCACACCCCGGGCGGCTCTTCTGGCCTGGCACGGGACTGTCCCAAAACGGGATGTAGAACGGGGCTCTTGATCTAGCTCTGGCTGTGGACGCTTTGATAGTCCAGAAAAAGACTATGGCGTCCTTCTAATAACGATGCTTGTATATGCATAAAACATACAGGGTCACCGAGTAAACCCCTACAGAAAAAGGCAGTCGCTGGGTGCTTTTTTAAGCCGTGCTATAGTAACCGCTGTGCTGCTCAGGCAGCAAATCAAACACCAGCTCCTGAAGTGGCGGGAGCAGCAGGGTGTCCCCAAAGCCCTGGCTCAGCTCCAGCAGGGTGACGGAGTTTCCAGCAAACCCCAGCACTGGCGCGGGAACGGCTTACTGCCCATATTTGTAATGGAAGAAAACGCTAAGTGTCAGATTGGTGGGAAGACAGAGGTGATGTCTCCTCCACCCAAGTTCGCGGATCCCCGAATTGTGCCTGGGCACGCCGGCTAGGAGCTCCGGCTGGGGAGGGCGCCTGGCTCGGGACCGGCCTGGGTGTCCAACGTGCAGGCCGCCAGAAACCCCCCAGCCCGCAGGCTCCGGCCAGTGTCCCTGGGTCCTCCGGGAGGCCCGGGCCATGGAGGGGGAGCCGGCACTGAACCTGAGCGTGGAGGGTGGCGATCTGCTTCTCCAGGTTGTGCCTGGCCTCCTCCTCCTCTTCCAGCTGCTCCTTGAAGGAGTTCTTCTCATCCTCCATCTGCTTCAGCTTGGTGCTCAGGCCCAGCTTCTGCCGGTTCTCTTCTTGCAGCAGCTCCTACACCGAGGACGAGCGGGGGAGGGGCTCAGGGGGCGCCGGGTCAGAGCCTCCTGGGCCCCACACCATCGACCGGGTGGAGGAACCGGTCCCTCTGATTCGGGGGGCAGCTGGAGCCACAGACCCCGTGCACACGAGGGAGCACAGGCCATCCTTACCTGGGTGTCCTGCAGCTGTGACTCCAGAGCAGAGAAGTCTTTGGTGAGTTTGCTGGACTTGCTGTCAGACTGGGTGAGGAGACCTGTCACGTTGTCCAGCTCAACCTGCACGGGGATGGGAGAGACAAGGGACGGGGACCGTGACTGCTCTGGCCCCACCTCGGCTCTCAGGCCAACGTGGAGGCGAGTCGCTGTCTCGCACCCCTGCCCAGGCCCAGGTCCCAGCGGAGGCCTTACCTGCAGCTTGGTGACCTTGTCGGCCAGCTCGGTGCGCACGCGCTCTCCCTCGTTGAACTTCACCTGCAGCTCCTGTAGCTGGGCCTCTGCCTTCTTCCGCTTATGCTCCGAGTCCCCTTTGCCCTGCAGCAGGACCTTCACCTCGTTGGCCAGCTCCCCTCGCTCATTCTCCAGGGTCTGCTTCGCCTTCTCCAGGTTGGCTTTCACCTGGTGGGGACAGAGGCAAAGATGTGCAAAAGGGCATCTGTGCCCTGGCACGAGGCTGGTCTTCCTCACGGTGCTGGGGGAACCGTCAAGTCCAGAGGCAGAATCTGCTGCCTCTGCAGTGCAGATGGCGTGGGGCAAGTTCAGGGGATGGCGTGCGGGCCAAGAGCCGTGGGCCCGGGAGGCCAGCCCGGTCCATCCTCATCGCTCAGCTGGACGGGGTGTTCGGCGTGTGGTCTCCTCTCTGAAACAATCCCGGCACAGCCTCCCTCACCGGGCAAAGGAGACGTTCAAGTGTGAGGTGTTTTCACGGCTCATATACTACAACTTTGGCGACATTATTATAAGAGGAGGGAAATTATAACTGCTCAGAGTCAGGGTCAGGCTTCCAGTAAAGCCTCTTTGAAATTTGATCTTCCAGGTAATAATGAATCAATCTTCTAAAAGATATAAAGCTGGCATTTACTGACTCAACTGCACATGCCCATCCTACTCTGCACTGACCTGGTCGCAGGGTTACAGACAAGTTCGAGGGGAGCTGTATGACCCTGAAGGCGTGTCAGGTGAGAAAAGCTGAAGGGCAAGGAAAGGCTCCCCAGAAGAGATGCAGGTGGACAAGGCGTGCTTCTGAGAACAACCCGCAAGCCTCAGAATATTCTCGGGCTGCCGTCAAGAGTGGCTTGGCGCAGGGAGCCATAGCACGCAGGTGTCTAGAGAACTGCCTGATGCAGCCGCCTGCCCAGGACCAGCCAGGTGAGAAGCCCAGGGCCTCCCACCAAGATCCAGCTGACCAGTGAGGGTGCTCCGTGGAAAATCCTAAGGCCCTCTGACACTCAGCACCAGGATGCTCTAATCCCTTGAGGCTTTCTGGCCTGGTGGGGTCCTGAGCAAAATACTAAGGATGATAACTCTTGAACAACTTACTAAGCCCTTACTGTTCACATGTACTGTCATCAGCTCCACCAATCATGTATTTGCATGAAACTGACCTTTCGTTAGCCTCCTCTACACATGGGGAAACCGAGTCACAGAGACTCTGCTCTGCAGGCCTGGCCCAAAGGGCAGCAGGTCTCCAGGGGGCCTTCCCGACCAGCAGCCCGGCGCCGCCCTCAGCCACGGATTGGCCCCCGCCAGCAGCCCGGCACCGCCCTCGGTCGCGGATTGGCCCCCGCCAGCAGCCCGGCACCGCCCTCGGTCGCGGATTGGCCTCCGCCAGCAGCCCGGCACCGCCCTCGGTCGCGGAGCTGGCCCCGGGGAGACCCACGCACCCGCTTCGTCTGCTCTAGCTGCTCCGCCAGCTCCTCCACGGCCTGTGAGTGCTTCTGCCTCATCTCCTGGATCTGCGCCTCGTGGGTCTTGGCCTCCTCCTCGAGGGTCTTCTTCAGGATGTTCACTTCCTGTTCACGTTTGGACCTGGAGAGAAGCACCCTCAGGACGGAGGCCGGGGCTGGGCATTCTTCCCTGGTTGCAGACAGGCGGGCAAGGGGGCAGCGGCCGCTGCAGCCTTGCTGCCCAGGGGCTGCCTTCCCCGGCCTCCCTCTCCCTGCCACGTGCCCCCCATCCCCAGTGACTTGGCCCCCGGGCCACGCGGCGCACCTGAGCTCCTGCTGGGCAGCCGTGGAGTCCAGAGTGTCCTCCAGCTCCGTTTTCAGGGCCTCCAGCTCCTCCCCGAGGTCCCGCTTCTGCTTCTCCGCTTTATTCCTGGAAGCTCGCTCAGACTCCAGGTCCTCCTGGAGTTCAGAAATCTGAGATTCCAGCTCCCGAATCTTCTTTAGGGCCATGTTCTTCTGGGTGGCTTCCTCCTCCACTCTGCCAAAGAGACCACGGCCATCAGGAGGTGGGGGTGGAGGGTGTTCTTTCCGCCTCGGGGAGCAGAGCCTGCGAAGAAACTTCCAGAGCAGCGGAAGCTGCTGCTGGAAGTCACAACCCATGGCTCTCAGGCGCTCCTCTCCGCAAACAACAGCATCTGAACCTTCCAGAAGGTTTAAGAGCAAAACCACTTTGAGACCTAGAAAACCTCACAGAAGAATCACTCCATTTTCCAAACAGAAACTCAAAACATAAATAAAGAAACAAAAAATTAAGTATTAAATGAAAACAAAAAAGGAAATAAAATGTTAACGGCCCGTCATCACAGCAACTGAGTAAAATCACGACGGTGCCGTAGATCATCCGTGAGTGACCATCACATGTTGGCACAGCCCCATGAATTGCAATAAATGTGCCACCCTGGGCTGGGATGTGACAGTGGGGGAGGCTGTGTGTGGGGTGGGGAGGGACAGGGGTCTATGGGATTTCTGTGCACCTTCTGCTCACTTGTGACTCTAAAACAAAGCTTTTGGTGGGGGGGTGATGTGATGTAGCAGATGACTTTTGGAAGGAGGCACACCCACGCTTTTAGTGGACAGGACAGATCTTATGGTGCAATGGCTCCAAGGTGGCGGGGTGGGAGGCGGGGCGGGGGGAGGGGTCGCTGCCCTCACCTGGCCAGCGCCGCCTGCAGCTCCTCCTCTTTCTTGGCCAGCTGCATCTTGAGCTCGGCGATCTGGGCCTGCAGCTCAGCGATCTGGTCATTGAGGTCGGTGGAGTCTCCCTCCAGCTTCCGGCGGGTTTTCTCCAGCTCCTGCCGCTGCTTCTCCTCTCTCCGGAGGCGCTCTGGGGAGGAAGCGCGGGGAGACCCGCCACAGCCCTCAACACCCCGAGTTTTGTGTCTTTGTTTTCCATTTTTACATAAAATACTGAGTTTCCATCCTGTACCACACGTGAGCATTAAAGGATCATGACATACAGATACTCATACCCAACCCCTGGGTGAAGACACCGTGAACTGCCAAGTCCAGGGTCGCCCCCAGACCCTGCTGACCTCCCCACTGGGGACCTGCTCTCCCTGAAGAATGTGTTCACAGCTCCCTTGTTTTGAAAGCTGTACCACATCCGTCTCCCTAAAATATACGTTTAACTTTTCATAAACCTAAATCATAGAAGGGAATGTCCTGTACGAAATCTACACAGTGGGTGTACGGGAGGTCATGGTCCAATGTCTGGCTTTGCAGTCTCCACTAGGATGTCACTTGGGTAACCCCTCAAGCTTGCTGTGTGTCATCTGAATAATAAGGACAACGAGACAATCTGCCTCATTAGGCTGCGAGGCAGCTCCGGATGCAGGCTCAGTGCTCACTAAGGGTTAGCGACTGTTATTACTCGACTTGCCTTTGTCACTCAATATCATGACCTTGAGATTTAGCAAGGGAAGCGTCACTGCATTGATCCACGTGGACCAGAACGTTCCATTGTGTGAACACACTGAGGCTCATCAATGTGTCCTACAGCGGATGGGCGTTCTGGGCATGTTTGGGGCTCCTGCCTGGGACCCCCAGCCACAGGGCTGTTTGTAGGCACGTGAAGCTTCAACTTCACCAGGCAATGCCAGACGGATCAAGGCCACCTACCAGTTTACTTTCCCACCAGCTTTGTGTGTGTGTGTGCGCGCGCGCGCGCGCGTGAGCATTCGGGCTGCTCTACATCTTTGTTCTCACCAAATTAACCAGACCCTCTGTGTGCGCCTGCCTTAGGGCCGTGCCCTCCCACACCTGCATGGCTAAGTGCTTCAGACTGTTCTGGGTGAGACCTCCGTCAGCACCCCACTTCCCCTTGCCAGTCTGACTCGCCTTGCCCCATACAAACGTGAGGGGGTGGGGTAGGGGGGTGGGAAAGCCCTCCTGCTGGTCAGCCTGGCGGGTTTGGGCCCTATGTCCACGGGGCGTCAACAAGTGCCCCGGACATGCCAGGCTGCCCCGTGTCTCCGCCAAGGGAGCTGGGGTTCCTGGCCCAGCAGTGCCCTCTCCCCTCGCCCTCTGCCATCCATGCCTCTCCAGGGGCAGGGGGGCCAAGTCCTGAGACAGACACAGACCTGTGTTCTACCCCGGCCTCCTGCAGGGACCCAGGGAAGCAAAGGCACGACTGTCACCTGGCCCCATGTCAAGCAACGGCCTCTCACAGCATGTCTGCGCCTGTGATTTAGTTTAGTCCCCATGGGTACCCTTTTGCTGCGTCTCCCTTAGAGGGAAGAGGGACTCAAGCCGACAGGATGACACAGCTAGAGTCACACCCAGAACCTGAGACATCAGTCTTGAGCCGCTCACGGTGCATGACAACAGACAGATGCCAGATCGTTCTCTCTAGAGCTCTTCACGCTGGGGACACCCCTCCCCAGCCCCGCCCATGACCGGAGGCCCAGGCTCCTGTAGGGACAGAGCAGTAGCTGGGGGTGGCAGACCTCGAGCCTGCCAGCCCAGTAGGAGGCCCATGCCGGCCCTGGAGGGGTACCTCATGGTCCCTGGGTCTGTCCGTTTCCACCCACTGTCTCTCACCCTCCAGGTCGGTGATCATCGCCTCGTGTTTGTTCTTGAGTTTGGCAAGGCTCTTGGATTTCTCCTCCTCTTCCATGAGGTTGGTGGTAAACTCCGCTATTCTGTCTTCCAGAAGCTTCTTCTCCTGCGGGGGCAAGGGTGGGTCAGAGTTAGTTGAGCACAGAACACTTCAGCTCTCCTTAAAGTATGACTGGCCTAGAAATTTAAGATGGAACGAAGGGCCGGGCCTTAAATACTTGATTCACTAGGAGTTCCTGGATCTAAGGATAATTTGGAAAGATCACTAGCCCCTCCTGAAAGAGCTGGAGAAGATTCCTTAGGATCTACAAACATGGGTGCCCAAGGACTTCCTGGACCGTGTCACCCCTCGGGGCTCGTAACCACGTCATGCCGTTAGCACAGAGTATAGGTGGCAGCCAGCATGGGGAAGAGGGTTCAGACACGATGGCGCTGCCCTCTCTGTGCCCCACACCCATCCACTGGGTGGGCCGTGAGTCCCCCTTTCTCGCGCTCCCAGACAGCCCCAGCTGCTGTCCTTCGCTGTCTGCTGTGTGGCCACCGCTGCGGTCCTAACGCCAGCGAGGTCCCCACAGAGGTGACCACGCAGCCAGCGCTGTCACTCAGCACATGCCTCGGTCTCGTGTCACAGAGTCCGCAGGCAATCGTCCTGTCCCGTCCACCCCTCGGCCCACGCCCTGGGGATGGAGGACAACATTCTGACCCCGTCCTTCCTCCCTCCTGTGACACACCTCTGGGCTCTGATCACCAGCAGACTCTGACAGGGACCCGACTTGGTTCCGAGAGAAACCGCCACCACCCTGGAGACGGCTGGCGGAGGGCACCCGCGCCACAACACTGAGCCACCATCGTGCGCAAAGCCCACCGGTGACTGATGCGCGAAACCCCACGGACGGCTCGGCTGCAGGTCTCGGGAGCCGGCGAAGAGCTTTACTGAGAACAGGGGCCAAACCTTCCCCTTGGGCCCCACTCCTCTGTGACAAACATCCCTTGGAACAGGGCGCCGCGGAAGGGCAGCCGCGACCTTGACTGAGCAGCAGCTGCAGCGCCGCGGGCCGCCTGCGCCAGCGCTCGGGCCTCACCTTGGCCAGCTTGCAGTTCTGGTCCTCCATGATGATCTGGTCCTCCTCCAGCTTCTTCAGCTTGGCCTCGGTGGTCACCTTCTCCAGCTGCAGCTTCTGGCGGGCGCTCTCTTCCTCCTCCAGCTGCTCCTCCAGCTCCTGCCGCGGAGCCAGGGAGGCCGTGAGGGGCGGCAGGCGGTGCAGACCCGGCCCTGTGGCCGAGACGTGGCCCACCCCGCCCCGCCCCAGTCGTGGGACCCCTCGCTCCCAAGGCCGAGCCGATGGCCCTGGCTCCTCACGCCGGGCGCAGCGAGGACCGGGGATGGCGGGGCCTGCCGCCCACCGGAGACGCGCTCTCAGAGGCTGCCCCGCGCCAACAGAAGGGTGCGGAGTGGCGTCCCGTGGCCCTGGCGACCTCCGCGCTCTCTCCGGTCCCGGTGCCACCGCCACTCCTCCCCGCGCCCCGTCCCCGCCGCCCTCTGTCTGGCGCCTGGCCCTGCCCCCTCCTCCACCTGGATGTTCTGCTGCATTTTCTTCTTCTCGGCCTGCAGGTGCTGGCAGCGCTCCTCCTCCTCCTCCACCCTGGCCTCCAGGTCGTGGCAGATCTCCTCCAGCTCCTGCTTCTTGGCCGTCAGGCGGGCCCGCAGCTCCTCAGCCTCGGCACACAGTTCCGTTTCCGCCTGCAGCTGCTCCTGCAGCTGCAACTTCTCCGCCATGAGCTGCGGAGAGCACGGGGAACACGTGAGCCCCCTGCGAACCCTGGGGGCCAGGGGCTCGCTCCCATCCCACCGGGGGCCCTCCCTACACCACAGAACCCCGAAAGGGGGCTGCAGAGCGAAGAACGCTGTTCCCAGTGACCGTTAACATCTCCTTAAACTCCAAACACGCCCCGCCTACCGGTGGCCAGCAGGTGGCAGCACTGGAAGCAGCGGCGCAAACTACCGCCTGGGCGAAGCCAGCAGACACCTACCTGGGACTGGAGCGTCTCCATCTCCGTGAGCCTGTTCTCAGCCGCCAGCTGCTTCTCGCGGACCTTCACCAGCTCCTCCTCCTTGGCCATCATCTCCTCCTCCTGCCGGCTCACCTGCAGCAGCGGCTTGACCTAGAAGGGGAGATGGAGGCAGAGGCGCTCAGCCGAGGACGTCTGTCCGGGCCAGAACACGAGGCCTCCCCTCACCGGTGCCGACGCAAGCTGGTGGGAGTGGCGGGAAGGAGGTGCAAACACACACGAGCTTTCTGGAGACCAGTTTGGTGCCGTGTGCCGCAGGCCGCTGCCCCGCTAATTACACATCAGGGGCAACGGCCCCATGGATGCGAAGATGTTCGGGACGGCACCATTTACAACAGTGAGAAACTAGGAACCGGCAGGCAAGTAGTCAGATAAAATACACAAGGTTTCCAGGGGGCAACGTGCTAACTTTTAAAAAATGACGCTCGTGAAGGAATTCTAAATGGAAAACACAAAACGCAAGACTGTTTATACAAGTCAGAGCTCAGCTAGGTAAAGAATGCATACGGTTTACAGAACGAAGATTTAAAGGGGGAAAAGACAGTGGGAATAAATATTGGAACATCTAGTCGATCCTGAGGCTCGCTTGGGGTTGAAGGGATTACAGTGAGCTTTTGTTCTCTTCCTTATGCTTTTAATTAGTTGAGCTTTTTGCAATTGCCACAAGGTGTTTATTATAAACAAAGGCAGCAGAGGGCCGCCTGGGTGGCTGAGTTGAGTGAGCGTCCTCAGACCCTTGATTTTGGGTCAGGTTCATGAGACTGAGCCCCGCGTCGCGAAGCCTGCTTGGGATTCTTTCTCTCTCTCTGCCCCTTGCTGTGCCCTCCCCCCAAAATAAATAAATAAACATTAAAAACAAACAAAACAGCTAAATGACTGCAGATTCTGACCCACCGCCCTGTGGCTGCTCGGGGGACGGTGCGGCCAGCACGCAGGGCCGTCACAGTGAGAGCTGCGCTGAGCTCGGTCGGCAGGATGGGCCGCAGGCACCGGACACAACACGGCGCACTCGCTTTAGACCCCGCAGGGCAGGGCTGCCTCAGGCTCGTGTGAGCAGGGAGCTCTCTGGGGCCATGGGTCCCGCACAGAGGCCAGCGCGAGAGGCCGCTGTCCCCTCCACCACAGCAGGGCTGGCAGAGCACCCGCTGGGCTGTGAGGAGGCGAGGCCGCCTTCCAGAACCCACCTTGGTGAAGAGCCGCCACCACTGCCAGTTCCGCAGCTTCAGGTAGGCGGCGCAGTTCCTCTGCAGCACCTTCATGGCCGTCAGCTGCTGCTGCCGCTTGGCAAAGGCCCTGGGTGGAGAGACACAGTCAGGGAGCGCCTGGCACCCCCCCCCACCCCACAGGAGTGTAGGGAAGAGGCCGGGCTTTGGGGCTGAGTCCCGTGGGTGACCCTGCGGAGGAAGACAGGGGCCCGGACCGCCCTCCTTCACCGAGGGAAAAGCGGGTTTGCGGGATGAAAGCCCCTCATGCACTAACTAGATCCGGGTCGAGTGTGATGGCTGGTCGTTGAGTAGATGTACTGACTCCAGCCTCCCACCCTCCTGCCACCCTCCTAGGGCTTTATTGCTGGGAAAATGTCAGCAGCTGGTGTCCTGCACAGGTGGGCTCAAGGTGTCAACTGGGGGGGCTTTTGGATAAACAAAGTCCCCGTGGGTCCAGTACCACGAACCCCTGTCCTGTCCCGCAGTGCTCACGGGTCACATGTCCCTCAGCAGGGACACAGCTCAGGAGACTAACGTGCAACGTCCACACCCGCTGTTCTGCAGCGGGTGAGCCTGACTCTCAACGGAGCTGCTCTGAATTCAAGGATGGTCTCCGGGCCCTGGGAGCACAGGGGACTCCAGGGACAGGCAGGCTCCGGAGTTGCACCCACACGAGGAACTGGCGAACAGGACTGTTCGGGGCAGGCAAATCCATGCACAGTCGCCCCCTTCCCAGCCAGTCACCGTAAACCTCAGACATAAACTCAGAAGGCGGGGAGCAGGGAACTCCAGGTGGGCGTCACCCGCATCCCCGAAGGGCGTCAGGGCGTCCCAGGCCGCCGCTTCCCGACAGTCCCCTGTGCAGCAGGAAGCAGGCGGGCTGGACGGGGCAGCCCTCTAAGGACTTACTTCCTGGCCAGGTAGCCCCTGCAGCAGGCCTGGAACCCGATGATGACGTCGGTGATCTTGAGGTCCCGCTCCTCTTCCAGGTGGGCCAGCACGCCCGCCCGGAAGAAGACCTTGCTCTGGCCGATGCGGTAAAGGTTGCTGTCCAGCTCCAAGGCTTTGATCTAGATGGGAGCAGAGCAGGCCATTCGCCACGTGCCACCACGGGACCCTTGGAGCTACGCCGGGAGCCGGTGGGCCATCCCGGAGAGGCCGTCCGCCAGCAGCTGCTTTTCCGCTGGGCAGCCTGTCCCCCAGGGCCCGAGAGAGCAGTCTCGGAGGGCGCTGGGAGGAGGGACAGGTGGCTTCCCACATAGGGCACGGCAACACAGGAAATGGCAGGAAAACACAGAACCTAAAAGTTAAAGGGGCCTAAAGATCTCCTATCCTTCGACCTCCCACCTCTGCACGGTATAATCATGGACCACCAATGCCCCGCTGCGCCGCCCTCAGAGAGGTGGCTAAACCTTGACACTGTCCTCACCCAGGACCAGGACACGCTCCAGTTCAAGCCAAGCCCAGCACCAAACACTAATTAGGTGACCGGGGCTTTAACCTCTAGGAGCCCATGCTTCCTGAGCTACAAAATGGGAATAATGCATTAATTTCTTTTAAACAGTGAATAAATAAGGCCAATAAAAGTGCCTCCTCCCCAGGACAGCTGGGAGAACTGAATGGGAGAGCCAAGGGCTTAGCCTGGGGCCACATGGACTGTGTACAGACAGACCTCAGTGGCCAGCACCATCACTGAGCCGTTCCGGTACAGCACAGGCTCTCTCATTAACCCACTGGCAAGGGGCTGCCTGTCTTCCCAGGAGAAAAGGGTTCTGCACTGGTTCTCAAAAGGCAGAGCCTGCAATGGGCGGAGCGAGGCCCGAGCGAGCCTCGGGGCCCAGACAGCCCCGGTCATCCCCAAAGGAGAAGGGCAGAGTGGGGCATCTTCCCTCCCTGCGCCTGAAGGAGGGGCACTCTTACCCTGGACAGCCACTGAGAGAGTCTCCAGGAGAAAGGGTGGCCCAGACACCCTCTACCAATCACGCCTTCTGTCCCACGGGCTGGGGCTGGCGAGTGCGGGGCAGGAGCGGTCTCTACCCTCCAACCCCATCTCCTATCAGCCGAGGCAGAGCCTCCACGTGGTAGGAGTCGAATTCCTTCTTCCCTCTTCTCTTTCCTCCAACCCCCCAGCCTGTCCTCCCTCCTCTTTGGCAAGAGGGCCAAGTAAAGGAAACGGAAGGCAATGGCCGCTAACCCTGGACAGTCAGGAACAGCAGGACACCCGCAGGGCGGGATCGGGGCCGGCTGGGCCACTGTCGCCGCGGGCCGTCCTTCATCCCATCCCAGCAGAGCGCAGGGAGCCCACTGCACGTCAGGCTCTGCTCTAGGGGCCGAGAGGAAATGTCCGGAAGCGGGCGCTGCACGGGCTAGGGCAGGGGCAGTGCTCTGGGCCCACTACCCTGGCGGGGAAGCGCCCCCTGCCGACCACACTGGCGTGACGACCAGGGAAGATTGAGCCAGAAAGCACGAGAACGCACCCCAGAGGAAGTAAGGGACCTGCCCCCGTCAAAGCCTTGCCAGGGCCACAGAGTGGGTGTCGCCCACACTGTCCCTGACCATCCCGGGGCCAAGACGGCTGCTGCTCGGAGCACCCGGCAGAACCAGCACCGGGGCAAGAGCAGGACCACTGAGCACAGGCGTCATCGGGTGAAAAGGGCACTTGTCCGGGCGCACGGCACCCCCCGCCCGCGGTCCCGCCCCCACAGGGAGGCCCAGGCGGCAGCCCTACTCACCATGAGCACGCAGGCCTGCTTCCCGTCCATGAAGCCCTTGGGAATGGCATTTGGTGTCAGGATCTCATATCTGAGGGAAAAAGAAAGCCTGGTCAGTCTGTCCCTTGCTTGGATTCCACGTGGCCTGGGACACACGTAGAGGAGACGGTCCCCACGGGGCAGCGCACGCAGACTCCTCTCCCCCAAAGTCTCCCGAGGGAGGAAGACATGCGGCAAATCCCACCCTGCTCTTTGGTGAGGCTGAACGGCACAGAAAGGCTGCCTGCGTATTTTCCAGAAAGTGAATGGAAACACACTTTGGGCTCTTTTGGCCACTCAAGGGCGAGCTTTAGGCGGTCACCGACTGCTCACCACCCAGTGTCTGCACTTGTAACCCAGGAAGCCCACCCAGGGGTGCTGAGAGGCCTCTAATGCATGGATGGTTCCAGAAACAGGGCCGGCACCAAGCACAGTCCAGAGGCAAATAAGACGCTGTCACCAACGTCCCTCTGCACACATGACCAGAAGCTGCAGCTCTCTGCAATCTCCACTTCTAGAAAGTTCCTCCACCACCCCATCTCTGGTGGATTCCTTTTGGATCTGCCTCCCTAGCTCCTCTAATAGCAGGAGGCCTTCCAACCACTAGAAATAAAAGCAAGATAACTAGCAAGACGGGGATATTCTTCTCACAGAGGGCGGCCCAGAGAAAGCCCGGGAGCCACCGGGCCTCAGCGCTATGTGGACGAGGAGACTGCTAGCCCAGCTGCCCTGGCCCCCGGGGACGTAGGCTCACCGCTGCCGGAATTCCTGGAAGACCACCCTGTTGGGGAAGCCCTGGCGGCAGATGCGGATGCCTTCCAGAACCCCATTGCAGCGCAGCTGGTCCAGCACCAGGTGGGGGTCCAGTTTGCCAGCCTGGAGGAACAAACAGGTGGGTGGGGCCTCGCCTCCGGGCGCAGGGTCGATGGAGAAAGGGAGGGCAAGGCCTGCCTCCCCCTGCCGGACTCGATGGGGAAAAAGGCCCCGGAGTGGGCATCACCGTTGCCCGCAATCTGGACAGCCAAGATACCCGACCCACATATGGGAAAGGCCATGGAGAGACGGTGCACCCGGCAGCTACGACCACAGCCTGTCTGCTGAGAGCGTCCCATGCCAACCCGCACGGGGCCTCCACTGTGGCTCTCGGGGCGAGCGGAGAGGAATCAGTTCAGCCCAGGGGGACAGACAGGGGCCCGGCCCCCGCACCTTCTTCTCATGGTTGGGGATGATGCAGCGGACGAAGTTGGGGTTGGTGTTGCGCAGTGTGGCCATCAGCTTGGCCAGCTGCTCCTTGTACAGCTGCCCCACGGTGCGGAACATGCCCTTCCGAGTCTTGAAGGCCCCAGGCAGCGCCGTCTCCGACATGCCAGCTACCTGGTCCAGGCCGATGATGCGGTCCACTGTGGAGACCACCCAAACAGCACATGAATACCCATCGGTCTGAGCAGGGGAGGGGGGGCTGTGGAGGGACAGGAAAGAGACAGACAGACACCTGGACAAAGGAGGAAAGGCTACGGAACAGCGGGGCCACTTCTACTTAGAATCTACACAGAGAGCTAAGATCAACCTCAAACATTCAGCCAACTTAATGTAGTGAACAGGAGGCAGGAAAGGGTGTGGAGAGCCTGCTAAGCCACAAAGAGGGATGGTCTACTGGCATCAACCATCTTCAGGCTACTGTGGGAGCTCTTACTCCCAGAGAGGCAGTAAAGCTACCAGGCTAGTCTACTAGGCTGGTTCTAAGGAGGTGTTAAAACCTGACCTACTGGGGGCGCTGGGGGGCTCAGTCAGTGAAGCGTCCGACTTTGGCTCGGGTCATAATCTCGCAGTTCACGAGTTCGAGCCCCAGGTCAGGCTCTGTGCTGACAGCTCAGAGCCTGGAGCCTGCTTCAGATTCTGTGTCTCCCTCTCTCTCTCTGCCCCTCTCTCTCTTTTAAAATTTAAAAAGAAAAAAAAAAAAATCAAAAACAAAAAACCTGACCTGCAGGAAAAATCAGTATTCTGACTTCCCACTGACCTTTACCAAAGAGTACAGAGCTGGGAGTTAGAAAGTGGGAGCCGGAAAGCTACCTCCACTGTCTACAGGACTCTGGCTGACACCCCCCCCCGCCCCCCACTGGTCTGGAAGCCCCCCGTGCAGACCTCCCTGCACCAGGGACCCAGAGAGGCACAAGGCGTCAGGAGCAGAGGCCTCAAGAACTAGCACGGACAGTGCGTATCCTGAAGTCTGAAGACCCCTCTCACTCTCGCCTCTTGCCAGGTCTCCTCGCTCAAGGGTCTTCGTCGTCTGAGCCGCCCTCTGAGGGAGCAGCCCCTGCCTGTGGCGCACGCCCGGAACAGTGAAGGAACTGGTTCCTCCCAGGTGAGTCCAAAGTAATAAGCAAACCCAACCCAAGTGGCCAGGGATTTGAGGTCAGCTTCAGGCAAGAACCAATACTAAAGTGAGCGCTTCGGCTACTGGATGTGAAGGCTAAGCATTCCGTGTGACAAGGTCTGCTTCCTATGCCTTCGTGGCCGGGCCTCTAGTACTGATCTGAAGGCAGCCAAAAGCCGGGGAGCTCAAGACAGAAGCAGGGAGTGAGGACACACTCGATGATCCAGTCGATTAAAATGGGTGGTATTTCTGACCTTAGGAGCCTGGGGCCCAGTTTCCTGGTTACTGAGGGCTTCCCGGGAGTGGGTGGCCGCGAGCCACTGGGTTGCCGGGCGCAAGGTCACCCGTGCCCCTTAATAACCGGCCGTTTCATGTAAGTGTGTCCTGCCCCCCAGAGGCCCGGCCCAGAAGGAGGCGGCTCCGGCTGAGCGCGCCACACGCACACAGGCACAGATGCGACTTCAGCCTTCGGGCGCACAACACCTAAGTCTCATGCTCACAAGGCACAGCCACTGAAGCAGCATTGCACGAGCATCTCTGCGGAGCACACGCATTTTCACAATGTCGGTTTTCTGCCGCTTTCAAGATGCACAGACATCAACAATGACAGCCTGCCCACGCGCTGGGGGCCGGACCGGAGAAGAGGAGAGTCAGGCAGGGAGAGTCGACGGGGGTGGGGGTAGGAAAATCTCAGCAAAGCGCGCCTCGCACAGCCCCGGACGCACCACACACACAGGGCAGCCCTCCGGGCGGCCAGTCACCTGATTCTAGGTGGAGAAAGGGAAAGCGTTGATAGAAATAGGCTCTCTGAGTGCTCTGCATCTCTGCAACAGAGAGGTTAGAGCAAAACCAGGCAGGGGGAACGGAGGACCCGACGGAAACAAGAGAACGACTCCAGAGCCCCCGGCCTGCCGAGGAGAGGCGGAAACGCAGTGAGGTGGGGACGGGAAACTGCGGCAGGGCTGTGGGCCGCCTGGTCCTCCCCGCGGGAGGAGGCCACCCAGCCTGTTCCAGGACAGCAGAGAAGGGGGGAAGAGGCGGGGGGCAAGGGGCGTACCATCCTTCCAGAGCTCGGAGACGAACTTGTCGGAGGACTGGTGCAGAAGCGTGGCGATGTTGTCGTTCAGGGGGTCCATGTTCTTCATCAGCCATTCGTCGGCTTTGTAATCCACCTGCAGGAATCGGGCACGGGTCACAGCTGCTCTGGGGACACGAGCTCTCACTGTGGCCCCGAAAACAAGCCGGCCTCGTGGCGGGCGAGGGGCAGGGAGACTCAACAACACCAACACCCCCTCAGCTGGTACTTCCTTCCCCGAGAAAGAAATGAGGAGTGGCTAGGGCAGTGCGACGCGGGAGAGCGACAAACTGCGAACACAGACACCCAGCAAGGGGGACTCACTAAGGAATCTGTGCTGCGTGCGGCTCATGAAACAGGATATTCCGTCTTTAATTTTGTTTTCAGGTGATACAAACAGAAGAAAAACAACCCTAGCCAGGACTTAACCAAAATGTTGCAGTATTTCTTTTTGGTAACAGAACAAGGATTTTTTTGCTCTTTTGCTCTTTCTCAGGACGCCTGCCTGTTTTCTCTGAGCTTGCGCGAACCAGCAATCTGCTCGCTGTACTTTCGCCGTAAACATTCCCAGAACAGAGCAGACAGCTCGCGGGCCACCTGGGCCTCCCGACCCCTAGTGCACAGCGCCGCGCGGAAGTGACCCAGCTCCTGGGCCGCCGCTCCTCCCCGGCCCCTTCTGGGGGCTCTCCCACACGTGTGCTGCTGTCATGAGGGGGTGTGTGACGCTGGCTTCCTATTCCCCAGAAGCAGAGTCACCTCCCGGGAGACGACAAGGCCCCAGGGGCAGCGTCGCGGCCACGTGGCCACCTGGGCACAGCCATAAGCCCAAGCGTGGACACACGTGGCCACTTTCATCGCTCAGGCTCGCCCCAGTGGGCTTTCGGGGGGGAGGGGGGAGGCGCTATTTTACATTATAAATAATACTGCAGCCTGAGCCCGGCAAGTGTCGTGTGAGTTTCTAACAAAGGTAGACGCCAAAACATAGGCTGGGGGACATTACTATAGAAACAGAATTTCTTAATGAGTATTTTTAAAGGCAAGAGCCGCGTGCTTCAGCAGCGGTAGGGACCAGGTGGGCTGAGCAGGGGCGGCCGGGCAGTGTGGGGCCATGGTCAGGGGCAGCGGGCGGGGCGCAGGTGTGGCTCTGGGGCGGCGCTGTGAAAGCCCCGTGTCTCAGGCGGTGATTCCCAGTCAGGAGCTTCAAGCAAGCGGCACGGAACTTGCGGAAAACGGCTTTACTCTAAGCACAGGCTTCTGCAGACTCAGGGGACCCTCTTCAGGCAGGTACTAGAGCGGCCGTGCCACTGTGTGGCCACGCAGACTCGGTGACAACAAAGCCATCACCTACGGTGGTGGCCCTGAACCAGAACGACCGTGCCCACCCCATGTCTGGAGAAACCTAGAGACATTCATGCCACAACCAGGGAGAAGGCTTCTGACCCCTGGTGGGCAGAAGCCAGGAGTGCTGCCGACGTCCCACAATGCACCTGACGGTCCTCACGAGGTCAGTGGCGCAGGGGCGGAGCGGGCCCCGCCTACAGCGCTACCTGTGCCGCGCACCCAGCTTCGCAAGCTCACCTAATACATGTCACCCTGCACGGCAGTGGCTACTTGTTCTCCAGACGAGGCAATGGAGGCTCAGAGACGTTAACTGGCCCAAAGCCACACCACTTAATGACTTAATAAGTGACAGAGTTCTAATTCAATTGTCTAGGCCTGCTGCTGGGCGAGTCACTAGGCAAGGAGTGCCCCCTGCCCCGTCCCCTGGGCCGCCCAGCTCCTTGGCCTAGACGGAAGCTCCTCCCCCACACCCCGGAGAAGGCCAGGCCGGCACCAACCCAGGCGCGTGCCCCCCTCACCTTGCCCGCGTAGTGGATGATGCAGAAATCAGCTTTGTCCTTCAGCTGCTTGGGCTTCTGGAACTTGGGGTGGGTGCCCTGCTCCTGTACCACCTTCTCCACGAAGCTCTTGTCGGTGGCTTTGGGGAACCAGCATTCCTCATCCAACAGGGCCAGGATGCCAGGGGGGCCGGCCTAGGAAATGCACAGCGTCACACAGGGGAAGCCCCACCTGGGGGTGCTCCTTGCCCCTGCCCTGCCAGGAGGGCAAAGGTCAGGACTCAGAATCCCCAGAATCTCAGTAGAAGGTGGGTGGCACGGGGCCCCACACTGAGGGTAAAGAGAAGCATTAGTGAAACTTGATTCAGGAGTTCTAGCTCAGGGGCGCCTGGGTGGCTCATTCGCTTGAGCATTTGACTTCGGCTCAGCTCATGATCTCACGGTTCGTGGGTTCGAGCCCCACGTCAGACTGTCTGCTGTCAGCACAGAGCCCACTTGGGATCCTCTGTCTCCTTCTCCCCTCTCTCTCAAAAATGAACATTTAAAAAAAAAAAAAAAAAGAGTTCTAGTTTAAAAAGAAACTTCTGGGACCTAGCCTGTGGCTGACCCACCTCAGCCAGATGATCTACCACGGAGGTTCTCCAACTTAGCACACGGGTCTGATGGGTGCGTGCCAAGACCACGTGCCCAGAGGCTATCCTCACAGGTGCCTGGGCCCCTGCAGTCGCCCTGAGACACCGACCCACGCGCCGCATCTGCACGGCTACGGGGTGAGATGTGACTCTTCGGTCAAGTCCTTCAAGTAAGCCCCAAGTACACTCTGTTGACAAGGTAAGAAAACGGACTCGAACACTGTTTAGAGTGGCTGACAAGACTCAAAGCCAGATGGGATCCTGTTCATGGAAATCTCAACCGATTAAAAAACAAAACAAAACAAAAAACCCAAGAAACAAAAAAGCCAACTCATCACAAAAATAAACTGCTTCACATTAGGATCGTGGAGTCTTTCAACCCCTGCTCCCTGCCCTGGCTGG
Source organism: Proteles cristata cristata (assembly GCA_017311185.1). NCBI lineage: Eukaryota > Metazoa > Chordata > Mammalia > Carnivora > Hyaenidae > Proteles > Proteles cristata. The sequence continues at coordinate 82,712 of JAESUZ010001754.1, forward strand.
AACTTCCAAAGGCACGGCCTTCTTCCTAGGCCTTTCCAACTACTTTCCCATTTTCGGTAGCTTGGGCCTCTGGGAAGATGTGAGGTCAGCGCTTTAGCTCCATCAAGAGGGAACACAGGGGGGATGCCTGGGTGGCTTAGTCGGTTAAGCGTCCGACTTTCGCTTAGGTCATGATCTAGCGGTTCGTGGGTTCGAGCCCCGCATCGGGCTCTGTGTTGACTGCCAGCTCAGAGCCTGGAGCCTGTTTCAGAGTCTGTGTCTTCCTCTCTCTCTGACCCTCCCCTGGTCATGCTGTCTCTCTCTCTCTCCTAGAAATAAATTTTAAAAAATTAAAAAATTTTAAGAGGGAACGCAGGCAAAGAAACATCTCAGGCTCCATTAAAAAGCACACCTTGTCCAATCTAGACGCCAATGGCACCTGGCGAGAGCTTTCACTATGAAATGAAGGAAAAGGGGATGGCTCTCAGGCCACCGCCACCCGCCACAAAAGCCAACGCTCTGGTGCTGAGCTAGTCCTGAAGGGGGCAGACAGCGCGTCGGCACCTTTACGGGGACCGGCACGCCACGTCCCGGGTCTGCACAGCCTACGCTACAGCAGAAGCATCTGAGGACAGGATGTCACCACCTAAAAGCAAGTCTGTTTCCTTAAGACAAAGAAAGGCTCGTCGAGCCCACCCCTCAGGTAAACCCTGGGTGATCTTCTGGGACGGAAGACTGGACACTTGGGCACCGCCCACGTCCCCATCTAGTCAGCAGGCCACGGAGTTAAGCCCATGACCTATTTCTGCAGGTGACACCGACGGAAGAGGACCCAGACACACACACCCCCAGGACCCCCCAAGCCAACACAGAGAGGGAGGCGAGTGCGCCCCCCCCCTCGCCCCACCCCTGTGAGCAGGTGAGGGGCCAGCCAGGTCTGAGGTCTGAGCGGGTCTGGCTCTTACTGGCTTCTCGATGAGGTCAATGCAGGGCTGCAGGTCAAGGCCGAAGTCGATGAAGTTCCACTCGATGCCCTCGCGCTGGTACTCCTCCTGCTCCAGGATGAACATCGTGTGGTTGAAGAGCTGCTGCAGCTTCTCGTTGGTGTAGTTGATGCACAGCTGCTCGAAGGAGTTGAGCTGCAAGGAGGAGGCCACGTCAGAGGGGTGCCCGCCCGCCGCGAAGCCGCAGCGCCTCGGGAAGGAGGGGACGGCGTTGAGCCCTCAGTGCTGGGCCTGGGGAGCCCAGGGACCCACATGGGCAGGTGCCTTCCGTCGTCTAACCCAGGGCAGGGGCTCCTCACTTTTGGGGGACCCACGGACCTTTCTAGCAGCCCGGCTGAACCTCTCTCAGAACAATGTTTGAGAAAGGATAAAACAGTTTGAGGAGGAAAGAAGTTCGGATGAAATGTGATTACCCAAGTGCTGTGACGCGCCAATACGCCACGCTTCCTTACTAACAAGCATGGGCTGCGGGCGTCCTAACTTCCAGAATTTTGAAGTGGATGAACACAAATGATGTTACAATTGCTGTGATGTGCAAACATTGGGTTTCCACTGGAGTCAGACCCCAAGCGGTGCTCAGGCAACTGTGTTCTGAATATGTTGCTCCAATCACAATGAGAGAAACGCCTCTCTTCAGTGAGATGTTAGTGAAACGTAAGGAGATAATACCCTCCTCCAAAGTTAACGGCCTCTCCGAGATGCGCCAGAGACTGCAGGCTGAGAACCTCTGATCTCCTGCCATGATCATTTTCTCCTACCAGACCTCAGTCTTCATGGGCAGAGATGATGCCTTGCCCCAACGCCCAATGAACAGTTGCCAAGATTAAAATCTCAGAAAGCACCTGTCCGTGAACAGGAGGGCAGCTAGAAGGCCCCATTCTCTCTGGCACTGCTGGTTGGGAGTGCGCGTGCTTATTTACCCTTAACATACGCCCCACTGAGGTCTCCCGTGTCCATGTGGCCCACTTGGATTCCCAGCCAGGGAGAAGGTGGCTGAGGGGCCACGAGGGAGAGGCTCACATCAAAGATCTCGAAGCCGGCGATGTCCAGGATCCCGATGAAAGAGGCGCCCTGCCTCTTGGTCTTGTCCAGAGCCTTGTTGATCCTCAACACTAGCCAGCGGAACATTCGCTCATAGGTGGCCTTGGCCAAGGCCTCAATGGCAAAGTCAGCCTGGTGGGGGAAGGCAGGGACACACCCAGGGGGACAGGAGTCAGATACGAGGAGCGCTTTGCTCCAGGAATTCCAGCTGCAGGGCCCTCCCCCAGAGAAATAGTCCTAAGGATGAGGGAAAAAACTTCACACCCAAATCTGTTCACTACAATGTTATTTATGATGACAAAGAGTTGAAACAATCTACACCCCCGACAATTAAGTACTTAAAAGATATACTTGCAAAAACCTTTCTAAAATAAATGGGGATTGGGGCACCTGGGTGGCTCAGTCGGTTGAGCATCCATCTGACTTCAGCTCAGGTCATGATCTCATGTTCGTGAGTTCGAGTCCCATGTCGGGCTCTGTGCTGACAACTCAGAGTCTGGAGCTTGTGTCTCCCTCTCTCTCTACCCCTGTCCCGCCCACATGCTCACTTTTTCTCTCTCTCTCTCTCAAAAATAAATAAAAATTTTTTCAGATAAGTGGGGATTGAGGCACCTGGGTGGCTCAGTCGGTTGAGCGTCCATCCGACTTCAGCTCAGGTCATGATCTCACAGCTCGTGGATTCGAGCCCCACATTGGGCTCTGTGCTGTCAACACGGAGCCTAGAGCCTGCTTTGAATCCTCTGTCCCCCACTCTCTCTGTGCCCCTCTCCTGCTTGTGAGTGTTCTCTCTCTGTGTCTCAAAATAAATAAACATTAAAAAAAAGAACAGGTGCACCTGGGTGGCTCAGTCAGTTGAGCGTCCAACTTGGGCTCAGGCCATGATATCACAGCTCATTGACTTTGAGCACCATGTCTGGCTCTGTGTGGACAGCTTGCAGTTCGCAGCCCAGAGCCTGCTTCAGAATCTGTGTCTGTCTCTCTGCCCTCTGCCCCTCCCCCACAGGCACATGCTCTCTAATATAAATAAACACTAACATTTTTTAAAATTATTTGGGAAACGAACAGGTAGTGACAATTACAGTCTTCTAAGAACAAAGTCCTTGGCTGTGGTGGGATGGGGACAGCCCCCAGTGTGGGGTACAGCGGACGGCACCCTTAGGGAAGAGTGAACTTGGGTGTATTTTTGCGAGATGGGAGTAGCACCTTCAACGGTGCCCCACCAGTGCCAACAGAGGGGCCCACAGGGAGGGAGCTCAGGTCCCACGGGGAGGCCGCGGCTGGGGGAGGCCGCCAGCTGCCATCTCCCACCTCCCACCATGCGCAACGAGGTGGCAGGTGATGGAAAGCCAGCGCTGGGCACGGGCTCGGAGGGCAGCTGCGCCATCCTGCACTGGACCAGCCTTCTGGACGACCCCCCGAACCTCCCTCCCACTCCCCCAGCCAGAGGGCGTACCTGTTCCTTAGTCTGTGCCTTCTGGACATAGTCCCGTCCCACCTTGATGCGTGGCGTAAGGATTCCTCTGGTGAAATCCGTCACATTGATACCCAGGAGGTGGGACACTTTTTGGGCGGCTGGTATTTTCCATAGAGTAAGGAAGGGAAGGGAGAAGATGTTAATTAACCCCAGGAGAACGAGTCCCTCTGCTCAAGCACAAGGTGGTGGCTGAGCAGTCATTACTGGGCCGACAGCCTCAGGGCGGGGGGTGGGGGGCCCTCCTCAGCAGGGCACGGAGTCCCTGGCTGTCCCGTTAGACTCAGCAGCCATGGCGACCTGAACCGTCACCAGCCGCAAGTGGCCAGGAGGCGCGCACCCCACCAGGGGTGGGGGGAAGGGGGTCAGCACTGGCTCCTGCGTACGACCTCGGCCACTCTGTGCAGAAGTGCGTCCCACCCACAAACGGACCTGTGAGGAGCAGCCCCGACCCCTCCAAGGGGCCCAATGGCACATATCCCACGGAAACATCTTATTCTATCCAGACAACCCTGTGTTAAGTTTTTTCAAAAGCGACTCAGGAGGGCACATTAGGCCGATCGCTTAAGTGGGGTCATTCACTGACTCGGGGGAACGGCAGTGGCCAAGGAGCAGATCCGGTGCCGGCAGCGCTTCCTGGTCCTGACGTGTTCACGGGGGAGGCGCGCTGAGCTGGGGCAGCGGCGGAAATCCCTGTCTTAACTGGGACAACTGCTTTGGCCTCCACAACGAATGGGGAAACCTGGGTCCGTGTGACCAAGGGATTTTCTAACTCATGCTGATGCTTCCTCCCTGAAGAAGCACTAGGGACACGTTCACGTGTAGTTCACAAAAAACACGGAGTGACAGCCAGCCAGAAACACACGAGAAATGAAAAATTTGAGGACTGTCTGGAATTCCTACGAAACTTCTCCTGGGCAACTCCAAGGCCAGACTCTGGGCCGCACGTTCCAGGCGATGGGCCTACGGGTGTTACCTGTGTTGTCGGGCATGGATGCCTGGTCAGTATTACGCTCCTTCTTGAAGACGATGTTGCCGAGCTGAAGAACTCCCGAAATGACCCTCAGCAAGCCTTGGGGGCAAACCAAAGGCAGCTTAGAACCAGGCAGGGATTGGAATAAGCCCCTGGGTGGGGGCAGCCACTCCCCCAGGGACCCTTGGACAAGACAAGCCGCACGCTGGCCACAACCACCCTGCAGCTCACGATCAGGGCCTCTGACAGACCACGGCTTAGACAGCCCTATGCTTAGCCCCAAGCTCTGTTTAAACCTCTTAAAACCTCTAAACCTGGACCACAGACATGCCTCTGGCCCAAGGGCCCAATGCCTGTTTTTATAAATAAAGTTTTATTGGACAAAACTGTACCCGCCATTTGCATATTGTCTGTGGCTGAGCCAAGGGGGCTTCTACTCTCAGGTTAGAGAACGGGGCGTGTTCTCCCTGTCCCCCAATCTTTCAAAAATAAAGCCTCAAGGCTTCTTTACCTTCTTTCTGGGGAAATAGGAAGACACAGGCATGGCTCCAAACTTCACCAAAGCAACGATCCCGGCCCCCGCCCCTTTCCGACCAAGTAGGAATATTCCCCTCTCAGCAAATGGCAAGGATTGGAGCAGTAGACCCGGGCCCCGGGCAGTTAGGCACCTGTCCTTTGTTCCCCTGTGCAGAAATGCCTGTGGTAGCACTGGGAACAAATAACCCTGAAACGCACATGTGAGGCACTGCTTCCTGTGCACTTGAGGCCTTCCTCCGGGCCTCTGCAGGACTCCCTAGGAGTCAGAGCCGACAGGAAGCCCTCCCCAGGCCTTTCGGCTGCCCCAGTGCCTCGTAGGGAATGGTGGCTGGTCTCCTGCCTCCCCCACCTCACCCACAGGAGGGCCAGCCTTGTACCCATTTGCTCCTCTTCTGGGATGCCCATAATCCTCATGGCCTCCATGGTCTCCTGGAACATGTCCTTGTCCTGTTGCCCTGGGATGGTGACGTGCCCATTGGACAGGAAGCGGTATTTGTTGTACGGCTCTAGCAGGAGGTCCGCTGTAAGGGGAGGAGGGCAGAGGGGGTCAGGGAGGAGCTGTAACCAGGGCTGCAGTCAGCACTGGTGCCTCCGAGCTTTGGGAGAACGGGAGGCGCCCCTCAGAGCCCGGAGCTACAGAGGAGCCGGCAACGGCCCCTCCTCGGCGTGACACTGACGCACACGTAGCCGCCGAGAGCGTCGGGGCCCCGTGATTCACGGAGGCAGACTCGACCGACCGCCCTGGCTCTTCTCCCGCGTGCTCAGAACAGGAGGCCGAGGCCTAGGAGGGCTGGCATTTTCATTTCCCAAGCGGAACGTGCGGCCCGACTAGGGCCCGCAGCCCCCGTGCCAGGCCCCCGCCGGCTACTCACTCTTGAGGTGCTCTCCAGCCCCAGACAGGAGGTAGTAGAAGATGTGGAAGGTCCGTTCCTCCTTGGCTTGGCGGATAGCACGAGATTTCTCCAAAAGGTCTTGGCAAACGTCAAGGAGCTGCGGGAGCAGGATAGGAGGCCGCCCCCACCATCCCCGTTCCCATCGAAAGTGACTGAACTTCACCAGGCAGAAAAATGGCAAAATCAAACAAAAGCCAACGGTCTTGGCTCCCTTCTTCCGGGGGTACAGCCTGTCTGAAAGCAGCTCTCACACTTGGGAGCCCTGTCTATGTAAAGAGCCCCCTATTGGGGTGCCTGGGTGGCTCAGCTGGTTAAGCATCTGACTTCGGCTCAGGTCATAGTCTCGCGATTCGCGGGTTCGAGCCCTGCATTGGGCTCTGTGCTGACAGCTCAGAGCCTGGAGCCTGCTTCGGACTCTGCGTCTCCCTCTCTCTCTGCCGCTCCCCTGATTATGCTCTGTCTCTCTCTCAAAAATAGGTAAACGTTACAAAAAAATTTTTAAAATAAAATAAAATAAAAATCAAGAGCCCCCTCTTACAAGGGGATGGAGAACAGAACATTCTCACCAGTGAGGCTATGATGCCTGTACCAGGGAGAGAGGAAGGAACCTCCACTCGAACCCTGTCCCTCTGGGAACCACACTGGAGGGTCTTCTGTCGTCCCATCTCTTTTGAAGTAGAACTCTGTCCTGCTAGTTCAGAAAACCCTGAGCTCAGGCTTGAGTGTTCCTTGAGCTTCTCCGGGTACCCTTCCCGAAGCCACAGGTGAGGTGTCCTAACCGGCCCAGGAGGGGGAAGCTGCTGGAATCAGGAAGCAGTTTCCTGTCCATCAAGGTCTTGTCTTGCCCCTCCAGACCAAGGATACAAGTCTCAATGTTGGCTCCCACGATGTAGCCATTGACGTCAAAGTTAATGCGAATGAATTTGCCCTAAGGAGAGACAAAGGAGGAGATCAGAAGCCCATCCTCCAGCCTCCAGCTCCCGTAGTATAGCCCAAAGGGGGAACATCAAGAGACTGTGCCCACGTTGGAGGCCAGGGTCCCATGCCGTGCACTGCACAGGTACTCAGGACTCAGAGCTATGCCGCTGAAGGCCTGGGCCAGGACAAGGTCAAGAGGTGCCTAAGTTCACCCGCTGAGGCGCCAAAGTGCTCTCAGTCCTCAATCTGGCTGCTGGCTACGAGGGGACAGGGAGCGAGGTGGGCAGGTAACTCCCCACTGACCCCCCATCTCTGCCACCTGGGCCGAAGCAGCCCCGCGTGCAGGTCCCTGCCAGCTGGGGTGCCCCCAGCCTACTCCTCACCACAGGCTGGGAGGCACCAGGGCCGAAGCTGCCTTGCTTTTAGAGGCGAGAGCGGCAGCCAGAAGGCGACGTGGGCCAAAGCTGTGGGCAGGAGCCAGTGCCCTGCGAGCTGGGCGCGGCTGGCCACTACTCACAAATCGCGAGGAGTTGTCGTTCTTCACGGTCTTGGCGTTCCCAAAGGCCTCCAGGATGGGGTTGGCCTGCAGCAGCTGCCGCTCCAACTCGCCCTGGAAGGGAACCCAGGGACCCGGTGACGGCTGGGCAGCGGCTCAGGTGGTCGGACCCACTCCGCCAGGCGGCAGGGGGGCTGGCGGCAGAGCCACGTCTACACGCCCAGCGCGCCAGGAACGAATGGCATTCCAGCCATGCCAGCCGCGGCCGGGACCCTGTGTTTCTGAGGAGCAACCTTCCCGCCAGGGGACAGACTCAGCAGCATCCCCAGGACGGAAGGTGGGTGGCTCCCCCAGCTTGACAACGGAGGGCGCCCACCACGGCAGGGAGCAGCACGTGACCGTGACCAGGAGGCACCGCTTCTCCCCTGGCGCAGAGCCCCACCCTCTAGGAACAATGGCTTCTCCCTGTCCTCTCTGCCCCGCCAGACACCCAATGTTTTTTTCCTCCTTTTCACAGGACAAGGAGAGGAGGAATCAGCTCCATAAAAGACACCGGCTCATTTCATCCATGTCCTCATTAACGCTGCGCTTGCCTTGCTGGACCCTGTGCCTCCACCCGCCCAAATGTATGGCCAGCGTGTGCGGCATGTGAGCTGGGGGCCGGCAAGGCCCACCGCGGGTTCTAAACTGTTTAATCGACAACACCGATAATCTCTACTCGGGGTCTCATGATGCCACGCGGCTGGTAAAACACCTACCCCCGATCCTCAGGGTGCACGGGGCAGCAAAGCAGGGTGGCCCCAAGGTCCGCCAGCCATCACCCAGCAAAGCGGGCACCAGCGCGCGTCCTCTCCAGGACACGCGTCAGTCACCACCATGTCCCCCGGCCCTGCTGCCTCGATCAATTTTGGACGCAACCATGACGTTCCCAGTAGGCCAGGCAATAACGGACTGAGGAAACCTCGGCTTTCGTTCAACTTAATACCTGGCTTCTCTCTAGGGTGGAAGGAACATCACACGAGGGCCAGGCTGGCTTTTGTGTTTATTAGTGAGGCTGGACCCCGGCCAGGATTTTACGGGAACGGCTGCCGGTGAGTGATGAAAAGTAAAACCAGTAGTAGCAGGAGCTCCCGGGAGAGTTGCGGGGTACAGCCTTCCAGGCGCACCTGCTGCAGACGAGAACCGTCTGCAGAGCACCGAGCCAGGGTCTGGAAGGGGCCCAGGCAGACTCTCCTCCTCCAACATCCCATCCTCGGCTGGGGCTCCCCCCTCCCTGGGGCGGAGGGAGGCTTCTGTTCTCACACCACCCAGGTTAAGTGAAGGGGGGTCAGTGGAGCCACGCTGAGGCGCAGGGCTCAAATCCACGGAGCAGGCTCAACGTGTGCACTTGGCCCCAGGGGTCACAGGACACTGGGCCCCCACCCGCAGGGCTTGGGCGAGGCTGTGAAGCCAGCAGAGGCCGACCGCGGAGTCCAATTTGGGGGAGCACTGCCGCCCCACCCACACATTCCTTGCAAAGCACCGGCCGGGCCGCTAGGCAGGCCGAGCCACTCCCATTCCTGTTTCCGCAGACAGACGGGACCACGGTCCCCACCAAAGCCCGCCGCCCGCCTGGGCTCGGACATTTCGCCAAGGTCTCTGTTTTGGGACCACACGCCGTTGCCGTGGAACGTGGGGCCGCTTGGCCAACCAGGGGGCAGCCGCTTCGCATTCCGGAGCCGAACTCCATGCAGACAACGGCGGTGGCTGACCTACGGCTTCCTCCTTACTGACCCCTCACCCAGCCCAGGAGAGGCCTTTATTTCTCAAGAAAATATGCATACCATGACAGTATGAGGCTCTGCGGTAATGGGTGCTCTAAGGTCTAGAATTACCCAGCCAGTTTCTGAAGGGCTTCACCGGCTGGTGTTTTTGCCAGTGGCCTCCAACTAGTATATAAAAAAACAGAGGGAGGAAGAGGAAGAGCGGCCAAAGGTCACTACTCCGCCTAGGGAAGTCTACCTGGAAAGTCCCTTCCCCTTCCCACCCCCCACCACCCCCCAGGGCTGTGCGCCTCGCCAACCTGCAGCCCCTGCTGAAGCCTGGCCCACCCATGGCAAGTGAGGTTGGGACGTTCCGGTGGGCAGCCTCGGGATAAGCATCTGGCTCACTGCAAGGGAGAGCTCTCACCCAGCGTGTGCCGAGACAGGCTCTAGAATACAAGAGCTATAAACCAAGTTCAAGTGTCCCATGCTCCAGCTGTGTGTGGAAAATCACTGTACAGCTTCAGGCAAGGGAATCTACTAAACCGTCAGTGGCCTTTACAACTGGGGGCCGAGCAGCAGTCGGAGGCCAGAGGCCCCTTGTTCAATCTCTCCACTTGGGGACAGACTGCCTGTCCCACAGCACGACCTGAGACATAGGACATGACAAGTTTGCTCCCACTCATCACCCCACCCCCCAGCTGGCCGTCTCCTCCGAGTGGAGTGCCCACTCGCGTCCCAGACATAAGGCACACGGATCTGTGCTCGGACTCTGTAACTGCGGTCCTGTCTCCCGTCCTCCAGGGCAGGGACTCCAAGGCCGCCCTCCAGAGGACCCAGGCACATACTAGACATTCAACAAATAGTTGGGAAATGGATTTTCCTGCAAGTTCAGAGATGGAAAACCACAGCTAGAGGACTCCTAACCTCACAGCTCTGTTTTTAAAACAGGTCTCCTAAAGAGAATGGAAAATGGGGGCTGGAGAGAGAGGGAGCAAGAGAAACTTTATTAGTTTCTAAATATAACTCCTGACGCCCCGCGGAAAAAGATTTAGAATGCCTCGAGAAGTCTGGCACACGAGAAGTTACGTTTGGTCTGATTCCAGAAGACTGTGCTCATTAGGACATTCGGCAGGGCACACCCCAGGTCTGCATGCAGAAAGACACACACACCGCTACTTACTTCCGGACGCTGCACACGGCTCCCCAGCAAGGGGGCGCCACGCTGAAACGGCGCAGGTCCCCCCAGTGGCTTGAGGGGACACCGTGGGCACTTAGATTTCACAAGGAAGCCTAAGAGTGTGTGCTTAAGAGAAAGAGAGAGCGCACCACACGGGCATGCTTAGGACTGGCCATCCCCAACCCTGGGAAACCAGTGTGGGGCCTCCCCGCCACTGCTCTGGGCTGGCGGGAGACACCTGCATCTGGTCCAGACACCGAGCACATGGGGCTCCGGGAGAGATCCCCGTTCCGCCGGACCTCGGTCGGGGTTCTGCCCCGGGGGCCCTACAGCCGCCGTGTGCCCGGGGAGCTCTGGGCCGGTCCCCGCTCTGCGGGAGCTGTCATTTCAGAGTGTGCGAGAGGTCACCGCGTGTCACACCCAGCCCCTCCTCCCAAGACAGTCAGTGAGCTGAGCCTACGAGGAGAGGTCTAGCCGCAGAAGGTGACAACGGTGTGGAGTGAAAAGCTGCTCAGGAGAAGAGACGTAATTCAAGGGCACACGATGGGCACAACACGCATTCCCGGTGCAGAACGTGCAGTAAACGTGCAAGCTCACCTAGCGAGGGCACTGCTGGGTTCGACCATAGTCCATCAAGAGGGAGGGGGAGAAAAAGGGAAGTGAGATGACTTTCCAGGTGCCCTTTCTCTCTTCACTGGGGGGACTGTCCACCCAGAGGCATTTCAACAGCACGGAGAAGCAGCGGGGACTCAAAACGCAGGGCTGCCCGAGAGGCTTCAAGTGTCCAGCAACTTGAGAACCGAGTTTGGGCGTCCCTCTTCCGCCCTGGGGGGCGCGGGGGCCACAGAGCAATTAGCCGTAAATGCCAGGAGCGCGGCTCTGCAAAACCTGGTGGTCTTCGGTCTCCACAGCCACCCAGGAAGTTAGGAGGCCGGGGGGAGAAGGGGGCTGGCAACCATCAGACCTGTCCAACAGGGCCAAGCTGCCGCCTCCCGTGAAAGTGGGTCCGGCCTCTGCTTCGATTCCCCAAAAGGCTCCAAACTACAAATCATTAAAGGCTCTTCCTCAGGAAGATCAGGAGCTTCCGTGGGAGGAAGGCTGGCACTCACCTGGTCCTTCTTGCTCTTGTGCGAGGAGGCCACGTGAGCCAGGTACTGGATGACTTTCTTGGTGTTCTCCGTCTTGCCGGCTCCAGACTCACCCCTGCCGAGAGAGCAGAGAAAGTTCTCAGGGGAGACGTGGCCAAGTCCCTTTCCCAACACGCAGGCTCTGCTGCCTCCCATTCTGCTGGGTGTCGGGGAGGGACCCACCACCTGGTGGTAGAAAAGGGAGCAGGCAAATAAACGCTAAGTTCTGGAATCCTCACTCCGGCCGCTTCCCATGGTCCCCTGGAGGCCGACAGCAGACCACTCGGACCCACTGGCTGCCCCGGTCACAAAGTCTCAGGCTCTGCTCTAGGCAGCTGTTGACTCAGGGGTCAAAGGCACTTACACATGTCCCTTCAAGCCCATTTGAAGGAATGTTCTCTACCATCAACTCCCCCCGCAATGGGGTTTATTTATCTCCTTGTTAAGTTCACAGGGCCAGGGCGAACCGTCCCGGTGTCTGTTTGATTCAAAGCAGGTAAAGAAAGCCACCGTTGGGAGCCCGTGTTCTAGAGGAGCCCAGCAGCTCCCAGCTGTGCTCTGTCAAGAAGATTCCTGCTCCCCTCTGCTGCGGACCTCCCCACAGGCCACGGGGAGGGCGAGTCCACGTCTGGCCCTGAAATCAAGCTTATACGTGCCGTGGGGCTACAGAGCAGAAACCTAGGGCCTCCAGGCCTGTCCCTTAGGGAAGGGCCTGACTGGGGGCAGAGCTCAGCAGCCTAGGTTTCGATCGGAGTCCGCACAGCAAGAACACCCCAGGCCCCGCCACCGGGACGGAAACACTTACGTGCACAGAATGGACTGGTCCTCTCGGTCTGAAACAGAGGAGACATCAGGTTAACCTCTGCCGGCTGCAGAAGCCTCCCTCTCAGGCCTCTGAAGAGCTGCCTGTTCCCAGGAGCAGAAAGCCTCGGCCGCCACCCTTGGGGCAAGGGGGCCCGCAGGCCGGCCGGCAGATGCCAACAAGATGCCTCACGTGGACAAGGGACATTCAGGGGTGCCGGTGTCACTGGGCGGCTGCCCCCATCCCTCCACCGTTCCAGGAGCTCAGACTGCCCGGCCTGCCTCCAGGAAACCACCTCCCAGAAAGCCCATCTCCAGAGAGCCCCCCAGGAGTGTGCTGCACCCAGGGCGGAGGTGAGGCCTGCCCCGTGTGTAGACCGTTGGTGCAGGGGCCGCAGAAATAAGGCCCGGGAACGTTGGTGAAGCGGCTGGGTGTGGGCCGGGCAGACCAGGCTGGGGCACAGCGCCGCCCCTGCCACGGGGTGTGTGGGACCTCAGACCTGTGCCCGGGCTCCCAGAGCCCCGGCCTCCCTCCAGGATGGGGACACGTGCACGGAAGCAGCAGGGCCCAGTCTGGCACGTGCGAAGGGCTCAGTGAGGCTCGTTCAGGGGCAGCTGGGAAGGGACGCAAACCCGTCAGAATCCCAGCTTCTGACCGGTGTCCGGGGCAAGCTGGGTCTCTGGGTCTGGCTGTCAGGAACTTTCTACAACCGCCCCAGCTGCCACTCCCTTAGCTCACTCCCCTTGTCCCCTTGTGTGCTGGAGGGACAGTAACGTCCACACTTTGAAAGCTGAGTCTGGGAGCACCGGGGTGGCTCCGTCGGTTAAGTGTCCGATTTCGGCTCAGGTCATGATCTCACGGTTCATGGGTTTGAGCCCCATGTCGGGCTCTGTGCTGACAGCTCAGAGCCCGGAGCCTGCTTCCAACTGTGTCTCCCTCTCTCTCTGACCCTCCTCGGCTCACTCTGCCTCTCTCTCTCTCTCTCTCAGAAATAAATAAGAATAAAAAAAAAAACATAAAATAAAAATGAAAGCTAAGTCTGACGGAGATGCTGGAAGGCATCTGGGCTGAACTGGCTCAGGGCTGGGTGTCCACTTTTACGCAGTGACTGAGAACACAAACTTCGGTTTTTCCCCTTTTCACCCCAGCCTGTGTAATCCCCTCAACTCCCTGAGGTCAAATCGGTGAACCCGGGACCAGGCTACTTACTGACATTTGAGCTGCAGTGAGGTATTTAAATCCCACGTCTCGGTTTCCTTATCCATAAAGTAAATACGCTACTAAGTCCCTGACAGGATTAGCGTGGAACAGAAATAAGGCATGAAACAGAATGAACTCCACAAATGGCTGCTGTTTACTTCCCCGTCGTGAGGTCACCACTATGGGTGACGGCGGCACTGCCGCGGCAGCGGGAGGACTTAACGAGGAGTAACAGAGGAATGCTAGGTCAAGGAATAGTAGAGGAGCACTAGTCGAGGAGCAATGGAGCACTAGTCGAGTAGCAATGGAGCACTAGTCGAGTAGTAATGGAGTACTAGTCAAGTAGTAATGGAGTACTAGTCAAGCCCCAACGGAGGAGTACTAAGCTGAGGAGTAACAGAGGAATCCTAGGTCGAGGAATAAGAGGACTACTAATCAAACAGTAACAGAGGAGCAGTAGCTAAGGAATAATAGATGAGTACTAGGTTGAGGAATAACAGAGGAGTACTAGTCAAGCAGTTATAAAGGAGTACTAACTGAGGAGTAATAGAGAAATACTAGTTGAGAAATAAGAGAGGACTTCTAGTCAAGAATAGAGGAGCACTAGCTGAGGAGTACTGGTCAAACAGTAACAGAGGAGGACTAATCAAGCAATTATAATGGAGCACGAACTGAGGAATAACAGAGGAGCACTAGGTGAGGAGTAACAGAGGAGTATTAGCCAAGCAGTTATAGCGGAGCACTAACGGAGGAGTAATAGTGGAGCATTAACTGAGGAGTAATAGCGGAGCACTAACTGAGGAGTAACAGCGGAGCACTAACTGAGGAGCAACAGAGGAGCACCAGCTGAGGAGTAACAGAGGAGCACCAGCTGAGGAGTAACAGAGGAGCACCAGCTGAGGAGTAACAGAGGAGCACCAGCTGAGGAGTAACAGAGGAGCACTAACTGAGGAGTAACAGCGGAGCACCAGCCGAGGAGTAACAGAGGAGCACCAGCCGAGGAGTGCACCAGGCGAGGAGTGACAGAGGAGCACCAGCCGAGGAGTGACAGGAGCACCAGCTGAGGAGTGACAGAGGAGCACCACTGAGGAGTAACAGAGGAGCAGCCGAGGAGTGACAGAGGAGCACCAGGCGAGGAGTGACAGAGGAGCACCAGCCGAGGAGTGACAGCGGAGCACCAGCTGAGGAGTAACAGAGGAGCACCAGCTGAGAAGTGACAGAGGAGCACCAGCCGAGGAGTGACAGAGGAGCACCAGCCGAGGAGTGACAGCGGAGGACCGGACACCGTGATCAGCACTAGGGGTGCAGCACAGACACCAACGCCGGTGACCCGGAAGGGACACGCTCACTGGCTGCCGCTGCCCAGCCAGGGGCCCTGCAGGAAGGGATGATGGGAGACTGACTCATGGCTCCCCACGTTCATGGCCCCGGGAGACGGATTCAGCTGCTCAACACCAACGGACACGGCTCGGCTAGGTCGCCTGCGTCTTTGCGAGGAGAGCGCCCAACGGGCCCGCGCTCAGTGAGCACGTGTTGATGACCATCTCCCACCCATGTCTGGGGTCACCCGGGAGGGAGACAGGACGTCCAGACAACAAGAGGCAAAACTAAGCCTCACAGCCCCCGCCCTCCTGCGCAGCCCTCCCTCCAGCCCCGAGAAATATCAAGTGTGGGGGTGTGAGGGAACTCGCCGGGCACCTTCACCCACACAACCCCATGGCCCGCTCACCCCTGGGCAACTAACGTCTCAGAGCGGGCCGCAGTCGGCAACCTTGACCCCATGGCCCCTTGCCCCAACTTTCCCACAAAACGAGCGCCTTCTAGAGCATGCAGCAAGGGCCCAGGGAGCAGGGGCTCCGAAAGACAGACACAGGGCAGGGGGGAGCAGGGGCTAAGGGCTGGGGAAGACGGGGCAGTTTCCAGCACCCGCCCCCCAAGGACAGTGTACGCGGGGATCCCAGGCCCGGGCGCCCCCCCATCCCCCACCCCCACCCCATGCTGCACCTCCCCGGGGACGGGCCCTGCCGCGGACTCGTCTAGTCACTGCTCCGCAAGCCGGGCAAGAATGTACCTGTGCGTGCTGGCAAGTCGTAAGGCGGCAGCGGCCAACGCTACCATAAAAGGAAACATTCCCGGCCCTTCCAGAAGGAACCGTTTTCCCAGGGCTGCCCAGGCCCCGTCCCGGGGATGGCTGGAATTCCTCTAATTGTGTGAGGAGGAGTCAGATGCTGAGCCACTGAACAACAGGAAGCAGAGCCCACAAACACACACATGTGCAGACCCACAGCCACACACGCAGATGTGGATGGGCTGCATGGACACATGTGCACGCAGGCATGTGGGCACACACATGTGGACATACCGGTATGGGCGTGGGTGTGCACGAACACAAATACGGACGCACACACGGCGGCATGCACAGCTGCGTGTGTGAACGTGCACACACAGGCCCACACACGCTTCAGTTCGCAATGCTAAACCCCCACACGGCGCGACCTCCGTGCACTTCGCCATCTCCAGTCCCTCCTCTCCTGACCCTTCACCCCCGATCCCTGAAGCATCAGTGTCCACACAGCCTAAAAGGAAACACTCCAATGCTCTCATTTTATAAAGAAGCCTTAATTCACTTTGCCGGAATATTCTTTTGGGCAAATGCTTTTGCAGAGAAAAACTGATGGAGGGCTCCCTCGTCTCCTCAGCTATTGTCCCCGTCTGTTCGTGCCTCAAACCCACCGGCCTGCAGTGAAGGACGCTGTGGCCCCGTAAGTCTGGAAAGATCTTTTCAGTTCTTACAGTGTCTTTGGGTGTGTTATCTTGCGGTCTCACAGGCAGAGGCCATGGTTGAGGGACAGACCCAGGTTTGCATGTGTCTCTTCCCATACTGCCTCTGGACATGTTCCTCAGCTCAGAAGCTCTCCCGGGGGCTGGGACGGTTAGAATTCTCAGCAACCAGGAAGCTCGTCGCCTGACTCAGTTTACTCTGCCAGACCCCCGGTGCATTCCAGCGGGGACCCTCCTCAACACCCACTCTACTCTGTAAGACCTGCCCCACGTGGCAACCTTGCGGCACACCGACTCTACAGAATTCAGGATGCTCTGGGTTTTGTGTGTGTGTGTGTGTGTGTGTGTGTGTGTGTGTGTGTGTGTGTGTGTGTGTATTTATTTTTGAGAGAGAGAGAGAGAGATGGAGAGACAGACAGAGCACAAACAGGGAAAAGGCAGAGAGAGAGAGAGGGAGACACAGAATCTGAAGCAGGCTCCAGGCTCCGAGCTGTCAGCACAGAGCCCGACGCGGGGCTTGAACTCACGAACCATGAGATCATGACCTGAGCCGAAGTCGGACGCTCAACCAATGGAGTCACCCAGGTGCTCCAGGCTGCTCTGTTTTGACTAAAGTCCTTATTTGGGCCTATGGGGACTGAAGGCTTATTGAAAACTGCCTTTCCTTCTGCCACACCAGGAAGCAGACAGACAGACAGGAACCTCATGGCCCAGAACGAGGGGAGTGCACCCATCAGACAACCGAGTTCTGAGAAACAGATTCCCCGCTGGGATGAAGGCATTAGCCTGAGTGTGGACCCTGACTTTCTTCTGACCAGCCCCTAACTTGGGGGCCGTTGAGCTCCAAAAAACTCTGTAGTGGACTTTCCGTCAGATAAAATCTTGAATTTCCAACTTGAAGCTACATACCAGAGCTGCCTAGGTGGTGGAGACAGGGTTCCTCGGAGCACACTTAGACAACTACTCTCCGTGTGCCTGGAGCCCTGACTATCTGATTTCCACTCTGCGCTCTCTCTGGAGATGCCTGGCCCCTGCACCTCTTGGAGTTGGAGGCCACGGCCTCACCAGCAGCGCTGCTCTAAGGACTGAATGACGAGGGTGCCTGAAGCACGTGGTGCACAGCACAGGCACCTGAAAACGTTGTCCTTAATGACCCCAGGCCCTTTGCACCTCCACTGTGCACCCTCCACAGAACCACAACAAAAAAGGTTCTAAGTAACATGTTCAGTGGTGAGGCCATTCCATCTACCAATTTTATTTTAAACCCAAAATGCCCGAGGTCTTTCAGAGTTGATACAGACCTCAAGCGCCCGGACAGGTGTTTCCAGCCAGCCCGCTCAGGTGGAGTGAGGGGAAGCCTGACCACAGGTATTTCACCCCAGGTATAGACTTCTGCTAGGGGGCTGGATCGCTCACTTCCTCAGTGAGAGGAGCTGCGATTCTTGTCCATAAAAGGCCAAAAAGACTCGCAGAGTGGTGACATCAGCCCCAACAGGAAGTACAGAAGGAAGAGAAAGGGCCGGGTTCACCACCAGCCGCTGCCGGGACTGACTCATCAAACGCTCACAGAGCGAAAGGGCTCCCGGGGTTCCGGGGCGGCTGCTCCAGGGGGCACACCTGGGAGCGCCCTGCCCTGGGGACCCGTCTTCAGGCTCCTTGAGCAATGGCAATGGGCCAAGAAAAAGAGAGAACAGCACCCGCATGAGGTGACCCGTGACCAGCAGGCATAAACGCTCCCCTACCACGGCACGCGCCCACCACGGAAACGGCGCACGGGGCCCAGGGTGGCTCCCCGCATGAACCCTGCTGAGTGCCGCCTGGGACAGGAAGCCTCGGGCCGCCCGGCGCAAAGGCCGGGACTCCAGCGTCCGTTATCACAAGACCCCGTGAGTGTCGGGCCCTCAGGGGCCACGGTGCACGGCCTTTCACCAGGTGTGAAACGTCCAAGCTCAGAACCTGGGGGCTGGGAAGGCCCTGGGGAGCATCTGGTTCAAACACATCTGTCTAGAGGTCAGGGCACGGAATCCCAAGAAACTCGACTACGGTGTCAAAGTCACGCGAGCTGGGCCAAGAAGCCGGGCCTTGGGGTGTCCAGTTCTGCCACCTGGACGCTTCCTACAGGGCAGGTGCTCGGCCTCCAGCAGACCTGCCCCAGTGCCGCAGGGAAGGAGCCGCCCACTCTCCCAGGAAGGCTTTCGGGGGCCAAACTCATCCGGTACTTTCTGCAAGGCCAGCCCCTCACGAGCTTGGGTTACAGGTGCTTGGGAGGCAAGAAGAGAGGTGAGAAAAACAGAGTGATGATCGGGGTCGGCGCAGGCCGCAGACCGATGCCGAGCGTCAGGTCCCGCGCGTCACGGAGCCTCCGAGAGCCCACCAGCTAGGCCGCCACAGCCGAGGGACCCCCTCCCAGCGCACAGCGTGGTCACCAGCAATGGTCTCTCCAGACCAGGGAGATGCTGGGTCAGCAGAAGCATCTCCCAGCCAGAAGGCAGCTGGATGTGGCCCAGTGTCTCCACCCACACGCTGCCCCAGGTGAGACCGCGTCTGAACCCTGCTGAGGAGGCCAGAACGGGTGCCTCCCCCACCAGCCACCCTCAGTAATCAGAAGGAAGCCCCAGGGACTGCACTTAACTTTCATTATGGGAGAGGGCAGGCCTGGGAGAGGGCAGGCCAGGCCCCAAACAAGGCCTCTTTCGGCCCAAAGGCACCCAGCTGCTCAGGCAGGTGACTCCGGGGCACAGGCGAGGCCGGCCAGACACCGCGGCTGGGACGCCGTGTCCCTGCGCCAGGCTGCCAGGGTGGGGCTGCGGCCCAGACAGCGCTGGCACGTTCGTCGGGGTGGAGGGAAATTCTAAAGTCACACGTGAGTGCGGACAGCTCACAAGCAAATGCCCCCGGGATGTTCAGAGAGGTCAGCCTGCCTCGCTCTTAAACAGCATTCCCCTCAGGTCAAATGAGAGACAGGCCGGGGGACCGGGCTAGGCCCACAGGAGCCCCAGTTCACAGCTCCACTGTCGGGGAGGGAAGGACAACGGATACCAGGAACGAGAGGGACACCACCAGACAGAGCTCCAGGACACACCGGGCTCCACAACAGGCCTGGCTTTTAGAAGTGTCCCCGTGATGAGGGACGTCAGGCCTGGTGGAGGACAGCAGGAGCGCGTGCGCTGGGAGGCCAGAGGTTATAGCACGCAGAGGCGCGTCCTGAAGAGGCCAGCGGCCCCGGTCGCCTCGAGAAGGGGCAACCGAACGAAATGAAAGACGTGTTGGTAACTCTTAGGCCAGAATTTGCTCCTTGGGGCACGGCCTCTGTCCTTGGCCTTCAGCTTAGACCTTGGCCCTATCCTATGTGTGGACCAGCTCAGGGTGGGGCCAGATCTTCAGCGAGTCACCAAGCCTGGCCCGCATGACGGCCTCAGCCCCAGCTGGCGCCGACTGTTGGCCATAAGCGCACCAAGGGTCCTCGGAGTTTGTTGCAAAGGTGGACGCGGGGCCAATGGCCTTGGCCAAGACCAAAGGCATTTGACAGAAGCCACTTAGAGAATCCTGACTCTCACGCCTGCACACTTTCAAGCTCTCTTCTCTTTACTTTTAGACAAGTCGTCTTGTTCTCATCTGACAGCTTCTTTCCTGAAATCGGGCAGGGGAAGGAAAGCAGCCCTTTCCCCTGAGCACACCGACGATCGGTCCTGACCGAATGGAAGACGGCTCTGCTGGAGTCTCAGAGCCTGGACTGGAGGGAACAGGAAAAGCGGCCGGTAAGCAGCATTCACAGGCAGCAGGGAGGGGTACGTCTGGGGAGGTTAAAAGCACAAGCTCAGCCATTATAGACATTGCAGGTGCCTTCCGGGTATCTGCGGGGTAGAGTGGGGTAGTGACAGTGTCTGGAGCCACATCTCTGACCACCCTCCAAATTTCAGGTTCCCGGAGGGCACTTCCTTCTGGTCTCACACGGCAGGTGGCCCAGCGCAATGCCCGGAGGGCCTATTGGGTTGGATGAAAAAAACTAACAAAAAAGTAAGTCTCAAGAGAGCTGAATCCTTGAAAAGGATCCATGAACCACAGATTCCTCTTCTAGAAAGAATGTTTTACAGAAATGAGACCGACAGGCATGACCACATTATAATTAAGCAGCCTCATCCCGAGGACCGGGCTTTCCTTCTAGGGGGACCTGACCCAGCAGCTTCCTGGGACGAGCTGTAGGAAAGCGCCCCCCCCCGTCCAGGCTCGGGTGGGCCCAGGACCGCTTGTCACAGTGACCCCCCCTACCCCGGGTCCCCACCATACATCAACAGAGGATCCCTTTCAGCGCCGTGGGAGAGAGCCACCTCCGAGCGCACGACGTTTTCCTGAAGCCCCACGGAAGCCACGTCGACCCACGGGCCTCCTGCTGCCCACTCGGGGCCGTGGACGAGACGGGGCACAGTGGCAACCACGTCTGCCGGCGCACGCCTGTGTGCTGTGCGGCCACCGCGGGGAAGGTGGCTCTGACAAGTCACTCCCTGCACGCGCTGCCACCAGAGCCTGAACTCTCCCGAGCTGCTCTCGGAGGAGATTAACAAGCCTGCCTGGAGGAAGCATTTGGAGATCGCATTCGCTAAGCGAGTGGGCGCGTGGAGGGAAAGAACGCAGTGCACGGAGGGCAGGGACAAGGGACGGTGCCGTCAAGAAGTGCATTTCCAGACTCCTATTCCTACCTTCGAAAGAGCACAACTGCAGGCCAGGCCCCTTGTCTGCTCCCTGCAAGAACACCCCCCCCCTCCCGCCCCCCATATGCTTCTGTTAAGCCAAGGGGCCGACAAGGGCAGGAAGGCTCAGGCAAAGCGGTCCCCAGTCAGTCAGGAACCCAAGCTGGGTGCAAACCCCGCTGCTTTTCTCCACACCACAACCTCTGGCACACAAGGCAAGTTCCTCCAAAAGCGAGGCTTCCAGCAGCCCAGCAAACTGGCGTGGGCGACCCACTATGGGGACCGTGTCCTGCGTCAAAGCTGCTCCCA
Organism: Proteles cristata cristata; assembly: GCA_017311185.1. Classification (NCBI taxonomy): domain Eukaryota; kingdom Metazoa; phylum Chordata; class Mammalia; order Carnivora; family Hyaenidae; genus Proteles; species Proteles cristata. The sequence goes on from JAESUZ010001754.1 coordinate 103,853, forward strand.
CTAGCCCGCCGGTCTAAGGCTAGGTGAGGCTCCCTGCCCTGTGCCAGGCTCTCTCCCTCCTCCTCAAGTTCACTCCCCTGCCTCTCGGGACCTCCTCCAGCCGGGACCAAGTCTGGTGCACAGAAACCCTATGTGTGCGGGCAGGGGGCACGTCCCCGCGGGCAGGGCCAGGAACGTGGGCACTTGGGGCCTGGCCCCAGACCTCCCTGTGGATACCAGGGCCTCTGTGTGGTGGGCTGGCTGGCACCTTCCTGCTTAAGTGGGGTCATCCCATCCGTGGCTGCCTCAGCCGCCCATCCTGGCGCGTGCGTTCCCAGTCCGGTTTCCCTGCCCCGCGAATCACTCCCCCAGTGCTTCCCCCATTCGGCGCTGTTTTCCCTCAGAAAGGCCTTGGGAAGCAGGGAGCTCAACGGGAGCAACTGGCTGCGACAGTCTGGAGACGGAGTGGGGGGCTCCAGCCAGCCAGACACTCGGAAGTGCTCCAAACACCAGCCGGAGAGCGAGGGGCAACGGTGCCCCTGGGGGATGGGAATCAGGAGACCCCCGTTTCCGGGGCTGACTGGACAGGCAGTTACCGTTCATTTCTGGGCCTATCCCTTCATTCGCGAATCGGAGGGACCACCTTCAGATGCAAAGACACCACTAGAACCACCCGCCCCTCACCCCAGAGGTCAGTCCGCCGCTGAGGCCGCTCCGACACGCGCTGGACACTCTGGGCGGCTGCTGGGTGACCAGCCGCTTCTCCGGGCAGCGTCCGCTGAGCCGAGGAGGTGGGATTAGCCCAGAGCAAAGGGTAAATAGTTCTCAGATTAGCTTCGCCCTGGAATGAAAGCAGACCCCTGCTGCCACTTCCCCCAGACATGCTGGGAGCTCGTTAAAATACCATGAGGTGACCGAAATCGAACCGGACCTGGCATTCTACCTAATTGGCACAGAAGACATTTTCTGCTTTCGCTGGGGAGAGACATGAGCTCGAGTCAGATTCTTTAACCGGTCGGTTAAGAAGATGCACACAGCCTGACCCCCAGAGGGAGAGCCCGGAAGGCCAGGTCCACGGGGACAGGAGTGCCACTTCCCAGCCCCAGCACACCTTGAACACAGCGTGTGTTGCTCCTGCCTCAGGACGTGCCCTCAGGCCCACAGCCCCATCCTCTGCCCGGAAAGGGGCTTGCGCTCTGGTCCAACGGGCCTCAGCAGAATCTCTGAGGCAGGAAGAACCCATTCACAGCCACAAACTGACCAAACAGAAAAGAAGCCAGGGTTGGGGAGGGTGAACCAGCCAAGTCACCACAACTTGAATTAAAGCCAAGGTCGAGGGTTGACACGAACAAGAACAGCCGGGCAAGGGGCGCCTGGGTGGCTTAGTCGGTTGAGCATCCGACTTTCGCTTGGGTCATGATCTCGCGGTTCGTGGGTTCGAGCCCCGCGTCGGGCTCTGTGCTGACTGCCAGCTCGAGCCTGGAGCCTGTTTCAGTCTGTGACTCCCTCTCTCTCTGACCCTCCCCTGCTCAAGCTGTCTTCCTCCTAGAAATAAATAAAACATTAAAAAAAAAAAAAAAAAAGAACAGCCGGGCACGTCTGGGTTGCGCGGTGACCGCCCGCAGACGCACACCTGCCCGCCTCCCCGGGCCCTCCCCGCCCACCGCAGGCCCCGAGCTCCCAGGGCACCTGCTGCAGCCGCACGGCCGACGAGGCGGCAGCTTGTCCTGTTACAGCCACGGCCCCAGATGTCTGCAGACGGACCCGTCCTGTCCTCCACCTGGGCCGCCAGTCTCCCGCGCAGCGGAATGTACTAAACCTCTTGGTGTTCTGGCCCTTTCTACCTCCTCTCTCCACGGACTAATCCAAGGTGCCGAGTGCTGCCGCGCCCCGTCCGTGCCTGGGGCAGACGGCACTAATCTATCCCAGCCGTCCTCGGCATGGAGTCTTGGATCCCTGGCAAGCCGGGGCACCGCTGACCCACGGAAGGTGACACTCAGTCGACCCAAACTCAGTCCGGTGGTTCTCAAGCGCGGGCAGTGCTGCCCCGCGGGGAACATTTAGTAGCAAAGTCTGGGGACATCTCTGGCTGTCACAATGGAGAGGGAGGGTGCTGCTGGCGTTTAGTGGGGAGGGGCCAGGCTGCTGCGAGACACCCACGATGCACAGGACAAGCCCCCTGCCCCCAAGAGAGGATTACCCGGCCCCAAAGGCAAGAGTTGCCAAGTTTGGGAAACCCTGGTCACTGACGAACAGGTGGAGGGACCGTAGAACTGATCATCCAAACTGGGCTGCTCTTGAAAGTGAAAATGGACACCACTAATACCAACTGCAGGACAGGAGGCGGACGTTAGGACTCAGGCAAACCAGGGCATTTAAGAGATGAAACACAGGGAGGTCCCAGGAACAGGCAAAGGGCCCATCTCATAGAAGTCCCCGGACAAAGCCACCAACTACCGCATTTGGCAGAACAAATGCTAGCAGGTCATAAGCCACAGGCAGCTCAGGGAGGAAACCTGTGTCTAGTTCCTGTTTAGAGAAAAAGCAGAAGAGGAACTGTCTGGCTGTGCCTTTTAAGAGGTAAGTAGCAGAGAACAACCCTGTCTTCCCCCCAAAGCCAGTGCCAAGGAGCTCAGCTCCTCAGAGCCCACTGACCCCCAGGTACCACTGTCCATAATTAACTCCTGTTAATTAACTTTCTGCTCCAAGAACAAGAGACCCGTGGCTAACTGGTTTGCGGGTCGGCTGTGCCCAATGAGAAGGGACTCGGAAATGTCCTCATCAGTCACCACAGGGGCTGAGGGCTAGTCCAGCGTCACCCAGAAGGTGAGGGGAAACCTCTCAGATGGAGGGTTAGAAATTACGTGGACCCTGAACTCTCACAGATTGTTAAAAAGAAGCACCGAGGCCCCCGGCTTCCCAGGCCCGCAGTGGATTGGTATCCCTCATCTCCAAAGGATGGAACGCCCACCCACTCATTCTCCTCATTTGGGGAGCCCCCTGCTTCCTCTATCAAGGCCATTCCATTACGGCCAAGACTTCCCGGTCACCACGAAGGAAGGCTCCAGCCTTCTGAACATCCCTTTCTTTCTTGTTTTTGTTTTTGTTTTTTTTTTTTAACAAATAGTTTATTGTCAAATTAGTTTCCACATAACACCCAGTGCTCATCCCCACAAGTGCCCTCCTCCATGCCCACCCCCCCTTCCCCCCACATCCATCAGTCCTCAGTTTTTGTCAGCATTCAAGAGTCTCTCATGATTTGCCTCTCTCCCTTTCCCCCACCATTTCCGCTCTTCTTCTCCCCCTTGGTCCTCTGTTAAGTTCCTCCTAATCCTCCTATGTGTGCAAACATATGATATTTGTCCTTCTCTGCCTGACTTATTTCGCTCAGCATAACACCCTCAAGGTCTTTTTGGCAGTTATCTCCAACCTACGGAGCTGACTTTTGCTCCCCAAATTTTGTTGTTTTTGGATAAAAACTGGACAAACCTCTTTAGGAAGGAATCACACGAGCTGTCGGAAGAAAGGCTGCGAGTCCAGTTCTAAGGACTCCCACCTGTGGGCACCACGGCCCCCATCATGACACTGCCCTTGCCGTAACGGCTTGCCTGACAGTGAAGGAAGCCTGCGCGCTAGAAAACCGCTCAAATCCAGGATCCAGGTGTGGGAACGTGCCCTGCTTCCACAGCGCAGAGCTCAGGGAGACCCCGGGGTGAACTTGCACCCGGCCAGTTAAGACAGCGAGGAGGGCACTGACTCATAGCCTCTAGAGATACAGACTCAGGCTCTTCTGGAATCGCACAGAATGTTCTCCCACCAGACTGCTTTAGTTAGCACTTTAAAACCAGGCATCCTACTTTAAAACGAACGGGCTGGCTTCCTCAAGAAGTTTTCATAGGCATAAACATAAGCCAAAGGCTGGGTCAAGCTTGTACATGCTGCATACTTCATCGGGCTCGGCAAGGAAAGGCCTTCCCCACAACGCTATGCACACGATACAACACAGACCCAACGCTGCCACTTCAAACCGCACGGCCACCGATAAAACTACTAATATGAGGTTCTCTATCACCACTCCCCGGCTTCGTCACAAAGTGTAAAGAAAAAAAAGCATGCACGTGCGTGTGGATTTGGAAAAGCACAATCAGTGTGAGGTATGGGAGCACAGCCCCACCCAGAAATTGGACTGGGACTCAGAATGACACGAGATGCCACTATACACCAAGCCTCTGGCTGAGCTCCAGGTTATAAAGGCCACACGGGCTGTGTGTGTGTCCAGGAGGGAAAACAAAGTATGTAAGCACCCAAGTCCAATGAGGTGCCACCACATCTAGTCCATCTAGACACCCTCCCTGGGGGGGGGCAGGAAAGCTTCAGTCTGGTCTTTCCCAAGGGAAAAGGAATAGGGCACTGCCAGGCCCTATAAGCAGCTGGCATGGGCCGGGCGGCCTGGTAGGAAAGGGAGGGGGGCCACATAGCAGGAAAGTCAGAGGCAGGTGGGAAGCCAGTGACAAAGGGCAGTGATGCTGCCGGGGGGTGGACAGGTACCTCTGGGGCCATGGAAGAGCCTTTTCTGGATTTTTCAAGATTTCGGAGCAGGGGGTTTGATCAGATTTGCATTCTAGAAAGATGAGCCTTTGGCAATAGCAGAGTGGGGGAGGGCTCTATTAAGAGTGAAAGTTAAGAGGTTACAAGGTCACAGCAGCAGCACAGGGAAAACCCCACAGAGGCCGTTAACTGAGGTCAGGGCCAAGGAACGAAAGAGGGGAAAGGGGGTCGGAAATACGAAGAGATAAAACCTATAGAGAGTGCTGACGGACTAGACAAAAGGAGGAAGAGAGAGAGAGGGGAGAGCAGAGGGCAAGCTGGGCCTGGGTGGCCGGGTAGATGGAGAAATGGCTGCCAGGAGCCCAGGGCCAGCACTCGCGGTGCTCCCCCGGAATGTGCCCGTCAAGCCACTCCATCGGATGGGTCGGACATCCAGAGGAACAGCCTAGCGAGTGGGGAGACCCTGAGGAGCACCGATGCGCCGAGGGGCGGCCAGGCACCAGGAGAAGCAGAGAGAGGGCTACACAGGAAGGAAGGGCTGTCAAAACGGGCGTCAAGATTGTCCAACGCCGGGGAGAGATTAGGTAAGACGAGAACCCGCGAGGGCTGTGGATGTGGCAACACAGAGTGGGTACTCTTTGTCGGACAGTCTGGAGAAGTGGTGGGGCCAGCGGGGTGGGGTACTTCCTCCGTAAAGCTCCAGTGTGAGGACACAGATAGTGGACGCAAGCCAGGGGGTGCAGAATCCAGGAGAGATTTAGTGTCTGTTTCTTAAAGATAAGAAAAACTAAAGGGCCGCCTGGGTGGCTCGGTTGGTTAAGCGTCTGACTCTTGGTTTTGGCTCAGGTCCTCATCTCAGTTTGTGAGTTCGAGCCCCGCATCTGGCTCTGTGCTGTCAGCACAGAGCCCGCTGGGGACTTTCTCTCTCTTCCTCTCTCTGCCCCTCTGCTGCTCACTCTGTCTCTCAAAATAAATAAATAAACTAAAAAAACAAAAAAAAAGGAAACAAGAGAAAAACTCTAGCGTGTTTCAGATTGTGAGGAAGGAATAAGGGAAAAGACGTGAAAAACGAGGAAAAGGAGTAGAAGGGACCTGTCAGTGAGGAGACTGGCACAGAGAGTTGACAAGAAGAAGAAATTGCAGTAATTGGGAACTCTTGTTTTTTAAAGCTTCGAGAACGTTCTCTCGGCATACGAACGTGCCCTTTGGTAGCCATCGGCATTGGCTCTCACACACTGGCTCAGAGACCCCCATGATGCACTGCGCCATCACCACTGCCAGCAATGCTGATCCAGCCCCTACCGCCCTGTGGCCGTGAACCTGGATGAGCACCTGCAAACGTGTTCACAAGTGCAGGTGCAGGTAAAGACTCAGCCACGGGCAAGGCCACGGCACTCACCTTGCATCATACTCCTGTAGGCGGTGTCTGTGATGGCGTAGATGTGGGGGGGCATCTCGTGCCTCTTCTTGCCCTTGTACATTTCCACGATCTCCTCGGAGTAGATGGGCAGGTTCTTATAAGGATTGATGACCACACAGAAGAGGCCTGAATAGGTCTGGAGAGAAGAGCGGCAAATAGGAATGGGTCAGGCAGTCTTGATTCTCAAGGGGTTGCAAACTGGGGGACAAAGCTATCTGCCACCGAAGGCCCAGACTCGGGCTGCGGCGAGAGCGCCCCGGGATGCCCGTGCTCTCTGTGCCCCACTCTGGCAGGCCCGCCGCACGCGCACGCACCAGCGCCACCTCCGCTCACTCAGCGAGGGTCCCGCCCCCATGGCGTGACCACGGCCGGCTCTGTGCCCCAGCAGGCGGGTGCCTCGGGCAAGCGCCACGGCAAGCTGCGCAGACGGTACGAGTCCAGTGACAAAACTCAGACCCAAGGACAACAAGAGCCATGCCTGCCATCACGAGATGCACAGACACAGAAGGACTGGGCTGCTGCAGGCGGACTGTGCATAAACAGAGTACTCCTCCCTGGAGGGCTCCCAGAGGGACACGCAAGCCTCAACTTTTCCAGCGTCGGGAAAAACCTGACCAGACCTGTGGGCAAGTGTATTGCTGACCGCTCTGGCACTCGAATCCGGTATGGACATTCAATCCCTCAAAAACCAGGGGCACCTAGGCCGCTCAGTCGGCGAAGCGGCCGACTTCGGCTCAGGTCTTGATCTCGCAGTTCGTGGGTTCGAGCCCCACGTCGGGCTCTGTGCTGCCAGCTCAAGAGCCTGGAACCTGTTTCGGATTCAGTGTCTCCCTCTCTCTGCCCCTCACTCATTCATACTCTGTCTCTCTCCCTCTTTCTCTGCCCCTCCCCTGCTTATGCTCTCTCTCTCAAAAATAAACAAACATTAAAAAAAGAAAGAAAGAAAATCCCTCAAAAACTTAAAGACCATTTTCATGGCCATTGGGAGCCTTCTCCCAAGACTCGAGTTTCCTCTGAAGGGGAAGCCCAATTAGCCAATACCCTTAATGTGAAGCACCCAAAAAAACACCCAACACTCCAAGTTTGACTTGATGGGATTACAATCTGACCCCAGAGTCAGATGTCCTGAGTTCCAATCCCAGCAACAGCAAGTTTCTTAGCTGCTCTCTCCCTCCATTTCTCCATCTGTAAAACGGGGACAAGCAGACCGCATGCCTCACGGAGCACGGATCAGGATTGGCGCGGCACCCAGCATGGCCTCGGAGAGTTCCGAGCATTTCAGGAAAGCAGGGTCCGGTGGCAACTGTCCAGACAGATCCGTCTGTCTTCAGCAGCTCAAGGTAAATTCGCATGAACTTGTGACTACTAATTCTTTTCCTAATAACCTGCTCCTTTGTCTTCCAAGATCCTTCTCCCCAGCCAAAAAAAGGGGGGGAAAAAAAAGACTCTGAACGAGCTGGGCATGCCTCCTAAGACCACCCAGGTGACAGGTGCTCAGATGGGGGGGGGCCGCAGCCCAAGGCCCCTCTTCTGAGGACAACACACCGCAGGCCCAGCGGCAGCCATGCAAAGCCGTGAGACACACACACCTGTAGCCCTGACTCTGCTGAGTGACAGCCGAAAGCCCCAAGGCAGCTGATGGCAAAGCTGGGAGCACCCCTCGGTCTCCCCCTCCCCCGGCCAGACCTCCCTGGTCAGAGGCCAGCTCTCTGAACTCCTATCTTTTTGTTTTTCTCATGACAAGTAGCCTCCACCCTCACCGTCCATGGCTGTGCCCCTCGATCCAATAGCAGCCAACACCTATGAGGCACTGGGCTATGCGTCCACCGGGCCCCTTCTAGCCCCGCCCTGTCCGCTCCTGCCTAAAGGGAAGATGGCCTGTGGCCGAACCCCAAGACAGGCTCCACACAGGAACCAGTCAGGAGGACAAAGCCCTTCCCAGCTGTGGCCAAGGGCTGTGGCATGTGGACTTTCCAAACAGAAGTTAAAGGCTAAAAGCAGAACTCCGGGGGAGCCTGTGTGGCTCAGTCGGTTGGGCGTCCGACTCTTGATTTCGGCTCAGGTCATGATCCCAGGGTCGTGGGATCGATCCAGCCCCGCATCGGGTTCCTGCTGAGCATGGAGTCTGCTTAAGATTCTCAGTCTCTCTGCCTCTGCTCCTCTCCCACTCATGCACATGCTCGCTTGCTCTCTCTCTCTCTCTCTCTCAAATAAAATAAAAATAAAAATAAAAGCAGGGCTCCAGAGGGACCCAGTAACCTACAGTGGCCTGTGGAGAATGGCAGCCAAGTTTGGAAACGACCAAGGGCGTCTGGCTGCCTCTTCTGTAGGGAGGTGGGGACTTGGGGCCCTCGACTTTCTTTCTTCCTGGGATAATCGGTCATTTGTTTTCCCTCCAACAACTCTTTCACAAGGGACCAGGAAAGCTCCGAAGCAGAGAAGGCCACACGTGGTGTTGGCGGCCTGCGGTGCGGGTAACACAGGAAGACAAGAGGAAGTCGGGGCACTTCTGGTTTTTCCTCCATGGGACGGTCGGGCAGGGAGGAGATACAAGGCTGGGGAGCAGTGAGATCATCCAGGAGCTCAGAAACAATCAGGCTCTGTTCCTGGGGGTTGAGAAAACCCACACTCTAGGAACTCGGCCCGATGAAAGCCAAGGACGCATGGCCACACTTTTAGGGCGTGCCTCGGAGCCAGATGTTTGCAAACAGCTGGTCGTGACAGAAGGGGACTGGGGTTCCCGGGACAAGGCTTTCTGACAGCTGGGCGGGCAGCTCTCTCCAGAGGGCTTTGGAGACTTCTGGGCAAATCCCATCAAGCCAGCAGCCGTGAGCCCGGCAGCTCAGGTGGGAGGAAGGAGATCTGACGGCGAGCCTCCCTCTCGATGCTCGCGGAGGCGCAGACTCCGAGCAAGTGGCTTTGCTCCCACACAGCCACGCCAGGGAGCTGCTCCATTCACGGGCCACAGAGGCTCTTTGTGCCCAGCCGCCCCCTGTCCCGGGCCACCCCCCCACCAAGGAAACAGACAGAGCAGCTGCGCACAGGATTAGCCACGCCGCCCACAACCCCAGGAGAATACGCTGCATGAAGGCTCCCTGGTCGCAGTGTGGAACGTCGTGTGCAGGGGGGCTGACTGTGAATGAGGCGGCACCCCCCGCCCAGCGGCTCTGCTCCCCCCACAGCTCTGCACCTGCTGGGGTCCCCGTTAAGGCGATGGCAGAGACAACCGACTTCTCTTCTGGGGATGATGCTTAGGGAGAGGCTGGTCTGAGGCACACGGGAGGCGGCAGAAACAGGAGCGAATGACCCCAACCAGAGTCCTGCCTGCCTCCAGAGGGAAACCCTAACAGAGGAAGGGTGAAGCAGCCGTCCCTGAACCCGCTTCACTAACATTTCCCTTTGTGGGAGAGAAGACAGTCTGCCGCCAGCTGATGCAGGCGAGCACGGGGCCCCCCCACACAACACACTCAGCAAATCCCTAAGCAGGACTCAGGCTGAACAGAGACACCAGTCAAGGCCACACAGTACAACAGCGACCTTCACTTAGAGCAAACGGCAGCAGCTGCGCAGTCTGGACCCTGCCATGAGCTGGGTCACACACGTCTCGCGAGTCCTCGCCCGCAAGGAAGTGAGGCTCCTCGAAGCCACAGCGTGTGGTCAGGAAGGGATCTGAGCCAGGTCCTGGAGACCCCAACTGTTGTGGCCTTCTTCGCCCTTCACCGAGCAGAGCCCATGTCAGCTCAGGGGCACAGCAGAGTAGGCACAATCTCTATGGAGCCTGCCTAGGGGGCATCCCACTCCCAGGCGAAAGGCCTCGTCTGCCCCAACAGACAAATGATGCTTCCTTAAAGGCCCCTTGTCTTTCTGCAAGTCACCAATGCTGAATTTCAGCTGTTAGCATCCCTAGAGACAGGGGCTTTTAATTGTGTCCATATAATATTCTCACCAAGGAAGAGAAAGCGGGGCTGAGGGTCAAGAAACCCGAGCTCCAGTCTCAGGCTGGATGACCCCGCACTGGGCTCTTGTCCTCTCTGGACCTCGGTTCTCCCCGTATTAACAAGTTGGGCTAGGCTGGCCGACAAAGGACTTTTCCAAGAAGACCATTCTGTGTCTCTCCTTTCTGGTAGGTCCTGACTAACCAGGCCCATTCCCAAAGGACAGTGCCCCATGGCAGGAAACAAGAACCTCACGATCATGGACCAACTTAGCCATGAGCAAGGTAGCACAGCCCCGGCACGTGGCTGTCCCGCTCAGGACTTCTGGGCAATCCAAGGTGGTCTGTGGCCTCACAGAGGGCTCTGGCACGCAACAGGGCACTCAGAAGGACCAGTTCAGGACGGCAGGGCAAGTGCCCTGTGGAAACACATGAAGTCACCTGAAACCGGATAGAGATAAAATGGCCGACTCTTTGGGGGCCACTCGTCATCCCTGGACCAGAATGAGCCCTGCGCCTCCTTGTACTACATATGTGATCACGACCCAACCCCTGGGTCTGAGGCTCGGTCTTCCCATCTATGAAATGAGAGGGGTGTAAGAATCTCAAGTTGCTTTCTTCCTCCAATTCAAACAAATCTTTTGAGAACCGTTTTATTTAGCTCTGAGACCACGAAGGCCAAGGTAAACATAACAACACACCTAGACAAAGAGCTACTTTAGGAATAATAAGAGCCAGATACTTTTTCCCTATCTGGGACAAAACTAGAAGGAAACAGCTTGGAAAGTGAGCAGAAGATATTAGAAATGAGAAAGAGCTCTGGTGACCCTAAGACTGTACGATCTTGCAGCCCACTACACGGGAGAGGGAAAAACGCTATGGTGATGAGCTGTCTCTCTGCACAGGCAGTCCTGAAAAGCCAGAAGAAAGGGAAGGGACTGCGCCTTCTCTGCACGCCCCAGGCCCTTTACACATGCTGTTCTCTGGACGCTAAGCCTGGCATGGCAGTGCACCACCGAGCTGCACGGACTAAAGGTTCAAGTCCTCATCTCCACTCAAAGCACATGCCCCAGGGAACTAAGCCACACCCACAGCCTCTAACAGAACAAGATGGGAGAGGTTCCAAAGAAACTGGGCAAATGGGAGGGGGAAGGGGACCAGGGGGTGCAGGAGGAAGGAGCAAGGCAGGAAACCAGGGCATGGCAGTCCCCTGCTTTAGAAGGAACTATCCTTCCTGTCCCCACCAAGATTGAGCACCAGGGCCCGTGGGCGGGCGCCCCCCCAACACACATCATGATGTTCTCCCTACGTGTGATCTAAAACAGGCTTCCTGTTGCATGCTGGGCTATGCAGAGAAAAGGTGACATAACACTGCGAGAACGTTCCTTTAGGATGCTCGAGTAACAAAGCCGGAGGATGTCACCTTGGCTTTCTTTGAGCCGCCTGGCCCCAAACTCCACTCCCTCTGCCCCAGGTGGGCCCAAACTTCCCTCCCCCCGCCCCAGGTGGGCCCCAAACTCCCCCCCTCCAACCCACCCCAGGGCCCGCCCTGAACTCACGTAGATTAGCCCTGAGTAGTAACGCTCCTTGAGATTGTGCAGCACTGAGGCTTCGTTGAGGCACGTGAGCTCGGCCATGTCCTCCACCTTGGAGAACTTGGGCGGGTTCATCTTCTGGATGTCATCCTTGTTCACCTTCACCTTCTTCCCGTTTTCCACCAGCTCCACGATGGCCTCCTCACCCACCTCCTCCTTGAGGCTGGCGGGCTCAAAGCCACTCTTGTCGGAGGGCACCCACACCAGCTTCTTGGCTGCCCAGTCGGCCTGGGCCAGTGGGTTATTGATGAAGTTTTTATCCACATAGAGATACTTATCGGCTGCTTGCTGTGCCATGGTGACTTACAGCCAGGACCTGCGTGATAAACAAGGGCAAAACGTCAGACACACACGACCTTGGTCCAGCGAGGGGCGCCGAACACCTCGTATCTTTGCAAATGGTGCAGCCCGAGAGCCCAGCACAATGTATGCAACTGGGTTGTGCAACTGCCAGAGTTTAACTGCTCTCCATTCCCGGGGAAAAGATGTCCGTGACTGAAAACACAAGCTGGTGTCAGAGCTTTTGTGAGCAATGAACGGTAAGGGGTATCCTAGGGTACATCCACAACCAAGCAAATCTACAAACTACCGCTGTGCTGGATGAGGAGTGTAACTTGAGTCTCAAAGGCAGATGCCACTGTAGTCTCTGCGCTACACCTGCCGAGGCAGGAAAGCTCCCGCGCAGTTTAAGAAGTCTTTAATTAGCCCCCCCAAAAGTGCGACCACATGTAACGGAGGTTGCCAGCTTAAAAAACTTTTTATTTCACGCAGTTCAACCAAGAGAAAACAAACGAACAAATACCGTGTGGCCAAGAGATGTTAATTCTGTCTTGATAATGCAGCCCCCACAGAAATAAGGTGAGAAGAAAAGAAGTCAGGCTCCAGGAAATATCATGGGCGGCGAGAGCGCCTCCCTCCCGGGGCTCTAACGCGGACGGCACCCCTCACCATTTCTGTCCAGGAGAACTTAAGCACGTGCGTGTCTGCTTTCTTCCCCCCAAAACTCATTTGCAAAATAAAAATGAAATAAGAGCCCCTTACACCTGTGTGGTTTCATGGTTTATGAAACGCTTCCGCGGGCACTTCGGCCCTTTGCTGCCTCCAAGGATCCGCATCCTAACGTCGCAGAGGGGGCAAGAAACAGGCTGCAGCGCATGTCACAGACGAGGGGACGGGAGCCTCCTGGAGGTGCAGGGGCTTGTCGCCCGGGGAGGACTCAGGACTCCTGGACCTGTGGCCTTTCCACAGTTACTGCAGTGCTCATTCCTGCCCACAGGCTCGGGCTGGGGCCCGCTGGGAGGGCAGCTGCCATAGGTAAATGGAACGCAGGACTCCGACACCATGGTCTGAGACGGAGCCAGCCCACGGCCACCGGGGTAGCAGCCCAGGAGCTCACTGTCCCGCTCACGGCGCAGGAAGGCCTTTCCCTTGTGAGGTCAAGGCCCCCTCCTCAGGCTGGAGGTTTGCAACAGAGAGAACAAAAGGAAAAGTCTGGGCCGCCCAGGCCTTATCTGGGCTCATTAAATGCTTTCCAGATCAAGACTAAGGGGCTCCGCTGGACACGCTCCAGGAAAAGGGGTTGTTTTCCAGGAAATCTGCTCGCTCCCCACCCCCCACAGGAGGGAAGGCAAGTCCAAGGAACAGAGCCTGGCAGCCTCCCCAGCAAGCCCAGCCGGTGGCTTTGTTTACATTCCCAGCCAAGCAAACCCCCCACAGCCCCCACTTGGGGGACCAGAGCACCGTCCACCTGCAAGGACCACCCTCTGAGAGAAAGCAGGGCCCACAGTGAGGCAGCAGCCCATAATGCAGGAAGAGACGGCCCGGCCCCACCTTCCATGTGGGGCTGGGGTCTAGACCGGCTGCAGCGCCCGAGATGTGTCAGCTTACTTCCGGCCGCCCTGGCTCCCACATCGGCCGGGCCATTCAAGCAAATCGAAGGCTTCCCTCCACCAGAGTAAATCCCAGCTGTCCTGTCCCCCTCTGCCACCCATCTGACCACTGGCCAGGTAGCCTCCCACAGCCAGTCTCCCCATCAGGCCAATGCCCTACCCGAGAACTGGCGAGGACCACAGGGCAGCTTCTAGGCTGCTGGGTCTCAACCTTTTTGCAGAGTTCAAACCCAAAATGGACCGGTCTCCCATCCGTATGCAAGAAGGGATTCACTTGGACCCTTTCCCCCCAAATCCTCAGTCCACCGTTGGTTAAGAGCTCTCCTAACCCAGCCAGGCAAAGACACCTGAGGATGTGACACACCCTCTTACGCGATCCCTCCAGGTAGAGGAGGGAAAGGGGGACAGTCATGAGGTACCTAGTCTGCCAACATCAACGTCACGTAACCATCAATTACTCTGCAAAAGAGTTTTTATTATCCCCAATTTATAAAGGAGGACACAGGCTCAAAGTGGGCAAGTGACTTGCTCAGAGTCGCCCCATCCAGCCCTGGGTCCACCGCACCAGACCCCCAGCCTGGGGTCTTCCTCGCACACTCGTGCCTGGGGTCCCACAGAAGAAGTCAGGCCGGCACTGAAGCTGGATCGGTCAATAAGTTGAGCGGCACACGGGGAGTGAGGCAGAATACATTCCACAGCAGTCAACACACATTGACCGAGCACTACGAGGCCAGGCAGGGAGGCGGGGTGGGGGGGGGGGTGTCCCTGTGTGGACCACGTGGCTGGTCAAAATGCAGGGCACATCGGCACTATCGCCTTCTCACCCTCCTGGTCTTCCACAGGTGGGTATGCGCTGGAGGGCCATGACCATGGCACCCACCGGCAGGGGGCCACTCCCCTGGCCCCTCATCCTGCCCTACCTTCAGGCCTCAGTGGCAGAGAAGGGGGACTTATGGGGCAGCACCGTCCCAATGGCCAGCAGAGACTTGGAGGCCAAGCCGCACTGCCTGTAAGAGAGGGGGCACGCTGTGTCCACCTCAGAGCTACACCAACACAGGGGACCATGCCTCTCTGCCTCTGGGGGTGCCGAGTACACAGGTGGGCCTCGGTACCCTATCTCTGAGCAGAACTTTTCATGAAACTCAGCTGAGCTGTGTTTGGCCTGGCCAAGGACAGAGCTGGAATGACGTGGGTTATTAGCAGCAGTGCCAAGATCAATACACGGGTTGGACGGTGGGGGGCAGAGGTCACCACAAACAATGGGGTTGATTAAAGCCCTCCCACCAGCGCAAACAAGGATATTCACATTCAGCGGCCGGAGGTGCCCACCTGAGTCAGGTGGGGGGCCCGGGGCCCGGCAGCGGCTGCCCCGTGTGTGCCCAGGAGGAATGCCAGCAAGGCACACCAGGGAAGGCTCACCTCTCAGGATGCAGATGGACAGAGCCGTCACTGTCAAGAGCCGTTAGAAATGAAAAGGGGGAAAGGAAGGAAGGAAGGAAGGAAGGGAGGGAGGGAGAAGGAGAGAGGGAGGGAGGAGGAGAAAGGGAAGGACAAACAGACAGAAGGAAGGAAGAGATGAAAAGGGGCCACGCAGGAGGAGGGGACACGCAGGAGGCATGTGGCCACATCTCCCCTTCCCAGCCTGGGACCACACTAAACGGCCCCGTTTGTAAAAACTATACATATTATAACACTTTTCAACATGAAAATAAAATATCCCCATAAATTCCTGAGATCCTCCCCCCCAAAATCAGTTTTCACTTTTTTTAATGTTTATTTATTTTTCAGAGAGAGAACAAGAGTGAGCATGAGTGGGGAGGCGCAGCGAGAGGGGGAGACACAGAATCCAAAGCAGGCTCCAGGCTCCGAGCTGTCAGCACAGAGCCTGACGCGGGGCTCGAACTCATGACCTCAGATCATGACCTGAGCAGAAGTCGGACGCTTAGCCGACAGAGGCCCCCCAGGCGCCCCAGTTTTCTCTTTTATGGTCCTTCTAGTCCTTGTCCATAGAAACACCTGAGACTCTTCATTATCACAGCCAAGAGCATGGTGTTTCACACTGTGGACTCTTCCCGTTTGTTACAACCACTTCCCCGCCGGGCCGTTAGTTTGCTTGCCATTTTTCTCCAAATGCTTCATTTTGCAGGCGACTGAGGCAGAGCCTCTGAGAGGGAAGTCATCCCACCTGGACACGCAGCCAGGCCTCCCTGAGAAACACTTTTAATAGCTGCATGATATTCCCAAAGTGATTTTTTTTTCCTTTTAAACGAGGAAAAAAATACTAGGTTTTTTCCTCGTATGGTGGACCACCTTGCGATCAATTCCCAGCAGCGGAGGTACTGGCTCGGAGGAACACCCTGGCATTGTTATGGCCCAGAGAGGGCTGGTCAAAATGTTTTCCCAGAGGGACTGGTTGGCTGGCGGGCACACTTCTGTGAGCGGTGCACCCAGGCGGCGGCCACCGCATTAGGAAAACCGTCTGCAGAAAAAAGCCCGGTGGTTCGGGTTAGGGGACCTCGGGAAATTCTGGAAATCCGTGGCACTCGCAGGCCATCAAGGAGTTAAGGAAAGAGAAGGCAGCTTTCCCCACTGGAGATCAGATCCGGCAGAGGCCGGCCCTTTCCACACTGGCTTCCTGCGGGTGCCAGTCCAACGCCAAGAAACCCAAGTAGTTGCCTTTTTAGGCCATAATCGAGAGGACACGACCAGAGGCTAAATTAGGACTCGCAGGAAATGATGAAACTGAAAGTAAATAGGTTGACCAAAAACCTCTGCTTTCAACCCAAAATGTAATTCCTTGATTATCTGCCTTCTCCCCTTGCCCCTGAACATCCAGTTGGACCTTTTACTCTTTCCTATTTTCCCAAGGACCCCTTCCCCCCCGCCCCCCACCTTCCCGCCCTTCGCTGGTTCTCTTTTTAGTTACTTGTGTACTTGTTCGGGAAAGGAAGGGCGAGCCCCTAAAAGACAGAATTTATTCTACTGGGAGCTTCTCCGTTCCTAGACAACAAGGGTTTATGTAAAGCCATCCATGGCCAAGTTCTAGGCCTAGAGCTTCAAGTCCTCCCAACCCGTCACAAAGCTACCCCGGAGGAAGGCCTGTGAATAAGCTCTCCGTTGTCTCTGTCTCCGTAGGCGAGGGGAATGAGGTCCACACCGGTCACAAAACCCAGGTTCAAACACAGACCCATTCGGCTTCCACCCCAACTGCCTTGCCTGTGAGCTCTCGGGTGCTCGCTCGGGAGAAAACACCAAGCCGCCTCTGGTCAATGAAGCAAACCAGGGACAGGATGCCGATCGTGCCAACTCGAAGCTGCAAGTCCCACCTCCTGGTGCTGCCCTGAACCAGGACCACTGCCCACTCCCGTCTTAAACTGCTGGCACTAAAAGAAAGGTTAGGGGTCTGACCTTGGGTGGGCTGTTTCCGTTCTCCGAGCCAAGGTTCCCGTTCAAAGACCCAGTGGGCTCAACTCAGACACCGGAAGCCTGTTCCAGGGTAATCACGGACGTTTTATAGGAAGCTCCTCTGATTGTCTGTGCCCCCACCCCCACCCCAGAGGGCACAGGTAAACGTGTCTTTTCTCTTTCTTCTTACAGCCATTGCTTTTGAGTTACTGAAACTTTTTTTTTTAATGTTTATTTTTGAGAGAGAGACAGAGCATGAGTGGGGAGGGGCCAAGAAAGGGAGACACAGAATCTAAAGCAGGCTCCAGGCTCCGAGCTGTCAGCACGGAGCCTGAGGCGGGGCTTGAACTCACAAAACCGTGAGGTCCTGACCTGAGCCGAAGTCAGACGCTTAACCGACTGAGCCACCCAGGTGCTCCGAGTTAGTGAAACTATTAAGGTGCCAGAGTTCTACTGTTACCAAAAGGTGCTACGAAGACAGCTGCTAAAATAAAATCGAAAATGTCAAACCCCGGGGGCTCCTGGTGGCTCAGTCCGTGAAGCGCCCGACCTCTTGATTTTGGCTCAGGTCACCATCTCACGATTCGTGAGTTCAAGCCCTGCATCGATCAGGCTGTGCTGACAGACCCAAGAGTCTGCTTGGGTCTCGGTCTGTCTGTCTGTCTGTCTCTCTCTCAAAAATAAACGAACATTGAAAAAAGAAATTGTCAACCCCCTTAGATTTACTTATTCAATAAACTAATACACACTGAAGGTCTATATGCAAAAACATCATGACAGAGGTATAACTAAAGGACCCAAGGAGTTTATAATGTGGTGGGATGACAGGACAGACACCCAGGCCACTAGTTCAAGTGCCAACCTGGGCAGTGCAGCCTGGGCAAGCAGACAACAGGCAGCCTCTTCGGTCTTCTTCTGTCCTGTGCGCTGCTGCGTAACAGGCGCCTGATACTCAGATGTGCCGTAGCGACGAAGAGGAAGCATTTGTTCTGTGGCCTTGGGCGCATGCCACCTCTCTGACTCAACTTTGCCTGCTGTCTTCCCTCGCTATCGAGGCTGCTTATTTACTTCAACATATACTCCTTAAATGTGCACAGCAATGGGACAGGACGTCTGTCGCTGTCGGACATCTGCTGTGGAGGGGAGAACCACGCCAACAGCCAGCTCCAACACAAGACTCAGTGAAGGACGAAGGAACGTGTAACTCGCCGCAGGAACAGAGAGGAAGGGGTCATTCGGTGGAAAACGCAAAGCACCAGGGAGTTTCAGGGACGGGATGGCCTGTACACTGGGTCTTAGAGGAGGAGATGAGAACTGGTGGGGGAGGGGAAGAGCCGGTAGAGGAAGGAGGATTCCAGGCCGAGGGAGAAGAGGGGGCGGTGTCTCCTGAACCGTAAAACGATGCGATCAGTTGAGGTAGGGCTCCCTAGCCTCGGTGCCCTGAACATTTGGGGCCACGTAACCCTTTGCTGTGGGGTGTGTCCTATATGTACTGAAGGAGGGTTAGCACCATCTCTGGCCTCTACCCACTAGACAACAGTAGCATTCTGCCCCCGGTTGTGATGACCAAAAAGGTCTCCACAAACTGCCCAGGAGGGGGAGCAAAACTGCCCCCCGTGGAGAGCCCCAGGTTTAAGGGGTGAGTTGCATGAGCAAATGTTGCAGAGAAGCCAGACTTTGGCTTCGTAAACACTCTCCGGAGTCTGAAGTGGACACCTCTTAAAACAGAAGTCCCAAGGGGCACCTATGTGGCTCAGTTGGTTAAGCATCAAACTTTGGATCAGGTCACGATCTCATGGTTCGTGAGCTGGAGGCCCACATCGGGCTCTGTGCTGGCAGCTCAGAGCCTGGAGCCTGCTTTGGACTCTGGGTCTCCCTCTCTTTCCCCTGCTTATACTCTGTCTCTGTCTCTCTCTCTCTCAAAAAATATATAAACATAAAAAAAAACAATAACAACAACAACAATAACAAAACAGAAGTCCCCAGAGAAAAGTGATTCCCAGGACCCAAACAATGACCACTACAGGTAACACTGTCACCAAGGAGTGACTGTCAGTGTAATACACTGTATTTTAAGGGATCTGACCTGAACCCACTACTGGACTATACGCTAAAGATTCCTAAATGTCAGAAAGAAGGAGAGGAGAGGGGAGGGGAGGGGAGGGGAGGGGAGGAAAGGAGAGGAAAGACAAGGAAAGACAAGAGGAAGGAAGGAAGGAAGGAAGGAAGGAAGGAAGGAAGGAAGGAAGGAAGGAATCAGGCAAAGGAGGATGTGCCTCCCCAGGCAAGGCACAAATCTCCAGGACCTCCAACGCAGCCGCTCCACAATCAAATTCACCAGCAGGAAGAGATCCAGGTGATCCATGGAAGCCAGGCAGCAACCACGCTCTGGGGGGCTGTTCACATGGCTGTGCCAACTCACCTGGGAACTGCATCAAAGGCCATTCATTGAAAGGTTCTGACAAATCAGGATTAATCCCAAGGATGTCACCCAGATAACTGCACCCCTCCCAGAAACCTCCTCTAACCCCCCTCAAATATATCTGAATGCCTACCTGTCGATGTCTCCATCCAGAGAACCCACAGGCTCCATGACACCTGAACCCCCCCAAATCTGCACTCCTTTCCAGGTCTCCACTTCTGGGAAGGACACCATCCACCTGGTTGCCCAAGGCAATCACTGTCAACTTCTCTCCGGTGGACTGGCAAAGCTGTCCGTCAATGCCACGGCCAGCACCCTGCTCCAGGACTGCGTCTCCTCTCTAGGCTGCACAACAGTCCCCTTCCTGGCCTTCCCGAGGCTCTACCTCCCTCCAATCCATGACTTGGGATGACTCAGCAGCCCCGTTTCTGTGCATGCTCTGTCCTATTGTACCGATCATTACTCGCCAGTTCGAAAGAGTTCAACGGCTCCACACCTTCTCCAGAGTAAAATCTGACCATCTTTGCAGGCTGAGTAGGCCCTTCGTGATCACACCTGTCCATCTCCATGCTCCGGTCTTCCTCATAACCACGTCCTGTTCACAGCCCGTTCTCCTCATGCCTCCTCCCCTGCACCAGGAGCCTTCTCTCAAACCTCAGCGCAAGCTCCCTCCTCTATAGGGCCCTCCCGGATTGTTACTAGGAAAAGGACTTCCCATACGTAATCAAACAGCCGACTGTCAATATCTGCAGTGTCATCTGAGCACAGGAGGCAGGTCTCATTCAGCTGCCTGCAAATGTCTAGCACAATGCCTGACCCCCCGCAGGTACTGGTAACAGGCTTCCAGAATGCATGTATGAGCCACAAGGCAAAGAGGAGGAAGGAGTAATAGAGAAGGTTTCTAAAAAGGTGGAAAATTGCCCTGAGTTGTGCAGAGGGCCAGAGGGTCAGAGAGCTAATGGGAATAAGGAGACCCCAGGTGGCAGCGCCTGGATCACAGCCACCTCACTGCTATAAAACCCACGCCCTTTATAAGCCAGTTCCTAGACCCCCAAAACAAGAAGGGAAAGAAAGCATACTAGGGCTTTCAATCCACAAAGAGAAATAGGAGTGAAAATAATTTATCGGTCCCCAAGAAGCTTCGCATAAGGTTGAATAAACCACCTCAGTGTTTTGGAACCTTCTGGCGCTTCCTGATTAACCAAGGTGGAGGCACCTACCATCTACCACCAGGGACACCAGAAGTGACTTGGCTGGTGTGGCATGGTCCCTTCCATTATTGGGACCCATGAAGCCGCCTCGGGCGGCCCTTCCTGCCTCTCCTGGAGCACTCGGTCTGCAAAGCAAGTGCTGTAAACACCGACCTTTGGTACCAACTCTGAACGAACAGATGGAACTTGAAAAGAAAACACTGCCACACAGAGCGCTAATTCTGTGAATCCTGAGACAAGTCTGTAATGCACAGTCTTGGAACGGAAAGGGAACGGATCTGGAGTCACACAGACCTGGCTTTGAATCCCCCCACTCAATTCTGTAATCTTTTTTTCGTTTAATTTTTAAATTTTATTTAGAGAGATACAGAGATAGCATGAGCAGAGGGGAGGCAGAGAGAGGAGAGAGAATCTCGAGCAGGCTCCACATTGTCAGCACAGAGCCCTACACCGGGCTCAAACTCACAAAACCGTGAGATCATAACCTGAGCTGAAACCGAGGGTCGGGTGCTTAACCGACTGAGCCACGCAGGCGCTCCCAATTCCTGTAATCTTGAAGCTGTCACCTCAGTTTCCAGGCTTTACAGTAAGAAGACAAAATCTGTATCAGAGGACTTGTAACTCAGGCTCCCAGGAAAGACTGACATGGAGTAAGAACTTCCTGAGCTTGTCCTCCTGACCTCATTAACCCTAATCCTTCTCTGGAAGGGCACCTGGGCCTATGAACAGTTTCCAGAAGTTTGGCGACTCTTTCTCCAGGCAACACCAACCCCAGAGAACAACATGGCACAGTACAGCGTCCCCCAACCAGTGACTTAGCACGAAGGCAGAGGGCTTCATGGCCAAAGGAGGTTGGAATACCGTCCTCAGTGGCCCTTCTACAGTCAAGTGCTCTGCAGAGCCTGCAGTTACGAAAACCCGCCTCAGCGTGTCCGACTGGGGCTAAGCACCCCGGAAGATCCCGCAGGAAACCCAACCTCGGGGCTGGCCTAGGAAATGCTGGGCGCATGGGATGCGCAGTGGCGTTAGGGCTGAACTGGGGTGCGGCTTGGCACTGACCGGCTGCTTGGCCATCAGGCTCAAACAAGATAATGGACACAGGAGCCGCCCTGCATAAACACCAGGGCTGTTAGAACAAGTATCGGCAGGGAGGACTCAGCCACTCTGCCACCCGGGGGCCAACCTTCCCCGCCCACCCTCAGGTGCTTGTTTTCCCCAGGGTGTGGGAGGGGGCGGGGGAGGGTCCTCCCAGCACCCAGAGCCCAGGAGGCAGAAGCTGCTGAGGGCTGGGGAGGATGGGCCCCTTCCCCCCCCAACCTCAGGAATGCTGTTTGCTTACAGAAGAAGCTGGGACTTGTTGCCATTAGCAGTATTCCAACCCAAGCCTGTGTTGATGCTGAGCAGATAAGAAAATCAGACCAGAGACAGGCCAGGGAGGAATTTAGCGCCAGAGCCCCACAACCCACCCCCTTCGCCCTTCCCTCCTCAGAGGCCACATGGACGGGCTTCCAGGGACTCCTCAGGGCCCAGGGAACACTGACAAAAGGCTCACACTTGCCTGACTACAGAAGGCAGGGGTGCGGTCATTGTGACTTTGCCCTGCGTTCCACAAACCCAGACCATCAGAAAGGACCCCAGAATTTCGCGCAAACGTGCCCTCCTCCTAGGGGGGGTTAAGGACTGAAGGTGGGCGAGGCTAGGGGGAGGGAGCAGCTGGAGTCAAGGCTGGAGGGACAGCAAGCACCGTGGCTTACCCAGGATCTAATCAGCCACATTGAGGAATGTGGACTTTAGGCTACCACGGTGGGGGGAGGAGGGGTGACATCACTGGATTTGTATTTTAAAGAGATCACCGTCCCTGACCTCACTTGGAGGGGCCATGAGAAGTGGTCAGCCACAGAGTGGCCGGAACTAGTCAGGAGCGGGCTTCCAACCTAAGACAGGGAGGAGAATCCCAGGACAGGGCTAGGGAGAAAGTGGCAAAATGCCACAAGACGGGCAAATGAAGGCACAGGTCTCACCCTCTGCTCAGACAGCCTGGCCCAGGGAGAAGCAGCGATGCCCCCCCACCCCGGCCCCCCGCAGCCATTTCCACCTAAGTAAGAAAGCCCAGGTCTCAAGGACCTCTCCAGGGCAGGGGGGACCATGATGTCACACAGACCAAACGGGTGTCCTCCTCTCCAATACCATCCCCTTTCTCCAGGCCACAAGATACATTCTTTTTTTTTTTTTTTTTAATTTTTAAAAAACGTTTATTTTTGAGAGACAGAGCATGAGTGGGTGAGGGGCCGAGAAAGAGGGAGACAAGGGAGACACAGAATCGGAAGCAGGCTGTCAACACAGAGCCCGACGCGGGGCTCGAACCCACGAACCTCGAGATCATGACCTGAGCCAAAGTTGGACGCTTAACCGACTGAGCCACCCAGGCGCCCCACAAGATACATTCTTAATGAATTAAATCAATCCACCAATCAGGGCGGAAAGCAGAGCAAGAAGATGGCCCGGTATTCCAGTCAAGAATTCTGCCACTGAGAATGCCCGTCGGCCTGAACAGAAAGATCTCCATGGGCTCTAATGGACTCCTGCACCGACCTTCCAGCCCCACCTCTCCTGTCTCCTGCCAGACACTCTCCCATCAGCCCAGCAGTCTTTCCTGAACCCCAGGAGATTATTCATCCGGCCTCATACCAGAACCGCACTGCTTCTGCGCCCATCTTCCATTTGGCCCTCACACTCCTTGAAGGCAGGGACTGTCCCCCTCCCCCCAACACACACACACACACACACCAGCCCCCTACGCAGGAACTGACTGAGCACAGGGTCCACAGAGAGGGCCCTCACTCAGTGCTTGTGGAACTGAACCAAACTGTTCAACACACTTGGGTTCAAGGCTCACGTCGTGTCTTCCGGGGGCCTGGCCGTCGACGACAAAAACCATTCCCAAGGTTGCCCTCCCAACCCCTCCTGCCTAAAGTCGGGGCAGGGGGAGCATAGCAGCAGCTGTCGCGCAGGCCCCCGGCTGAATCTGCAATTAAGTCACCTGCACTGGACTCGACTTTGTCTTTAATTGTTCAATATTTGCGGAGTGAGATCACACATGTGCCTCACCTACTGGGCGATCAGCTTTCACTCAGCTGCCCAGGAGAGAAGAAGCAAGATATCTCGGGGCAATGTCCCCTCCCAAAGAGCCGGGGCGCTGATTAGCCCTCGACTCGCCCCCAGGCGTGACAAGGTGGGCAGAACTGCTTAGCTGCCGTCCCCTTAGGAACTGTGCCCTGAGCACACCCACCTGCCCTCCCCCAGCACCTTCCGGACCTTGCTGGAGGTGGCACTCATGCGCACGAGGGGGAACTCGAACGCTTCCGACTCCTGCGGCGGAGGGGTTATTCCTACCCTTTGGTTCTGCGGATAGGACGGCTTTTCTTTCCTTGAGCTCGTGAGCACAGTCTGCTGAAACCCAA
Source organism: Proteles cristata cristata (assembly GCA_017311185.1). NCBI lineage: Eukaryota > Metazoa > Chordata > Mammalia > Carnivora > Hyaenidae > Proteles > Proteles cristata. The sequence goes on from JAESUZ010001754.1 coordinate 127,717, forward strand.
CACAGGAAAATAACCATGCTGAAAAGCTGTGATTAGACGGCCTCTGTCCCAGTGGGGAAGTGCAGCGTGCTTGGGTTCCTGAGTCCACATCGCGACAGCGAAGAAAGGCATCCCGAGATGAGAAACTAAAGACCATTTCTGAAGACCACTCCGCCCAGAGCCTGCCAGGCTTATAGCAGCTTGTTATTCTGAGTGGCGTTTAAGTAAAACACACACATACACACACACAACAAAGCACTATGCAGTGTAACCACTACCACCAACAGCTACCCCAACCCTATTCCTGCCGGGTTGAGGGCTCTAAGGCCACAGATGGGTCCCAGTCACCACTGGGTCCCCGCTGACTGACACAAGGAAGTACAGCTTAAAACTGATGACCCAGAGTCACGGGGAAGGTGACAGTCTCCCCAAAGGAGCGAAGTCCAGGCATCCGACACCACAGACTCTGCTATCCATTCTCAGAGGGCATGACGTTAAGACCAATAACTGCACCTTCTCGTCCAGACAGAAGTGACTCTGGTGTGGCTGTTTCCCTCTTTAGCAGGCAAGGCAGCAGAGGCTGGGGACAGGTGGCCTCCAGGATCATATCACTGTCCTCGGCCTCCTCACCCACCCTTCCAGCCAAGTCTGATTCATCGGTTTCTAAGAGACGAGTGACTGGCCAGGGTTGTCAACATAATCTTCCTGAATTGATCAAGCGTTCATTTAAATGGACTCTGATAATGAACTTCATCACTGAAAGGAGACAAGCCTTTCCAAATGGTGATAACTTATTCATGACCTTCCCAGAAGGCATCTTAGAAGGAACCCGATTCAGGAGGCAGCCAGGCTGGCCCAGGAATTCCAGACCCATAGCTTAACTAAACTAACAAAACAAACTCTGCTTGGTTCACTCAGCCCCCTGGGCCTTAATTTCTCCATTTATAAAATGCAGGGGTGGGGGGGTGGGAGGGGGAGTACGACCAGCTCCCCCTCAGGACAGCTGTGAGTACTTGAGAGCATGGGAGGGTGCAGCCCCCACCAGGTCTAGCTGACAGTCCCAGCTCTGCAATGTGGTCAGTGCACTGCTCAACTCACAGAACTATTGTGATCCTCACAATGGGCTAACGGAGGAGCGGTGCTTGGTGGCGCCCCGGGGCCTGGGGGCCCCCCTCTCCACAATCTTTGCCTCTTCTCTCAAGAAGTCTGTGTCGCCACTGAGCTCATAATGAGTCAGTCACAAGCACTGCCCTCACACAGCCCACTTCGGGGGATTTGAAGTCACATCCTGCCTAGCCTAACTCAACATGATTTATTCCACCCCAGGAATGTAGCTCATTTCCCAGAATTTTGCGAAGAAGTTAAAGAGTTTGGTCTTGCAAGGGACTCCATTTATAGGCTCAGCTGGAGCGGAGGAGGAGCCGGCTCAGCTCAGACCTGTAGGTGGGAACCACACAGAGTCAGAACTGAAAGAACCCCCCCCCCAGCACCTCATCCTGTAGTGCCAACATTTTCCTTTTTATTTCAACCCACAGTAAAAAATAAAACACAATAAAATAAAGACTTTTAATCACTAATCCACACAAACATGACAACCAAAAAGCTTCAGGCAATGATATATACATACTCTTCACCCTGGTTATTTTCCATTCGAGTCTCTTTTATTTCATGTCTAAAAACCCTGGTTGCCACCCGTGAACGTAATTTCATGATCCACCAAAGAGGGCCAATAAAACCGACCCATTTGTAGCTGACAGTCTATAAAACACCAATCTGACTCAACTGTCACTGGGGAGATGAGGGTTGGGCTGGTCTAGTGGCTCACCGAACACCGTAAGTTGGGCCAAACAGAAGTTCAAGTCCAAAGCCAAAGCGAGGCTCCGTGGAAGTCAAGCCTCCAGCAGGTAGAATGGCAGCTGCCTTGCGTGACACGAGTTGGGCATGTTCATCACCCGCTACCCCGTCATCGGATCCCCAACAACCTCAATAAAGCCCTGCCCCCCACCCACCCCCTTTTTTTTTTAATTTTTTTAAATGTTTTATTTATTTCTGAGAGAGAGAGACAGTGTGAGCAGGGGAGGGTCAGAGAGAGAGGGAGACACAGAATCTGAAACAGGCTCCAGGCTCTGAGCTGCCTGTCAGCACAGAGCCCAACGTGGGGCTCAAACCCACGAACTGTGAGATCATGACCTGAGCCAAAGTCGACCGCTTAACCAACTGAACCACCCAGGAGCGCCCCCGCCCCCAAGCCCCCTTTAAAAAAAGACTCAGAGGGAGAGCCTGGGTGGCTCAGTCAGTTGAGCGTCCGACTTTGGTTCAGGGCATGATCTCATAGTACAAGAGTTTGAGCCCTGCTCAGAGCCTGGAGCCTGCTTTGGATTAGGTGTCTCCCTCTCTGCCCCTCCCCTGCTTGCATTCATTCTGTCTGTCTCTCTCAAAAGTAAACATTAAACTAAAATACAAATAAAAAAAGACCCAGAGTCTCAGGGAGGTGAAGTATACTACCTGGATATGGGCACTTAGGAAAGGGGAGGCGGTGGGGGGGCGGGGGTAGATGACAAGGACAGTGTTTCCTGGGTGCAGCATCACAACAGACCCAACCCACTACAATCAGAACATCACTTCTACAAGCCGCAGCCCCATGCGGAAGAGATGCCCAAAAGCGACATGAGAGTAAAGCTGGATGTAAGACAGATCAGCTGGGAGAGGAAGGCCACTGTTGTCCAGACATGAGCCCAGAGAAGGTACTGTCCCCGCGCTTATATCCCTGGGGTGGCATAACCTAACCCTAATAAACAGATCCTTGTGCCCGCACAAGTAGCCTGCGGACGGCATCTGCAGACACACCCACGCAAGCACGCACGCTCTAGAAACAGGAAACCCAAAGTTCTCTCTGGACCGTTGGTTCCGAACCCTTTCAGCCAGTAAGGACCCCTTTGAGAATTGGTTGACGGCAGTGAACCCTTTGCCTACCACCTTAGGGGGCTCACCGAGACCCTCAAGTACAGTCCATGGACTTTTAGAAGACCCCCTCCCCCCAGGTCCTGAGTTACAATTTCAAAGGACACGGGGGTGGCCTCCTTCTCCGCCAAGGCAGCACAAAGGCTTGAGAGGATTCTCCCTCCAGAGGGGTAACAGGCTCTCACAGAAGAGGTCAGAGGGAGCAAAAGACAAACTCTGCAGTCAGGACAAGCCAAGGGTGACCGCTGTCGTGGGAAGCAGAGGACTCAGGACGGCTGGGGCAAGAGGCCACTTCCCCTGGGCTGCTCCAGACCAGCCCGCGCTGCAGCAGCAAGAAATCCAATCCTGAATGGCGAACTGTCCCTCCTCCCTACGCTGCCATCACTTGGGGCTATTCTCAAATGAGCCAGCAGGTGCCAGCCCTGGGCACACAGGCCAAGCTCCCCAGAGAAACCAGGGTGGGCGGGCAGCATCCCAGGGCCTTTGGCCTCCCTGGGGAAAATCACTCAAGAACTCATCACAGCGTGGAGATAAAACCCATGTATCTCCCACTCTGTGGAAAAAATCGGATTACTAGAGAAGGCTAATTAATAATCCCTCGAGGAGGCAGTGTAGCGCCCCTGTCTGAAAGGCTGGCCAGCCCCGCAGTCCTTGAGTCGGGAGCCCAGCTGCAGCGATGACCTCATCACGTCCTTCACCAGAAACCTGGCTGCTGCTTACTTAACCACCCGCCACGGACTGCTCCTTTGCACGGGTCCAGTTCCAAAGGGGCCAAGGCCAAGGCCGCATGGGAGAGAGGGAAAGGGCGACCACTCCTGCCCCAGACAGCTGCCAGATTCACACCGAGCCCACCCCACAGACCTGTGCACACACGCAAACCTGTACACACACAGGCAGGTGCACACCGACATGTGGGCGTGCACACTCCAGAGCTGCAGGATGGGGGCAGAATGTGGCACTTCCCAAGTCAGGCTGCCTGGGGTGAGCGCGGGAGACTCTACCAACAGGTTGAGGGAATCTCTGTGGTTAGTTATTTTAAGGGGGGGGGGTGTGCAGAGAGGGAGAGAGAACCCCAAGCAGGCTTCGTGCTGCCAGCGCAGAGCCCGACACAGGGCTCAAACCCACGAAACCGTGAGATCATGACCTGAACCGAAACCAAGAATTGGATGCTTAACCAACTGAGCCACCCAGGCCCCTTTCCGGGAATGTTATTTAAGTGCTCTGAAGCTCCCTTTCTTCATCGGTAAATCGGGTGTCACCGGGCCCATGCCCCAGGACTGTGCTGACAAATAAAAACCGCTAGCACTTAGTTCTGCGTTCATTACACATGAGAGCTTGCCGGCCCACACGAGCGCACTGTAGGTTCTAGGATTCGATTCTGCAGATGAAGAAACTGAGGCCCAGAATGTCTAAGTGACTTGCTCCAGGGCACACAGCTGGTGTCTGTACCCTGCAGGTGTGACTAGGGGCCCTACGGTTTCATGCCTGACCCCTGGCACGCCCTCTGAGCACCTGGTGAGGCAGCAATGGCATGAGGTCTGTAAAGACTGGATGGAATCATCGGGAAGGGGAAGAAGCCTCAGGTGACCCACGATCTGCCCTGTCACACACCGCAGAAGCGGTCCTCCTGGCTGACAGCCAAGCGCCCTGTTCAGACGCATCTCACTGGCCAACTCCTTTTTAACCTGACTCCCCCCACCCCCACCCCCAGCTGTCCCCTTCGGATCCCACTGAGGAGCTAGGAATTCAAAGTGCCGGTAATTGTCAGAGACTCCCAACCACAACCAATGCGGAATGTCCCAGGTCCAGGAGCACAAAGGCTGCCTACTAAAGCCCCCGGAAGAGCTTTGAATCCTGCCCCTGATCTTTGCTCAGGTCCACACAGAGTACCACATTCTCCAGATTCTTGTAGGAAAGCCAGAAGGAGGGAAGGGGAGGGGCCGCCCCTATTTCAGCCTCAGGCTAATTAAAGCCTGTGCCTTGTTTCAAAGGGGAAGAGGGCCACCCCTTCCCGGCCTCCCTGCAACAGGCTGGTCTGCCCTGTGTGATACTGCACTAGTCTGCACATTGGAAGCGTCTGCACTTTGAAGACACCCGGGCTCCAGCGCACGCGGCTACTAAGTGGCCAGGAGGGCCGCCCCCAGATCCTCAGCCTCGCCCTCCGAGGCCACTGTCCGTTCCTTCGCTGCCGGGAGGCTCAAAGTGCGAGCCAGAAAGCCAGCAGAACTGACTCCAGGTGGTTTGGAGGAAGGAGTTGGAGACGTTGGAGGGGAGAAGTCACAACACCGATGAGGCCCTGTAAATGCTGCTGTGCCCAGCAGCGAGTAATTAATCCCATCATAAGGCGTTTTTCATGAGCACTTGGCGCGACACAGCCGCCTCCTCCTCGCTCTGGCAAAGGGAGCGGCAGGCCCGGCTCTGGGCAGAAGGCGGGCTGAGAGCAGGGCACCGTGGGCTGGCGGGCGGCTCGGAGGCGGCAGCACTGGAAAGCTGCAGGAGCAAAGCTAGTTTCCCTGCAGGCACCAGGCTGACCAGACCTCACACACCTGGCCGCCCATTCCCACCAGCTGCCCACTGATGGGTCTCGGTGTGGCAGGAAGGGCTGTATTTTACATGAGCCAGCAGGGCGGCACTGGAGCTACTGCTTTAAGGCTGCGTGCAAAAAGCATGACCGCCTACGAGCCCCAGCTTCATAAACATCCCCCCACTGAATGCGTTCAGTGGGAGGAGAAGGCAGGAGAGGCAATGGAAGCAGATGCAGAAAATAATCAGCCATCGTGTCAATGTCGAGGAGCAGGGGAGGATGTGAGCTCTCTCACTCACTACCTGGGGCTCGGCACTTAGGTTCTTCGAGTCTCAGTTTTTCCAGCTATAAAGTGGGAATGTTAATACCGCTGCCTTGTGTGACTTTAAACTTTATAGTGAAAGCAAAAAAAAAAAGATTAAAATAAGTTTTTAAAAAATGTCTAAAAATAGATGTTTTTATAACAAACTGACGCTGCTGGACAAAATATGTAAAAATGGGGCACCTGGCTGTCTTGGTCGGTGGGGTCGTGAGTTCAAGCCTAGAGCTTACTTTAAAAAAATTTTTTTTGGAGCAGGGGAGCGCCTGGGGGGCTCAGTCGGCTGGGCGTCCAACTTCGGCTCAGGTCATGATCTCATAGTTCGTGAGTTCCATCCCCACATCAGGCTCTGTGCTGATGGCTCAGAACCTGGAGCCTGCTTCGGATTCTGTCTCTCTCTCTCTCTCTCTTTCTCTCTGCCCCCTCCCCCCAACTCATATTCTATCCCTGTCTTGCTCTCAAAAATAAACACTAAAAAATTTTTTAACTTGCATATAAATAAAACAGGTAAACAACGGAGCCAAACTTTACTGAGCATCATAATCCTCTATGGCGACTCTATTTACCTCATTCCACACTCGAAGAAAACAGACATGGAAAGGGGGCGTGGCTTGCCAAGGCCAATGAGCTGGCAAGTGAGAGAATCAGGATCAGGACAAGGGGTCTAACTCCAGAGCCCTCTGCCTACCACATAAGTACCAGACATAGACACACCATAGTGGTTAAGACTGAGAACCTTCCATCCGGGGTCATGCAGAGCTAAGTGGCGGTGCTGACGCTAAACCAGCACACCCCGCATGAATATACTCACCCATTCCCCAAGCAGACCTTAAGTGCCCACCCCGGGCGAGGCATAGTTCAAGGGTCTCAGGTCTCAAATGGGGGGAAGCAAGACTCAAAAGTAGGCCAGCCAGAACAGAGAAATGCCAAGAAGCCCCTGGGACGGGGAGGGGGGAAGGGAGAGGGATAGACACGGCGAGGGAAGCACTTTTGGGCAGCAACTCAGGTTTTTAAGTTTAAATTCCCGCACCAGCATTTCATAAAGTGATACCCACTGCTTGTGTAAAAACAGTGTTCATGGCTCATCAGAGCAGACAAGCCATCTCCAAGAACTACTGGTTGACAAGAACTGGCAGGGAGTGGCGGGGGGGGGTGGGCGATCACCCAGTGAGGAAGGCAGAGCCACCTGGGAACAACCGGGTCCCTTGCACGAGCTCCCTGGTACTCCACACCTTGATCACGGTGGTACTGGGCAGCAGAGAGCAGGAAGCAGGATATAAGGAAGAGGGGCTTTGGAGAACAAGGGACAGAAGGAGGGGGGATGGGGATTGACGCCCACTGGGATCCACCAGGAATGGAGCTCACAGAAGGCTTAGTGCCCTCCCTATGTGAGCCACTCAGAGGACTCGGAGATTAGCCACACTTTACAGAAGAGGAAACTGGGGCTCAAGGCACTTAAATAAACACCTAGGGAGATCAAGAAAAGCCCCTCACACGTGGAAGAACGGGAAGAATGCCACCGGATTATTAGAGAGGCCCCCCCCCCCGCTGACACCCACACCCACTCCCCTCAGCCATCATGGCCGGACACACCCCCAAATTCACCTGTTGAGGCTCTAACCCCCAGGACCTCCAGATGTGACTGTGTTTGGCAAAGGGCCTCTACAGAGGTGAGGAAGTTAAAACGAGAGCATGGAGGTGGGTTCCCCCATCTGACTGGTGTCCCCGTGAGAGGAGGAAGACAGGAGACAGCCGTCTGCAGGGCAAGGAGAGAGCGAGCCCTCGGGGGAAACCAGAGTTGCCGGATGCGCCTGTACCTTGCTCTTGCTCTTGGGTTCCCAGCCTCCGAGCTGAGACAGAAAGTTCTCTCGTCTAAGCCACCCGCCTGGAGAGTCTGTACCTGCCCTTGTCTGACTGTCGCTGTCCACCATCCTGACCCGCCACGACAGCTGTCTGCTTCGCCACCGGAGGGTGTAAGCTGCAGACTTGGGTCATTTCCTCCAATCAGTGCGTCCCCAGCCCCTCCGCAGGCTCCCGCTCACCACCAGCATTTATACGCATTTAACGAACAAATAAACTGAGTGAGGATGGGATGGAAACCCAGCTGCTGCTTCCGGAGTCACCCACTCCCTCACCCACAGCCCGCCGCCGACTCCCCCTGCTTTCTTGAACTCCCTAGTCCCCGGGCCCACCTCCAATATAGGAGCTAGTCCATAATTACAGATAGTATAAATTCCAAGATAATCTCCAACCTATAATCACCACCACACAGGAGTCCACAGAACACAGGAGGTAATCTACCAAGGGCTGAAATGCCCAGTTTATGTTTGATTCTTATTACCAACTGTCAGTCAGTGTGTAAAACAATAAATAAGGTTTGGTGTGGTTTGGGGTTTTTTGGGTGTGTGAGTTCAAAGGGTGGCACTGAGGACGGTGACACCTCTCCTCATCCAGCATCACCCTGAGCACCCTGGTGCTCATCCAGATCTGCCTGCAGGCTGCAGAGGGGGCTGGGGTCGGTGGACAAAGCCTGAAGCATGAACAGGGCCCTGAAGTGTCCCAGGGACCGCATCTGGGGCCGCTCCCAGCCTCTCACTCCCTCGCTGGGTGGGGTGGGTGCAGCGCCTTTCAGAACAGCAAAGGGCTTCCCTCCTGCTCTCTAGGAAGATGCAGAATTCAGGGCAGGCTTCCTGGAGGCGGGAGCTACGGGACGGGGACAGTCCAGGGCTGGGAGAACAAAGAAGTGAACACCTGCAAGGAAGCCAGTGATGTGGAACGAAAGAAAATACTAGAGTGAAGCCACTGCATTCCTTTCTAGACCCTCAGCCACCCATCCTCTCCCCTCAAGCCGGGAACAGGCCTGAAGGACTTGAGGTAAACATCTATCTGCTCCAAAGCAGCCACTAAGATTCTGAAACTTTCTCTTCACAACAAAACTAAAGTGTTGCAACTTGTTGCTACAATCCTGAAGCTTCCGAGGCAGCAGCCACAGCGGCGCCCAGGGGGCTGCTCTCGCTGTCCCCTACCTAGTGACTGAGAGGTCTCCCAGCAGGGCCAGGGGGGTGGTTTCCCCAGCCTCCCCCTGGGCAGGGCCCCTCGGAGCTTTCCTCCCAGGCCTTCAAGGCTTGGGGTGGGGGGTGCGAGCGCTGGAGCTCTAGCTCCAATGAGCCCAGAAAGATCTCCCACGTCCTTGTTCCCAAGCTGTCTCCACTGACGACATGGTGGTCTTCCAGCAACTCAGACTGGGGACCCAAGCTGCCACCTTCTCCTGGGCTCCCCTCTAACACAAGCCACACCAGCGGCATAAGGTGCTTTTTCCTGGAGGCTAGGCCTGAACCCCTTGAGGGCAGGGCCTGGAACGCCCCATTCACCGACAGCCTTGCCATGTAGTGGCTTCCGCCCCAGAAGAGCCGTTCGGGATGTGTGTGCTGAATGAATTTCAAGAGTCACGAAAACCCATGGAACTTTCTGGCAATGTAAATCATGGTTCCTCTTCCCCTTTGTGGACCATAACATAGCCATTACAATTATACTTGTGGAGACTGCTGCGACACAGGAACTTGATGTTGCAGAATGGCCTGAGTCCCAGGCACACAACAGTATCTGCGCGGCCCACAGGTCTGCACACGAGGCACGTGCGTATGCGGACAGGAGCCCCAGAAAGGCGGAGGGGCTGAGGGGCAAAGCTGCTTCTCGTCGGCTTTGTTATCACATTGTTTGCGCTACAAACAACACTCCCCTTTTTTACTTTCAAAAGGAAGCTAATTTCCAGTAACAATGACATCTCTCTCTCTGACGCTCTGAGAAAAATCGCGTCCCTGGTCCTTGAGCTGGGAGCAGCGTGCTGACCACAGAACCAGAGGGCACGGGCAGAACTGCCAGCAGCCACCCAGAGGCTAGGGACCTGGGAGGGGACTCCTGTGCTCGCACATTTCCCAGGAAATGGCACAGGGAATTAGACTTTAACGGGCCACGTGGGCTACCGAGGGGGCTGAGAGAGGGGCTGGGGCCCAGCACCCCTCAGGTCCAGAGGAAATCTTTTACCACGTGAACAACAAAGCTTCCTGGACATTCCAGGCCACATCCCTACCTGCAATCAGCTCGGATGCCGCCTCCTCCCGGAAGCCTTTCCAGAGCCTCCTGAGCCCTTTCCCCTGGGAAAACCATCAACTCCTGGAAACAAGGGCCCCCCCTTCCTTCACTTCCATAGTCCCAGCACCACCCAGTCCGGTGCCGAGCGTACAGACTAAGCTCTGGGGCATAAGAACCAAACAAAAGGGGCAGATTAACAAATTAAGGAAAGGAAAAGTGCGTGTTTGCAAGCGGGGTGAGGTCAAGAAGAGCCCACTAGTCAAGATGGCGGCGGACCCTCTGGCTGGCCAGCTCCCCAGTGATGACCAGCCAGAGCCCAGCCACCAGCAGCCAGGATTTACACCTTTTGGCCTTGGTTTGTCACCTGCCCTCCCTCAGGACCACCCACACACATCTGAAGAATGGCCGGTTGAGGTTAAAGGGAACGTCAGCAGCCAAGGCTGGGTACCCAGCGACCCTGCTCTGAGTAGCCAATCGCACCCATGGGATGGAGGCCCTGTTCTGGAACAGCCCAAACCTCTGCTCCTTTCCTTCATTTCTGGCCACTCGTGCAAGAGGAGCCCTTGGGGAGCAGCCCAACCTCTCACCATCAAGTTCAGGAGTGAAGGTCACACAGGGGTCTGGAATCAGAGTGCCAGAATTTGAAGACTGGCTCAGTCTCCTCATCTGTAAAATGGACGTAATTTCCTACCTCGTGAGAATGAGATAAAAATTAAATGAGATAATTTATGTAAAAGTACCGGCACTGTGCCTCGTACTCAACAAGCGCTCAGTAAAATTTAACTTGTGTTGCTATTACTACTACTATTAGCACTGCTGGGACTTCAACCCAGACATCCTGATTCCCAGGCCGGTGCCCTTCCAATGGAGCCTCTTCCTTCCTTCCTCGCCCACCTCCCCCATCGCCCCTCCTCCCTCCCGGCAATTCTGGCCTCTGGGAGGCTGGCTGGAGATGCTCAGAAATCCCATCCCTCAGGGGTTGTGCAGGCCTGCCTCATGTGAGGAGTCTCTCCCCCAGCATCCCAACTCCCCATGAGAGGGTAAGGCTGCTGAGGATGGAGCCGGGCTCTCTGCCCTCCACCCCTACTGAAGCCTCACCAAGCTCAGCACAGTGCAGGCCATGCAGCAGGAGCCCCAGGAAGTCTTCTGACGATTGAGATTTACCAAGGAAATGTGGGGTCCATGCCCTTATACCCAATAGCTGGTCTTAAATATTAAACATAGACCAAAACTTTAAGATGACCCCCAGCCACCACTTTTCTTACCCCAGAGATTTCCAGACATGTGCCTGGCACATGCACTTTGTAAAGTGGAGAGAGCAGTGAATGGTATTCTAAAGCTCTCCTGGGGCACCTGGGTGGCTCAGTCAGTTGCACGATCGACTTCGGCTCAGGTCATGATCTCGCGGCTCGTGAGTTCGAGCTCAGCATCGGGCTCTGAACTGACAGCTCACAGCCTGGAGCCTGCTTCGGATTCCGTGTCTCCCTCTCTCTGCCCCTCCCCTGCTCAGGCTCTGTCTCTCAAAAGTAAACGAATGTTAAAAAATAAGAATTTTTTAAAAAGCCCTCCTAACTCGTGTTAAGGAGGAGCCGCCTCTGTACCAGGGACCAGGTGAGAACTTATGGGCCTAGAATTGAGGAAAGACTCTGCCTCTGATCTCCAGGTACTCCGTCCAGTGGCTTCTAAGATCTTCTCCTCCATCCCAGACCAGTTAGATGAAGTCACCCCAACCAGTCCCAATGCCTGTCTTTATGTTTATCAGACAGGAAGCTCCATATCCAGCCCAGTGACTTCATGCAAAACACAGGAAATGCAGCAGCTTTTGAACACAGGCAACTCTAAATAAAGGAGTCTCGCCTGCTTTATTGCCGGCCTTTTTAAAAAATGCTTAACCCAGCTCAGATCCATGGGCCAAGGTGAACTGCACTGTGTGTGGGAAGAAGGATGCAAAGGTTGAGACCCTGAAAACCTCAGCATCCGACCCAGGAGATCTTCTGGCAAGTTCCTTGGCCATCTTCACCCTCACACTTTGTTATTGAGGGGCAGGCTTGTCAGACACATTTAAAATCTTTAAAGCCAGACCACACATCTCCTACTTGCCCACCGAGGAGATAGGATACTAGTGAGAACATGAAACAGGAGGAAGAAGGAGGGGGAAGGGAAGAATTGCACCACTTGACATACCTTTACATGTAATCACAAGCCTGAAAACACAGGCATCTCCATGTTGCAGGTGGGAAAACTGAGGCTGCAGTCTAACAGCTGGAGAAAAGATTGGGGGGGGGGGGGGCTGTGGTCCCAGCTCCACCTGATCCCAAAGCCCTTGTTTTGTTCTAGGGTTTGAAACCAAGGGTTTCGTGTTGAAAATACAAGAAATCGATCGCCACAGTCGTTAAATGACTTACAATGACTGGGAATGAAGAGTGGTGAATGGGCAGCGGAAAGCCAGTGTGGCCATCCGGGCGGCCCAACCTGCGGCCTGGCGCTCCCCCATGTGAAATATTGATTTCTGGGCCGTGCCAGCTTTCAGCTCGAGGGGCCCCATCCAGCTGGAAGGAGTTCAGAGGAACTGAAAACACTTCCCACCCAATTTCTTAACCGTAGCGCCCCTCCCCACCAGAAGAAAAAGATGAAGGGTGTGGATGATGGACTCCTGAGGACAGATTAAAGGGGCTAAGTAGATGTCACGGCTAAACAGTGCATAAAGGCCATGAAAGGGAAGATAACACTTTAAAAACACTCTTAAATGAGGCCCCGGGAGTCTGAGAGAAATGCTCTGACGCTGAGTGAAACCAGGAGCCAAAGCCTCCCAGCCTCCCAGGGCCAAACTGCTCCCCCTCGAGTTTAGGGGGGAGGTGACTTAGGGTGACTTAGCGGAGGTGACTATCCCTAAGGGGTGGACTATCCCTGAGATGCCCTCCAGCTCAGACACTCTCTACAGAGAGGGTTTTACTGCTGTGCATTTTCCTTTCGAGCAGGGCATCCTTGGGAAATACAGTTCAAATGAAAAGGGAAAAGTCTCGAAGGTGATCTAAGTTCCCTAAATGGGAGTGTCCGTGGAGGAGATGAGGCTCCCCCGACCCCCAGGCCCCCTGTTCCTCCTGGAAGGAAGGACTGTAAGGACCGGTGAGGACCTCTGCAAGGCACCAATGAAGCAAGTTGGGGGGAGGGGGGGGAGGGAGATAAGCTACACGTTCCTCTTCCCTACAGGCCTGAGGCCCAACCTGCCTCAGCAGGAAGCCACACCCTTCGGTGGTGGCAACTTCCGGAAGGCCAGCAAGGCGAGGCTCCCTCAGCCAGAGGGGAGGGATCATGGTGGAGCAGCTGGAGGTGAAGGGAAGGGGGCCGCTGAAGGCCAGGCTGACGCTCCCAGGAAGGCCTTGCCCTCAGCCAAAGGCCACCCAAGAGCCTCCTCTGGGCCCACATGCCCCGGGGCATGTGCTGCGTCCCATTCTGGGTGCTGAATCACCTAGAGGGCAGAATGGGGCCCGAGAAATGCCAACAGAAGGCCACCTTAGTTCCTTTTTAAAGGGACACACATCAGGTGCAAGAGGGCCATTCCCCTCCTGCTTCCCAAGTATGCGGGGCCTCAAAGCACGAGGTGGGGAAGTGGGGACAGACAGGAGGGTCCCAGCCAGCATCCAGCCTTCAAACCATCTGCCCATGTGGTGGCAGGCCCATTTTAGACCCAGGCTCATTCTGTGTTCTCATGTGTGACTCACGCCATTCCTCCAGGAGGCCCAGAGGCTGCCTGGCAGGGACAGGGGCCTGTCCAGGACCCCGATGGGGGGTCTTCCGCTGGCTGCGCCACAGAAGAAAAGCCAACTCAGCAGTGAGCAGCGTTGGTGGGTTCTCCAGTACCCACGTCATCCAAGGCTAAGACAGTCTCTCTTGAGAAGGGGATCAGGGCCTTCCAATTCAAAACACCCCTTTCCAGGGCGCCTCGGTGGCTCAGTCGGTTGGGCGTCCGACTTCGGCTCAGGTCATGATCTCATGGCTTCTAAGTTCGGGCCCCGCGTCGGGCTCTGTGCTGACGGCTCAGAACCTGGAGCCTGCTTCAAATTCTGTGTCTCCCTCTCTCTGCCCCCCACCCAAAAAGAAATAAATATTTTAAAAATTTTTAAGAAGAAAATCCAAGTGAATAAAGGTCTGGTTTAGCCCAGTGGTCACAGTGGGCTCTCCAGGAAAGAACCACGTGTGACGTGGAGCCAGGGGAATCATGGGTAGCCTGGCAAAAGGGTATCCTGAAATACTTTCCAGACACACACCGCGGGTTTCCTTTTCTCGTACAAAGAAAACGCCATCATCTATCATTTCCCAGAACACGAGGCAGTGGATCAGAATAGGCGTTTGTTTAAGGGGTTTCTCTGGCAATATGACGTCACGGGGGAAGAAAACAGGACCCAGAATGTTCCAGCCAGGAAAGCGAGTTGGTCCATTTCTAAGATCCTTCCTCCTTCCTTGCACACAGTAGGCACTCAATATGAAATGCGGCGTCTAACGCGATGCACTCTGAAGTGGAAAGCTATAAGCATGGCCAGAAGATCCCCTTATCTTGATAGGTAATAGAACCAAAGAGGCATTTAGTGAAGAGTAATGCTCACTTCCTGGGCCCTCCTCTCTTTCTGAAGACAACCAGCTACTGCCAGCATCTCAGGAACTTTCCATGTAGAGCCCAGGTGACATACTAGGTCTCACCAAAAAAAAGGGGGGGGGGCGGGGGGAAGCACCATATATCCTATGCACCTAGATTTTTCCATTCGCAACATATCTTGGAGAGCATGCCCTACAAGTAGTACAGACTGTAGTACAGATCAGCCTCATTTTTCTAAGGGCAACAAGGATCCCCACTGTGCCATGATTAATTAACCCTTTTGATGGACACTTCGCTTGTTTCCCATTTTTTTTTTTGTATGACAATGCTGTAAAAAAATATGCTCCGACATTTCCTTTTGCATATTTGAGTTTATCTGTGGGCTGAGCTCCTGGAAATTAGTCAGAGGGACTATGCTTTGGCAGACATTGCCAAACTACCTTTGAAAAGAGAGCTGTTAAAATGTATACTCGCATCTGTAGAGCATGAGAGGGAGCCTTAAACACTGGGGCATCCTGGGGAAATTAAGGTTATTGAATTTTCCCGTTTCCCAGGCACATACACTGGCATGATGTCTTCATAGGATGAGAGGGCCCTTTCTATCAAAAAGCAGATTTTCCTCCAACCAGAACCAGGAGGCAAATCTCCAGGCCCATGAGTCCTATGCTCTCGGCATGTCACCCCTTGGCTGTATCCGAGACTTCTCGGATCACAGGAAACCACGTTTTAGAACTCAAACCGCAGAGAGTTTACACACCTTGTGCCTGGGCCAGAGCCCTGAAACCAGGCTACTCAGCACAAGCTCATTACCAAGTGCGTCCAAAAGCATCAGCGGATGAGTTCCAGACCTATGTGGGCTTCACAGTCCACGAGCACTGTGCATGCACACGCGCGCGCACACGCACCCACACACCCACACACACACACACACTTTTAAAAAGCAGAAAGAGCACTGAGCAGGAAGGAGCCAGGAAAACAATCTAGCTTTCCCTTCCCTGTTTCCTCACCTGAGGACCCAGGGAGGGGAGAGTGGCCGTTACATATTTTCTTCAAAAATTTAAATAGCCACTATATACCAGGCCCTTTACGCACCTTATTTCTTTTAGTTCTCACATCTAACCCTTCAGGGTAGGTACTCATTCCCATATTACAGATAAGGACATTGAGGCTGAGGGAGGCTATGCGACTTGCCCAAGGTCATAAACCTAATTAAGTGGCAGGGTCAGGATCTGAACCCTGCCTAGCTCCGAAGCTCACGCCCCCACTCTTCCCAGATCTAAGAATGGGACTCTGTAAGCCAGAGGAGCGCCGCCACTTCCCGGGGTGGCGGAGGGAGAGGGGGGAGGGTGGGCGGGTGGCCAGAGCTCCATTCCATAGTCACCGGAGGCCTTGAGCCCAGAAGTTCAGCGCACCAAGGGTTAAGGCCGAGAGGCAGTGACTCTCTGGGGCTGCACAAAGAGAAAATGCACTTCCTGCCCCTGCGGGCAGAGATGCTGTTTTATGCTCAGCAAATTAGGACGTTTGTTTAATTAAGACGACACACAGATTTTGTTATTCTAAATATTTTTGGAACATGATGCTGGAGAGGAAGCTGTCAAGGCATGGGGATTTTCCCCCCCCTCTGCTTTGGGTTTCTTTCTCCCCCTTCAAGAGAAGAGTAAGGCCGAGCTCAGAGGAAAACAACAGCAAACCCCTCCTCTCCTTTTGAAATAAAGATGTCAAGCTGGTAAGGGCTGTCTTAAGTACTTTATTGAAGGATTAGCTAGAAGAGGAAGTGAAGAAAACGCAGCTAGTCTGGTTTCTAGCAATACCCTACCAGGCCGCGCAACAATGCTGCATTTTCTCAGTGTGCTTTGCTCCTTCTAAAAAGCTAAGAGATCCTTGTTTTGTTTTTTCTGGAGCAAGAACAGGCAAGAGCCAGCCTGTGATTAACATGCGTCCTTCATCCTGCAAGAGCGAAGTTAGTGATCTCGTTTCCAACCCCTTAGGTTAAAAAGTTTAAAAATTAAAAAAACAAAAACACAGAAAGCCAGGACCCTGATCCTCTCTCTCCTCCACCTTCATGTCCCCCCAGGGAAGCGGCCCCACAGAATGTCCCTCTCCAGCTGCCCTTCCCGGAACAGAGCCTCTGCCAATCAAGCCAGGCACCTGGATCTGCCCAAAGCAGAGCCCTTTGGTGTCACCCTGCAGCCAAGTGGGGGGCACAATGACTCTCAAATTACACTAAGCAATCTCCTGATTGCTCAATTAAGCTCTAAAAGGAGGCTTCACTTTCCAACACTGAAGGCTTGCCTCAGTTTGCCGAGCCTGCCGCGTGCTCCCTCTTCCAAGGCAACCTCCCTCCCTGTCCCCCTAGCTCCAGACAGAAGTGCTCCCTCTTGGAATTCCTCGCATCCTTTGTCTCTGGTGTGCTTGGGGGCACTCATCACAGCCTGCCTTTGTATTTCCCCTTGAGGACTGGAAACCCCTAGGAGGGCAGAGGCCTCCTCCAGGAGCCTATGGGATGTCAGCAGAGTGGGCTGGCTCCTTTCTCCTGGCCCCCATGACTCACGGTACCTTTCTGAGGGCTCTGTCATCTTTGCTCACATTCGAGTCATCTGCAGATTTGTCTCCGCTCTCCCTAAGTGCCCGAGGGCAGGGGCCAGGTCTTACTCAACCTCACACCCCCCCGCCACCTGGCAGAGTCCCTGGCATCGAGCAGCCAGTTAAATATTTGCTCAATTACACATCTCTGTGCCCTCCCCCATGCACCTAGCAGCCTTGTATATAAATTGACTACTATTAATCGGGTGATTGTCTAAACAGGCCTTAAAGCAGCCTCCCTCCTTACCAAAAGGGGAATAAACCACCAGGTGAGGTTATGAGTGAGGCAGTGATCAGTGGAGTCAGAAATGGCCACAGCGATGCAGGAAGGAGCTACCGCTCTCTTCCCTTTCAACAGTTACTCCGAAATCCTGTTAAACCCAGAAAAGGATGCAGTGAACCGAGAAGCTGTTGGGCCTCTGAACTGCGCAGCGCGGAGAGAGCCGCCGGTCTCCGGGACCGGCCAGGCCCCGGGACTTCCCGGGAACCTTTCTCCCCACACCGGTTGGGTGGGGCCACAGGCTGCAGCTGGGCCCTCACCCTGCCCCCATGTCAAGGCCGCCGGCCGCCTTGTGCGGGAGTTTGTTATAAACGACCAGGCCCTCTGCAGGGAGACGGGGGTGCCGTCCTGCCTCCGGGCGTGGCCCCAGGACGGAAGGGAGTGGGGGCCCCAGTACAGAGAAGCGGGGCAGGGAGGGTAAAGACCCCGACTCCGGCCCAAACAGGGCCGATGCAATAGCCCAGGCCTGGTTCTAAAGGCGCGGGGCCCAGCTCCCCGCCCCCGCCCGCGTGCGGCGGCCCCCAGGTGTGGTGGAATCAGGTGCGCTCCCGGGCGGCGACGGTGGCCTCGCGCATTCCCGGGCCTTCCTTCCTCTCCCGGGTAGCGGAAGTCAGAAGTCCACGGCTGAGGGGCTGTAGGGGGTGAGGGGGGTAGACTCTCCTGCCTCGCCCGGCCCCCGCCGATCCGCCGTGCCCACGCACCCACCCGCACCTCTCCCGGTCCGCCTCCTCCGCCCGGCGGATCGCAGCCGGGCGAATGAGGAAGTCGGGAGCGGAGGGCGGAAACTGAGCCGAGCGCAATGTCTACAGCAGGACAGTCCGAGTCTGACTCAGGAGGACGCCCTGACAGCTGCCAAACGGTCCCAGCCTGCCCGTTACCTCCGTGTCCAGAACGCCTGGAAACTTCCAAAGGACCCGCTGCGCCGAGCCCCCCAGCTCACGCTCACCCGTTCCGGTCCGGGGACAGCGGCTCCCCGGAAAGGGTTAAAAAGTTTGCCCAACTAGGGCACTTGGCGAGGCGAGGGCGGGGCGCGTGCCCCGGCGGCAGGGGGAGGTCGAGGCTGCCGGTGCCCCGCCGGGGGAGCGCGCCTGGCAGGGGGAGGGGCGGAGGGTTTCCGGGGAGCGCCGGACCCGCAGCCTTCCCCAGCTCCGGAAGCCTCGTCTCCAGCGGCGCCGTCCCCGAGCGTCGCGCAGGGGTCCCCGGGCCCCTCCCGGAAGGATGCGGTGCCCCAGCCCGGCCCCGCGGCGTTCGTGCCCGCTCGCGCCGGTCGCCGGCCGCGCGGAGGCCGAGAGCCACACGTCGGCCCGCTGGCCCCAGACGCCGCGCGTCCCGCCGCCACCGCCCCCGCCCGGGGCGGGACCGGCCGGTGCGGCTCGCTCACCTGAACCTGGATCTGCGCCGGGGAATGGGCGCTGCTTCTCCCCAAAGGGCTTTCTCGAGCGCTCCGGCGACGGCGGGGTGGGGGCGAGCGCGCGAGGCGGGAGCTGCAGCAGGTCAGTCTCGCTCTGCCTTCCGTACCCTACCCGGGAACCGCGGTGATCTGCGCGCCTCACCGCACCCAGCTCGGCTCCTCGCCGCCTTCCCGCCCCGCCCTAGCAGCGGCCCGCCTATTCCAGCCCGGCGCCGGCTCCGGCTCCGGGGCGGAGCCTGGAGCCCGACTCCGCCCCCCGAGCTGCCTCGCCCACTCCAGTCCGGCCTCGCTTATGATGGACAGACACCTGGGCCCGTGGGAAGGGGGTGGGAGGAGCCTCTGGGACCAAAGGGGTGGGCATTCATCCTCCTCATCCGCCCCCGCCCCCGCCCGCTCCACCTTCCTCCGCGCTTCCTAGGCGGGAGCCCCGCCCCGTGGGGCGGGCCCGACGAACAGCCAGGTTCCAGAGGGAAGATGGACACAGAGAGAGTCCAATCAGTGGGAGGAGGCAGGCAGAGGGCTCGGGCCGGGATTTTGGTGCAATGCCGCGGCCGGGCGAGGCAGGGCGGGAGCCGGCTGGGGAGGTCCCGGACTCTGACAGCCCGCCCCTCGATCTGTTTTCCCGGTCCCATGCCCTCCTACCCGAAGAACAGATATTAAGTACCATATATGGGAAAAGTGCTATTTTACATAATTATGATGGCCTGTGGGGGCGGGCGTAGACTCGGCTCAGGATACGGTTCGGGTGCTCTGAGTTCGATTCCCGACCCTGTCTTTAGAGTATGCCCGCTGCGGTCTTCTGGCCTCTGGACCTCAGCTCAGATGGGTTCTTGGGGTCACTTCCAGGCCTCTTTACCTTCACGCCATTAACTGGCACATTCCCTTTCAGATTTTTTGTTACGAATGTTTTTTCGTGTGTGTGCTTTTTCTCAGGTAGGCAAAGCGCCACTCTTTTTGGTCACTGCCCACTACACGAGGATAAAAACTTTTTTTTAAAGAAATTTTTTTGCAGGCGTCTGGCTAGCTCAGTGGGTAAAGCATGGAGCATGTGACTTATCTAGGGGTTCTGAGTTCTAACCCCACGTTGGACATACAGCCCACTAAAACACTTTATAAGTTAAAAAAAAATTATACTTATCTTTTAATCCATTGGGGATTTAGTCTGTGGAATGAGGGGGAAAACTCAAACAAGTTTTGTAATAGGCCAATTGTCCATACACCATTTTCTCCACTAATTTCAGGTACCGCATACATCACCTTTCTAATATATGCTCCGACCCGTTTCTGAGTTGTATCCATTGACCTTTCTGTGCTAGTTCCAAAATACTTTAATGATGGGAGCTTTATGTATATTTTATATCAAAGAGGGCAAATTTCTCATTACTCTTTCCTTTTGGTATGTTCATACTATCATGACTATAACTCAAGAAAAAAATTATCATGTAAAGGCAAAAGAACACTGGGAGCAAAAATGATGCAACCCTAAGAATTACTACCAACAACATATAAAGAGCTCTTATCAGTCATTAAGAAAAACCCCAAGTACTCTAGGGGTGCCTGAGTGGCTCAGTGGAAATGCAAACAGAACATGAGATGCATTTTTCACCTAACAAATTTTAAAAATAAGGATAAAAAATAAAAATGCCCACTTTTAGCCAGGTTTAGAGATATAGGCAGGAAAGTAAATTGATCAGTTCTGTCTGAAAATTCACCATAAAAAAAATAATTGGAAAAGTGCACAGGGGCGCCCGGCTGGCTCAGTCAGTAGAGCGTGAACTTGAGGTTATGAATTCAAGCCCCATGCTAGGTGTACAGATTACTTAAAAATAAAGTCTTAAAAAAGCAGGGGAGGGGTACGTGGGTGGCTCAGTGGGTTAAGTGTCCATCTCTAGATTTTAGCTCGGGTCATGATCTCACGGTTGGTGAGGTCAGCTCCAGTCAGGCTCTGCACTGACAGTACGGAGCCTGCTTGGGATTGTCACTCTCCTTCTCTCTCTGTCCCTCTTTGCTTGCACACCTGCAAGGGGGGGCACTAAATAACCTTTTTTTTTCTGAGAGAGAGAGAGAGAGCGTGAGCATGAGAGGGTCAGAGAGAGAGAGGCTGACACAGAATCTGAAACAGGCTCCAGGCTCTGAGCTGTCAGCTCAGAACCTAACACAGGGCTCGAACCCACAAACCGTGAGATCATGACCTGTGCTGAAGTCAGGCGCTTAACCAGCTGAGCCACCCAGGCACCCCAATAAATAACTTTTTTAAAGAAAGAAAGAGGGGCTCCTGGGTGGCTCAGTCAGCTAAGCGACTGACTTCGGCTCAGGTCATTATCTCACTCTTTGTGGGTTCGAGCCCTTCGTCAGGCTCTGTGCTCACAGCTAGCTCAGAGCCTGGAGCCTGTTTCAGATCCTGTGTCTCCCTCTCTCTGACCCTCCCTTACTCACCCTGTCTCTTTCTCTCTCTCTCTTTCTCTCAAAAATAAATAAACGTTTGTAAAAAAAAATTTTTAAAGAATGAAAAATGCAGAGAGTGGTTTAAAAAGTATTCTCTTCAATAAATAAATAATAAAAGGTATTCATTTCAACATTGTTTATAGTTACTAAATACTAAAAATAAATGCATAACATGGGGCGCCTGGGTGGCTTAGTCGGTTAAGCGTCCGACTTTCGCTTAGGTCATGATCTCGCGGTTCGTGGGTTCGAGCCCCACGTCAGGCTCTGTGCTGACTGCCAGCTTGGAGCCTGGAGCCTGTTTCAGTCTGTGACTCCCTCTCTTTCTGACCCTCCCCTGCTCACGCTGTCTTCCTCTCTCCTAGAAATAAATAAAACATTTAAAAAATAATAAAAAAATAAAAATAAATAAATGCATAACATAAGAGATTGGTTGAATAAATGTTGATGCATCCATTTGTTGCAAAATATCCAGAAAGTCACTAAAATTTTATTTAGATTCGTAATTACTGATTTAAAATATATTAAGTAAGGAAAAGCAAATTAGAGAATGTTATTCTAGCAGGAATGCATTTATTTTTGCGCAGCGTTTGTGTGTCTGTCTGATGCGTGTGTGGGCATGTGTGTATTCTCAGAAAGAGAGAGAATAAGGCTTAAAAGGAATGTTAACAGGTAACTAATGGTTGTATCTTTATTTTACGTTTTATTTATTTAAAAAATGTTCATTTTTGAGAGAGTATGAGCAGGGGAGGGGCATAGAGTGAGGGGGACAGAGGATCTTGAAGCAGGCTCTGCACTGACTGCAGCAAGCCCAACACAGGGCTTGAGCTCACAAGTCATGTCATGACATGAGCTGAGGTCAGACACTCAACCGACTGAGCCACCCAGGTGCCACAAGAGTTATGTCTTTTTTTTTTTTTTTTTTTAAGAATTGTTTATTGGGGCGCCTAGGTGGCTTAGTCGGTTGAGCGTCCGACTTTCGCTTAGGTCATGATCTCGCGGTTCGTGGGTTCGAGCCCCGCGTCAGGCTCTGTGCTGACTGCCGGCTCAGAGCCTGGAGCCCGTTTCAGTCTGTGACTCCCTCTCTCTCTGACCCTCCCCTGCTCACACTGTCTCTCTCTCTCTCCTAGAAATAAATAAAAAATATTTAAAAAATAAAAAAAGAAAAAAAAAAAAAAGAAGAAGAATTGTTTATTTTGAGAGATAGACGGAAAGCATGAGTGGGCAGGAGGCACAGAGAGAGACAAAGAATCCAAAGCAGCTCCAGGCTCTGAGCTGTCAGCACAGAGCCTGACACAGGGCTCGAGCTCACGAACCATGAGATCATGCTCTGAGCCAAGTTGGAGGCTTAACCACCCAGAAGCCCCAAGGGTTATGTCTTAAGAGAAGGATTGTGGCTGAGTTTTTCTTTCGCCTATCCGTGTTTTTAACACATATATCACTTGCATACTTTCATCAAAAGTAGAAGAAAGTGACTCACTTCGATGTCACCTCTTCTAACATGTCTTCCCTGACCCTGCAAGCCAGTTAGGTGGCTGTCCTTTATACAATCACATCGCATCATCTTTCCCTTATCTCTCTCATTGCACACGGGATTTTAATTCTCCACCTACTGGCTGAGGACACACGGGGGCTGTGCCTTGTTTGTCTCTGTGGACCTGAAATTGTCACCAGGCCTGGCAGAAAACGGTCCTTAGTGAATGCTTGAGCAGGATTCAGCATCTGTTGCCTTATCTGTAAAATGGGTATAATCACTGGGTCTTGCTTTGCCCTGAGGACTGCTGGGAAGAAGACAGGAGACCCACATCTCAAAGTGTCTTCTAAACTGCTAAGCAGTATCCACTTACAATAGAACATTAATGCTAATGTTCACTTCTATCTTCCTCATAGCCCCAGCCTCCTGGCCCCACCCTCTCCAGGGATGGAAAAAGATGGAAGAGCCTGTTGGCCAGGCCCTGAATTCTCTCGTCCCCATCCATTAGCCTAGATGCTTCCCTAACTAAAGAAGCCCTCCCAGGGGCACCTGCGTGGCTCAGTCGGTTAAGCATCGGACTTCACTCCTATCATGATCTCATGATTTGTGAGTTCGAGCCTCCCATTAGGCTCTGTGGCCACAGCTCAGAGCCTGGAGCCTGCTTCAGATTCTATGTCTCCCTCATTCTCTGCCCCTCCCCCACTCTCTCTAGGTCTCTATCTCTAAAAAATAAATAATAAATGTTACAAAATAAAAAGAACAGGGGCGCCTGGGTGGCTTAGTCGGTTAAGCGTCCGACTTTCACTTAGGTCATGATCTCGCGGTTCATGGGTTCGAGCCCCGTGTCGGGCTCTGTGCTGACTGCCAGCTCAGAGCCTGGAGCCTGTTTCAGAGTCTGTGAGTCCCTCTCTCTCTGACCCTCCCCTGCTCACGCTGTCTCTCTATCTCTCCTAAAAATAAATAAAATATTAAAAAAAAAAAAAGATTCTCTCTTCTTCTGTCTCTGCCTGTCTCCTGTGCAGGCATTCTCTCTTTCTCTCTCTCTCTCTCTCTCTCTCTCTCTCTCTCAAAAAAAAAAAATCTATGTTAAGAAAACAACAGACAGGGTACCTGGATGGCTCAACTGGTAGAGCATGTGACTCTTGATCTGGGGGTTAGGAGTTCGAGCCCCACATTGAGGGTAGAGTTCATGTAAAAAAAAATAAGAAAGAAAAGACAGACAACCCAGTTTTTTCCTCAATGGGCAAAGATCTGAATGGGCCACTATATAAAAGAGGATATCTAATTATCCAGGAACAAATAAAAGGGTGTAAACACCATTAATTCTAACAGAATGCAAATTAAAATGACAATGAGAGAGCACTAACCCCACCCTGCATTGACAAAAATGAAGCTAGGAAAAGTTGGCAAGGATAGGAGCTAATGAAACTCTCATGAATTACTTGTGGGAGTGAGTGCAAGTTTTCTACAACCACTTTGGGAAAATGTTGGCTGTATCTATTAAAGTTGAGTATACATGTATACCCTATGATCCAGCAAGTCCACTCTTTAAAATTTCTTCTTAACGATTATTCATTTTTGAGAGAGAGACAGAGCACAAGCTTAGCAGGGGCAGAGAGAGGGAGACACAGAATCCGAACCAGGCTACATACAGGCTCAGCCTGATGCTGGGCTTGAACCTACGAATCGTGAGATCATGCCTGAGCCAAAGTTGGACACTTAACCTGCTACACCACCCAGGCGTCCCCAGCAAGTCCACTCTTAAGTATACACCAAAGAGAAATGAGCTTAGGCCCAACAAACGTGGGTACGAAAGTGTCCGTAGCAGTTGAAAATTGCCAAAAACCAAGAGGAGAAAAGTGTACGGAGGGTAAAATGAATCCATGGAGTAGTTTCATACAGTGCAGTGATACAAAGGAAGGAAAAAGAGCAAACTAGGGTTAATGTAAAAAACATAGACTTGGGGTGTCTGGAGGGGTTCAGCCAGTTAAGCGTCCGACTACGGTTCAGGTCATGATCTCACAATTAATGGGTTCGAGCCCCGTGTCAGGCTCTGTGCTGACAGCTCGGAACCTGGAGCCTACTTCAGATTCTCTCTCTCTGCCCCTCCCCCGCTCACATTCTCTCTCTCTCTCTCTCTCTCTCAAAAATAAATAAACATTAAAAAATTTAAAAAAGCACAAAGACTTAAAACACACACACAAAGACTTAAGCGTCTGTAAATTGATGAATGGATAAACAAAATGTGGCATCTTCGTACAATGGAATAAAGTCAGTGATAAAAAGGAGTGAAATACTGACCAGGCTACAACACGGATGTTCCTTAAAAACATTACGCTAAGTCAAGGTAGCCAACCACAAAAAAGCACCCATATTATATAATTCCACGTATATGAAATTTCCAGGATAGGCAAATCGATAGAGACGGAAAACAGATTAGTGTTTGCCAGAGGCTTGGGAGAAAGGAAGAAATGAGAAGTTAGTGCTAATGGCTAAGAGGGTTGGGCTTTTTTTTTCCTTTTTTGAGGCAATGAAAATGTTCTGAAATCGGATTGTGGTGAAGGTTATGCAACTCTGTGAATATACTAAAAGCCTAAGGAACTGGCTGCTTTATGTTTTTATGTATTTAAGTATTTATTTATTTATTTATTTTTAAGTAAGCTCTACACCCAACATGGGGCTCGAACTCACAACCCAGAGATCAGGAATCACCTCTTCTACCAACTGAGCCAGGGAGACTCCCTCCCCCCGCCAGATTTTTGGGGAATTGTATACTTTAAAAACGATAAACGTGGGCGCCTGGGTGGCTCAGTCAGTTGGGTGTCTGACTTCAGCTCGGGTCACGATATCGTGGTCTGTGAGTTCGAGCCCCGTGTTGGGCTCTGTGCTGACGGCTCAGAGCCTGGAGGCTGCTTCGGATTATCTATGTGTGTGTGTGTCTCTCTCTGCCCCTTCCCCGCTTGTGCTCTGTTTCTCTATCTCTCAAAAATACAATATAATAAAACATTTTAAAAAAAGAAAACTTACTTTTTTCAAAAAAGGATAAACTTTATGGTATATGTGACATATCTCACTTAAGCTGTTGTTTTGTTCTGTTTGAAATCAATAAATCTCTCAGAAATAGTGTTTGAGTGGGGCGCCTTGGTGGCTTAGTCGGTTAAGCGTTAAACATTCGCTTGGGTCATGATCTCGCGGTTCGCGGGTTCAAGCCCCGCGTCGGGCTCTGTGCTGACTGCCAGCTCAGAGTCTGGGGCCTGTTTCAGAGTCTGTCACTCCCTCTCTCTCTCTGACCCTCCCCTGCTCACACTGTCTCTCTCTCTCCTAGAAATAAATAAAACATTAAAAAAAAAAAAGAAATAGTGTTTGAGTGAAAGAGCTTAGATACAAAGAAAAGTGGGAACTGTATAAATCCTCTTATGTGAAGTTCTAATGCAGGCGAAATCCATCTCTGGTGACAGAAGCTGGAATGGAGGTTCTGTCTGAAGAGAGTTCGAGGGGGCCCACAGGAGCCTTCTGGAGTACTGGAATGTTCTATGGCTTGATCTGGTTGGTGGTTAGTCTGGGTGTACACATGTAAAATTTATTGATTTGTGCACTTAAAACTCGTGTGCTATGCTTACTATAAATGATACCTCAATAATAAGGAAAGTAATAAAATAAACTTGGAGCAAAATATAAGTAATTGGTGGGGTGCCTGGGTGGCTCAGTTGGTGACTCAGGTCATGATCTCGAGGTTCGTGAGTTCAAGCCCCGCGTTGGGCTCTGTGCTGACAGCTCAGAGCCTGGAGCCTGTGTCAGATTCTGTGCCTCCTTCTCTCTCTGCCCCTCCCCCACTCACGCACTGTCTCTGTCTCTCAAAAAATAAATAAAGGTTTTAAAAACTGTTTAAAATATATATATATAAATAATTGGTGAAGGTGGATAAAGGGTACATGAGAGTCCTTTGTGCTATTCTTGCAATTTTCTCTAAGTTTTTTAATTCCTTAAAGTTAAAAGTTACAAATAACATAAAGAAAGAATAACAATTTTAATTCTACTCTTTCTATATATGTTTTTGGATTCCCGCTAATTATTTTTCTCTTCAGCATCTTGGCAATTCACCTGCCTATACACAGACTTTGGATTTTAAGACCCTGTCTTAAAAACAAACAGAAAATTGACTGTTACCTAAAATACACAAAACAACTCTTAAAACTCAACAACAGGGGCGCCTGGGTGGTTCAGTTGGTTAAGCGTCCGACTTAGGCTCAGGTCATGATTTCACGGTTCGTGGGTTCAAGTCCCGTGTCTGGCTCTGTGCTGACAGCTCAGAGCCTGGAACCTGCTTCAGATTCTGTGTCTCTCTCTCTCTCTGACCCTCTCCTGCTCACGCTGTCTCTCTCTCTCTCTCTCTCTCTCTCTCTCTCCCTCAGAAATATTAAAAAGATTTAAAAAATGAAAAACAAAAGAAACTCAACAATAACAGTGGCACCTGGGCAGCTCAGCCACTTAAGCATCCGACTCTTGATCTCAGCTCAGGTCATGATCTCACGGTTTGCGGGTTCCAGTCCCTCGTTGGGATCCGTACTGTGGCAGAGTGTGCTTCGGATTCTCTCTCCCCACCCTCATCTCTAAATAAATAAATAAATAAATAAATAAATAAATAAATAAATAAGAAAACAATGTGATTTTAAAAATGGGCCAAAGACCTTCTTAATTTTTTTTAAATTTTGTAATGTTTATTTGTTTTTGAAAGAAAGAGAGACAAGTGTGAGCAGGGCAGGCGCAGAGAGAGAGGGAGACACAGAATCTGAAACAGACTCCAGGCTCCCAGCTGTCAGCACGGAGTCCAATGCCAGGCTCAAACCCACAAACCATGAGATCATGACCTGAGCTGAAGTCAGACAATTAGCCGACAGAGCCACCCAGGTGCCCCAAAATGGGTCAAAGACCTTAATGTGCACCTCACCAAAGAAATACAGGTAGGAAATAAGCCAATGAAAAATGTTCCACATCTTGTTATTAGAGCAATGAATGTCAAGAGGAGATATTACTACCCACCTATTAGAATGGCCTAAATCCAGGGCGACTGGGTGGCTCAGTTGGCTGAGCGTCTGATTCCAGCCTAGGTCATGATCTCGGGGTCCATGGGTTAGGCCCTGCGTTAGGCTCTGTGCTGACATCTCTGAGCCTGGAGCGTGCTTCAGATTCTGTGTCTCTTTCTCTCTGCCCCTCCCCCACTCGTTCATGTGCGCGCTCTCTCTCTCTCAAAAGTAAATACGCATTAAAACTTTTTTATTTATTTATTTTTTAATGTTTTATTTATTTTTTTGAGAGAGACAGACAGTGTGAGCAGGGGAGGGTCAGAGAGAGAGAAGGAGACACAGAGTCCAAAGCAGGCTCCAGGCTCTGAGCTGGCTGTCAGCACAGAGCCCGACGCAGGGCTGGAACCCACAAACCATGAGATCGTGACCTGAGCCAAAGTCAGACGCTCAACCGACTGAGACACCCAGGCCCCCTTTAAAAAAGTTTTTTTAGAATAGTCAAAATCCAGAACACTCATAACACCAAATGCTGGCGAGCATGTAGTTCAACAAGAATGCTCACTGATGGCTGGTGGGAACACAAAACTGCTCTGGAAGACAGTGTGGCAGGTTGTTACAAAACTAAACACACTGTTACCATGCAGTCCCGCAACTGCGCTCCTTGGTATTAACTCAAAGGCGTTGAAAACTGGCATCCACACAAAATCCTGCATGCAGATGTTTACAGCAGTCTTACTCATAATCGCCAAAACCTGGAAATAACCAATATGTAGGTGAAAGGAGAGACCACGGTCCATCCAGACAACGGAATATTATTCATCACTAAAAAGAAATGAGCTAGCGAGCCGTGAAGAGACATGGAGGAAGCTGAAATGCACATCACTCGTTGAACGAAGCCAGTCTGAAAAGGCTTCATACTATAGGATCCCAACTATATGACATTCTGAAAAAGGCAAAACTGAGGAAATAATAAAAACATCAGTGGTTGCCAGTGGCTGGGGTAGGGAAGGGGGGATGAATAGGCAGCCCAGAGAGGATCCTTAGGGGCAGTGAAAATACTCTGCTACTCCAGTGGTGAATTCGCTCCACAGTCTTCCCTCCCTATCATTGCAGATTTCTCCAGAGAATGACTGGTCTACATCAGCCCCTCAGATCCCTCACCTTTCTCATTCACCATCAGCCCCTACCCTCTCTACACGGCTCTTCAGAAGTCAGCAAGCTGAGTGCCTCACCCAGGTCTTGCCTGCCTAGACAGCACTGGAAACTCATCAACGTCCCCTCCTACCAACACAGACTTTCTAGAAACTTCCCAGAGGGATGGGTCACCTTCTTTGTTCTTCCATGATCACGACAGTCGGCTGGAATGCACAGGTTTGGGGTGCATCTGTTTATTCAAGGCAGTGTTTCTGGATCAAAGTCCTTGGGCACGTAGGTGGGAAGGCTGAGATTTGAACCGAGATATCCCGGCTACACTCCAGTGGGAGTTCATCGTTAGACACTGGATGCGTTCTACTGACTCTGCCACCCAGGAGCCCCAGTCAATTTTTTTTTAAGTTTATTTATTTATTCTGAGAGAGAGAGAGAGCATGAGCAGGGGAGGGGCAGAGGGAGAGGGAGAGAGAGAGAATCCCAAGAAGCCTCCGTGCTCAGCTCAGATCCCAACACAGGCCACAAGATCATAGCCCTAGCTGAAATCAACCACTGAGCCACCCAGGCACCCATCAACTTTATTCTTTAATGCTAACAGAATATATCTTAGACTAGATAGAATATCTTAGGAAGGATATACAAGGTGTGACGTGGATTGTTCTCAGAAGTGGGTGCCTGGGAAATCGGGGTGGGAGAATTTTCACTGAAAAACCCTTTCATGTCTTTTACATTTAGACTCCTCAGCATGTATGATCTATTTATATGTCAAATTTAAACATGAAAACATATGCTACAAATGAAAATATACATATAAAATAATACCAACTCATTTAAAAAAATTTTTTTAATGTTTATTTCTTTTTGAGAGAGAGAACGAGAGAGAGATGAAGTATGAGTAGGGGACGGACAGAGAGAGAGGGAGACAGAATCAAGCAGGATCCTGGCTCTGAGTTGTCAGCACAGAGCCTGACGTGGGGCTTGAACTCGTGAGCCATGAGATCATGACCTGAGTCCAAGTCTCATGCTCAACCGACTTAGCCACCCAGGCGCCCCCGGGAGCTTGTTAAATGCAGGGTCCCAGTACCCAGCCCAAACCCACCAAGCTCAAATCGGCAATTTAACAAGCTCCCTGGGTGTTTCACATCATCTTAAAGTGAGACAGGGGGCGCGTGGGTGGCTCAGTGGGTTAAGCAATCAACTCGATCTTGGCTCAAGCCATGATCTCACGGTTCACGAGTCCGAGCCCTGCATTGGGCTCTGCACTATCCGTGCAGAAACTGCTTGGGATCCTCTCTCTTCCTGCCCCTCCTTCCATACATGCACACACTCTCTTTCTCTCTCAAAATAAATAAATAAGCTTTTAAAAAAATAAAATGAAGTGTGACAAACACTGGGCTCAATCAGGAGGCATCCTGTGGGCCTCCTAAGGAGTTGCACTCCATCAGATATTAGAATCTCTGGTGAGATTTTAACTAAATCAGTGTCTCAGGAGAAGCAACCTGAGCATCTCTATTGTATAAATTCGTTATTCAATCAGCAAATGCTTACCAAGAACCACCCACATGTACGCTATCACTAGGAACATGTCTTCTCCTTCCCTGGAATGGCACTCAGGGCCCTCTCTCTAATATGCACCTGGTGACCATTATTCCGTGAATCTAGTGCAGTGTCATACCCAATTTACACCTTCTACCTCGGGTCCACTGAGTCTCCAGGCCATCACTCAAACATGCCCTCCACCCCCTTTCTCTTGAGTCTTTGAGGGTGGTGAGTCCTTCAGGAGGCCTCCAAGACCACTTGGTGCAGCTGGGTCCTCAGTGCTCCCCCCACAACCTGGACTTCCCTCGGTCACAGTAACTTCATTCACCCCGTGAAGCTTGCCTGCCCTGGTACAAGGAGGCCAGGTCCTTCCGAAGGACAGACCAGCGCTTTGTTCGTGCTTACATCCCCAGGACCTGACGTGATTAAATGTTTGCAGACTGAATGAACACACAGGCAAGCTAACACAGTTAAAATAAGGATATGTGTGAAAGAAGCACACCAAAGCTAGGAAATGCAATTATTTCCTGTGTGTG
Organism: Proteles cristata cristata; assembly: GCA_017311185.1. NCBI lineage: Eukaryota > Metazoa > Chordata > Mammalia > Carnivora > Hyaenidae > Proteles > Proteles cristata. The sequence continues at coordinate 158,624 of JAESUZ010001754.1, forward strand.
TGTGTGTGTGTGTGTGTGTGTGTGCGTGCGCGCGCGCGTGCGAGCATGCACATGCGCCCCATGGTATCTTAGCACAGATGGGTGCTGGAGAATAAATAACCACGCTTCTGTTTTTTTCTGACAGCTTTACTGAGATGTAATTCACATACCATACATTTCACTTATTTAAAGTGTACAGTTCGTTCAGTGCTTTTTAGTATATTCACAGAGTTGTGCAATCATCACTGCTATTTAATTCCAGAACATTTTCCTCACTGCAAAGGAATCCCACATCCACCGGAGGTCAGTCCCCTTCTCCCCCTTACCTTCTCCCCCAGCCCTACACCACCACACATCCCCCGTCTTTACATCTTTCCCTGTTCTGCACATGTCATATAAATGGAATCATACAGTATGTGGGTTTTTGTGTGTCTGGCCTCTTTCACTTAGCACGAGTTTTCAAGGGTCATGAATGCTTCAGGATGAGTCAGTACCCCATTCCTTCCTATTGGTGAGTGACACACCACACTTTGTTTCTCTGTTCCTCAGATGACAGTTACCAAATGTCATGCAAGTAGATAGCATTTAGTTTCCGCAGCAACATTTTCATACCATCTCCCTGCATCTTGACATTTACCATTTCAGAAGGGTGGTGTTTATCCCCATTTTGCAGATGTGTAAAGTGAGGCTAGAGTGAGCTGTTGTCACTTGCCAGAGACCACAGGCCATCAAATGGCAGTCATAACTCAAAGCCCTTTTTCTCTGGGCCATTCCGTCTCCCTCCACAATCCAGTTTCTATCACATGTCTCTTTTCCCCTCATAAACCTACTCTTCATGGTGTCCACAGTGCCCTATAGCCACGGGGCACACTGGGCCACTAGGGCTCTGGACACACTGAAGCTTGGGTGTGTGCCCAGGGAGGGTGGTAAGCCTCTATGTCATCTGGGTTTATAAGCCAGAAGCCTGTGCTGTTTCCAGCCCCCAAGCAGAGAGGCCGTTTCTCGGTTCTGGGTACGGGTGGTGAGGACATACCCAGAGGAGACTGTGCTCCAGGAGTACTTCACCTCGCTGTGCACCCTGTGTAACGGGGGCCGCTCACACCTCTCACACCTCTCACACCCAGTGTTGCCCAGACCTTCCAGTGGCCACTTCCTTCTGCTTGCCACGTCCCTCGCTCCCCAGCTGCAGGGAATCTTTTTTTTTTTAAATTTTTTTAATGTTTTATTTGTTTCTGAGAGAGAGAGAAAGAGACAGTGTGAGCAGGGGAGGGTCAGAGAGAGAAGGGGACACATAATCTGAAGCAGGCTCCAGACTCTGAGCTGGCTGTCAGCATAGAGCCTGACGTGGGGCTCGAACCCATGAACTGTGAGATCATGACCTAAGCCACCCAGGTGCCCCCAGCCGCAGAGAATCTTAACAGCTCTTATCACATGGGGGCACAATGTGTTTCATGTCGGCTCCCCCAGACCTGTGAGCTCCAGACGTAAAGGGTCTTAATCATCTCTGTATCACAGAAACTGACACTTAGCAGGAACTCAGCTAGTATTGGTGTGGCATGGATGGATCTTTCCATGTGTTAAGAATAGCCCTACAAGGGGCACCGGGCTGGCTCAGTCGGTAGAGCATGTGACTCTTGATCTCAGGGTCGTGAGTGTGAGCCCCAGGTTTGGTGTAGAGATTAATAAAGATAGTAATAATAATAGTGCCTATGATCTATTGCATGCTTAGCACAAGACGTTTTTATCCAAAGCAATGCTTTGATGTGCTATCTAATCTCCTTTTCACAGAAAAGGTAAAGTTGACTGGCCCAAGGTCATAGATAGCAAGAGACAGACCTGGGATTTAAGTCTAGAACGACTTGTCTCCCAATATGCTGCTCTTCACCACCCATGGGTCCCCTCATAGGGCAAGTGGGTATTTAGAATCAGGCCTTCAGGAGTGGATGATTTAAAAAATAATAATAAAATAAAATTTTTAAAATTTTTAAAAAGGAGGACCTGGTTGCCCAAAGCTTCTCAAATTCTGCTCTCCTGTGATCTCTATTACGAGCTCATAGTTCAGGTCTCAAGAGAGAAATCAGCTCAGAGGGGATACACACGACTCAGTGGGAGAAACAGCACTCAAGGCCAGGCCTGCCTGTTTCCAAGGGCAGGCTTGCATCATTATACCACAGTCGCTGATTATCTGTTCCACTTGGCATTGCTTAGGCGGAAGTTTCGGTTTCCACTGAGCAGCTTTAAAAGTAGTAAAGGAATACATTCAAGTTGTGGAGAAATCAGAACCCTCCTACATTGCTGGTGGGATCGTAAGAAGGTGCAACCACTTTGCAAAACAGCATGGCAGTTCCTCAAATTCTGTTTGGTAACAGAGATATCATCTGATCTAGAAATTCCATTCTGAGTTATCTACCCAGGAGAAATGAAAACATATGCCCACACAAACACTTGTGCGTGAATGTACCTGAATGTCCACAGCAGCAGCGTTTTTGTCACAGCCACACACACACACACACACACACACACACACACACAACTCAAATGTCCACAAACAGATGAACGGATAAGCAAAGTGTGGCACGTCCATACAATGGGATGTTATTTGACAATAGTACATGTTACCAACTCTTCGCAGGCAACATGATACTCTATATGGGAAATCCAAAAGATTCCACAAAAAAAACCGTGCTAGAATTGATCCATGAATTCAGCAAAGTCACAGGATATAAAGTCAATGTACAGAAATTGGTTGCATTTTTATACACCAACAATGAAGCAGCAGAAAGAGAAATTGAGGAATCGATCCATTTACAATTGTACCAAAAGCCATAAAATACCTAGGAATAAACCTAACCCAAGAGATGAAAACTCTATACACTGAAAACCATAGAAAGCTTGTGAAAGAAATTGAAGAAGACTCAAAAAGATGGAAAAGTAGGGGCGCCTGGGTAGCTTAGTCGGTTAAGCGTCCAACTTTCGCTTAGGTCATGATCTCGCGGTTCGTGGGTTCGGGCCCCGCGTCGGGCTCTGTGCTGACTCCCAGCTCAGAGCCTGGAGCCTGTTTCAGTCTGTGACTCCCTCTCTCTCTGACCCTCCCCTGCTCACGCTGTCTCTCTCTCTCTCTCCTAGAAAAAAAAAAAAAAACATTAATTAAAAAAAAAAAAAAAGATGGAAAAGTATTCCATGCTTCTGAATTGGAAGAATAAACATTGTTAAAATGTCAATACTACCCAAAACAGTCTACATATTCAATGCAATCTCTATCAAAATAACACCAGCATTCTTCACAGAGCTAGAACAAACAATCTTAAAATTTGTATGGAACCAGAAAAGACCCTGAATAACTAAAGCAATCCTGAAAAAGAAAACCAAAGCTGGAGGCATCACAATCCCGGAGTTCAACCTGTATTACAAAGCTGTAATTATCAAGACAGTATGGTACTAGCACAAAAACAGGCACTCGGGTCAATGGGACAGAATAAAGAACCCAGAAATGGACCCACAAATGTATCCAGCTAATCTTTGACAAAGCAGGAAAGAATATCCAATGGAATAAAGACAGTCTCTCCAGCAAATGATGTTGGGCAAACTAGACAGTGACATGCAGAAAAATGAACCTGGACCACTTTCTTACACCACACACAAAAATAAACTCAAAATGGATGAAAGACCTAAACATAAGACAGGAAGCCATCAAAACCCTGTAGGAGAAAACAGGCAAAAACCTCTTTGACCTCGGCCGGACCAGGCAACTTCTTACTCAATATGTTTCCTGAGGCAAGGGAAACAAAAGCAAAAAATGAACTACTGGGACCTCATCAAGATAAAAAGCTTCTGTGCAGCAAGGGAAGCAATCAGCAAAACTAAAAGGCAACTGACAGAATGAGAGAAAGATATTTGCAAATCACATATCAGATAAAGGGTTAGGACCCAAAATCTATAAGGAACTTATCAAACTCAATACCAAAAAACCCCCCAACAAACCAAAAACCAAAAACAAAATCCCGAACAATTCCATGAAGAAATGAGAAAAAGACATGAACTTTTCCTAAGAAGACATCTGGATGGCCAACCGACACATGAAAAAATGCTCAACATCACTCAGAAATACAAATACAAACCACAACAGGATACCACCTCACACCCTGTCAGGATGGCTAAAATTAACAATTCAGGCAATGACAGATGATGGCGAGGATGTGGAGAAAGAGGAACCCTTTTACACTGCCAGTGGGAATGCAAACTGGTGCAGCCACTCTAGAAAACAGTACGGAGGTTCCTCAAAAAGTTAAAAATAGAGCTACCCTAGGACCCAGCAATTGCACTGCTAGGTATTTATCCAAGGGATACAGGTGTGCTGTTTCAAAGAGGCACACGCACCCCAATGTTTATGGCAGCGCTATCAACAATAGCCAGAGTATGGAAAGAGCCCAAATGTCCATCGACGGTTGAATAGATAAAAATGTGGTAAATATATACAATGGAGTATCACTCAGCAATCAAAAAGAATGAAATGCTGCCATTTGCAACTACATGGATGGAACTAGAGGGCATTATGCTAAGTGAAATTAGCCAGAGAAAGACAAATACCATATGACTTCACTCATATGTGGAATTTAAGATGCAAAACAGATGAACATGAGGGAAGGGAAGCAAAAATAATATAAAAACAGGGAGGGGGATGAAACATAAGAGACTCTTAGATATAGAGAACAAACAGAGGGTTGCCGGAGGGGTTGGGGGGGATGGGCTAAATGGGCCCCGGACATTAAGGAGGCCACTTGCTGGGATGAGCACTGGGTGTTATACATAGAGGATGAATCACTGGATTCTATTCCTGAAATCATTATTGCACTAGATGCTAACTAACTTGGATGTAAATTTTAAAAATAATAAATTTTTAAAAATAGTATATGTTACAACATAGTGTAATGAGAGCACTATACTAAGTGAAAGAAGCCCGTCACAAAAGACCATGTATTGTATAATTCGATTTATATGAAATGTCCAGAAGAGGCAAATCTATGGATTCAGGAAGTACCTCAGTGGTTACCAGGGGCTGGGGTCGGGGAGACTGAATGGGGAGTGACTGATAATGGGTATGGGGATGACAAAAATGCTCTGGAATTTGACAGTGGCGGTGATTGCATGAGTCGGTGACTATACTAAAAACCACTGAATGGTACACTTTAAAAGGGTGAATCTTATGGTATGTGAATTCTACATCAATAAAGCTGTTATTTAAAAAAATAAAAATAAATAAAAATGAAATGACCTTTGTCTTTTCTAGCCCCGTGGAAACATGTATTCAAAGGTGAGACCCACCAGCTGGTGAATTCATCTCACATCCCTGCTGTGACAGAGCATGGCCTCCTCTGAGCACAAACCAAGGCTCCAACAGCCAACCTTGGCATGTTTGACTTGTGGGAGTGTCTCCCAGCCTCTCTTCCCTTCGAGGGTGTGTTTTTAACATTTGGCCTCATATCACTTCTGTGTGGCAAAGGACTTTTTGGTTAATGTGTTTCTTGCTGGGTAGTCAGACATCCATTCCAAGATACAGGATCCATCTTAGCAGCCCAGCTCAGTTGGGTGGTGGTGGAGTGAGGGTAACATCACAGGATGCCATTTGGAGCAAATGCAGCTTGGACCCTCCAGTACTAAAGCAGCTGAAACAGAAAGTCAAACCCCAGGATCTGACCCCCCAAACACCTGAGTTTGAGTCTCTGCTCTGCCACTTTACCAGCTAAGTGGTCTTGAACATTCTCTTAACTGCCTGGAGCCTCCATTTGCTCACTTGAAAAAGGAGGGTGCTGATGTCAACTTCATAGGATGCTGAGAGGTTCCTGGCTCTCCCAACTGGAATCCGGAGAGCCCAGCAGCCTCAGTATCCCCTGGGAGCTTGTTAGAAATGCAGTCTCAGGCCCTAACCTTGGCCTGTGAAATCAGAATCTACATCTTTTTTGTTATTTTTTTAAAATTTATTTTTGAGAGAGTGCATGCATCGGGGAAGGGCAGAAAGAGAGAGAATCCCAAGCAGGCTCCATGCTCAGCGGGGAGCCTGATGGGGGGGCTCAGTCTGATCACCATGAAATCATGACCTGAGCTGAAATCAAGAGATGGATGCTCAACTGACTGAGCCCCCCAGGCGACCCCTAGACTCTACATCTTTTTTTTTTTTTATTTCTAGGAGAGAGAGAGACTGCGTGAGCAGGGGAGGTCAGAGAGAGGGAGACACAGACTGAAACAGGCTCAGGCTCCGAGCTGGCAGTCAGCACAGAGCCCGACGCGGGGCTCGAACCCACGAACCGTGAGATCATGACCTAAGCGAAAGTCGGACGCTTAACCGACTAAGCCACCCAGGCGCCCCTCCTAGACTCTACATCTTAACATCCAGCCCAGGGGATTCACAGAAGGTAAAACTTGAGAAGCACTGGAAAGAGTTGAATGAGACATGTAAGTGGAAACCTGACACACTAGGATTTCCCACACAGATGTTACAGTGTTTTATTATGTATAAAGAGGGCTGGACTGAGGTTCCCAACTCCGCCACTTCCTGGCTGTGTGATCATACGCTGGTCACTTGACCACTCTGGACCTTCGTATTTCCATGCCCCTTCTAACAAGATTGGTTTGATGAAGTTCATCCGATAAAATGTGTGGGAGATGCTTTAAAACTGCGAGGGCTGTGTGTGTACACAGTTATCTTGGCCAATGTAGAGAGAGAGTGACTTGCAAGATTCTGGAGATAAGAGGTTCTGAAGCAATGCGGAAGCATCAGACAAAGGGGACCCTGGTAAGCAGAGATGAGTGACTGAGGAAGCCCAGCTCTCGCCTACCAGAACCCTCTCCACAAAGGGACAAAATCACAAAGTGCCCTCGGGCAAGATAGGGAGATATGCGCAAAGGTGAGGGGCAGGCTGGGGGGGAGGGGGGACACACTCCTGATAAACAGGGCAAAGGTATGAAGCTGCAGAAGCCTGAGTGCAGAGGACCCAGGCAGCCCTCCCGTAAATGCCTGAGTCCGATTTAGCTGGTCTTCAGGAGACTAGAAATTCCTCCTCTACTTATACCTCCTCTATTGGTGGTTGGCACACAGAAAGAGCCAGGCATCTTCTGAGAACAGTTCTGCCTACTCACTCCTCAAATCCTCACGACAGCCCTGCGAGGTAGGTCTCTTTCAATCCCCCATGGTACAAATGAGGCTATTGAAGCACAGAGAGGTTGAGTGACCGAGCCCAGCACCACAGAGCTATTAAGTGGTGGAGTCGGGCTTCAAGCCCAGGACAGCTGGCTCCAGGGCACCTCTCTGAGCAACACGTCTACAGCATTTTTAAAAAGACTGTCTTATTTAGAGCAGTTTTAAGTTCACAGAAAAACTGGAGACATTTCCCATATATGCCCTGGCTCCGTAGATACATAGTCTCCCCATTGCTAATATCTCCCAACAGAGTGGTTGTGATATTGTTATTTAACTACACATCCATTGTTATATAAAATATAACATGTAAAAATATACATATATACTTGGTTAATTAGGCTACAAAATATATCTCTCATATTTGATCTTGGTCAAGGTTCCGAGCTCACAGCTCCTAAGACCATTGGACTTTCTTAAGTGATAATAGGAACAGAAATGTCTTTTGTTACACGAATGAGGTGATTTTTGGAAAGCACCTAAGGATGGGGGCTTGTTGCCAGTGGAGCCAACTGAGTGCAGAGAGGTTTGGAACTTTCAGTCCCGCCCCCCTGACCTTCAGGGAAGTGAGGAGCCCTTGAGGTTGAGTGGATGGCTAGTGGCTAATGATTTCATCAACTGCACCTTTGTCATGAAGCTTCCGTAAAACCGCAAGAGGATGGGATTCAACTTCTGGTTGGTGAACACCTGAAAGTGATATGGAAGCTCCAGGCCCTCTCTCCACACCTTGCCCCATGCATCTCTCCCATCTGGCTGTTCCTGAGTTATAGGCTTTTATAATAAACCAGTGATCTAGTGAATAAACAGGTGTCCTGAGTCTATGGGCACCTTTAGCAAATTAACAGGACCCGTAGGGGTGGATCTTTGGAACTTCTGATCTACAGCTGTGGGTCAGGACTGGGGACAACCTGGCCTTGTGAACCGGCATCTGAAGTAGGGGTGGGGGGCAGCCTTGTAGGACTGAGCCCTGTACCTGTGGGATCTGACCCTATCTCCAGGTAGAAGCGTCTGGATTGAATTGAACTGTAGGGCCCTCGGCTCGTGTCTGGGGCATTGCCTGTTGGTGTGGGGACATCCCCTGTTCCCCCTTCCCCCAACTCCCTGCCACCACATACCAGAACTGGCGACCAGAACCCTTATTAGTGGTACATTTGTTACAAGTGATGAACCTATAGGGGCGCCCGGGTGGCTTAGTCGGTTAAGCGTCGACTTTCGCTTAGGTCATGATCTCGCGGTTCGTGGGTTCGAGCCCCGCGTCGGGCCCTGTGCTGACTGCCAGCTCGGAGCCTGGAGCCTGTTTCAGAGTCTGTGTCTCCTCTCTCTCTGACCCTCCCCTGCTCACACTGTCTGTCTCTCTCTCTCTCTCCTAGAAATAAATAAAAAATATTAAAAAAAAAAAAAACAAGTGATGAACCTATATTGACACATCATAATCACCCAAAGTCCATAGTTTATATTATGGGTTCACTCTTAGCATTGTACATTCTATGGGTTTTGACAAATGGATAGTAACGTGAATCCATCATTATAGTATCATACAGAGTATTCTCATTGCCTTAAACGTCCTGTGTGCTCTGCCTATTTAACCTTTCTTCCTCTGCCCCCACCCCTACCTTGAAACTACTAATTTTTTTTTTTTTTTTTTTACCGCCTCCATAGTTGTGCCTTTTCCCAGTTGTCATAGAGCTGGATCATACAGAATGTATGTCACCTCTTCAGATTGGCCGCTTTCACTTAATAGGCATTTCAAGTTCTTCCATGTCTTTTCATGGCTTGATAGCACAATTCTTTTTTTTTTCTTTTAAATGTTTATTTATTTGAGAGAGAGAGAAGGGGGAGTGCAGGGAGGGACAGAGAGAGGGAGAGAGAGAATCCCAAGCAGGCTCCATGCTGCCAATGCAGAGTCCAATGCGGGGCTCAAACTCACGAACCATGAGATCATGACCTGAGCTGAAGTCAAGAGTCAGATGCTTAACCGACTGAGCCACTCAGGTGCCCTGATAGTACATTTCTTTTTTAGGGCTAAATAATCTTCCATTATCTGGATGTACCACTGGGTGTCCATTCACTTACTAAAGGACATCATGGTTGCTTCCAGCTTTTGACAATTATGAATAAAGTTGCTATGAACATCTGTGGGCAGAATTTTGTTTGGACAAAAGTTTTTGCTTTTACTGTTTTTTTTTTTGTTTTGTTTTTTGTTTTTTTGTTTTTTTAGCTTGGAGATGGAGATGGTTGTTTGGAGGCTGGCCTGAGAGCCACGTAGCAGAGAGATCAGGGCTAGATCTTCTAGGACTAGAAGGAGGAGGAGGAGGAAGGCTACCGATCCAGAAGTTCTGTTCCTCGCATCAGTCTAGCACAGAGGTCTGGTGAACCAGGGTCACTGAGTAATTTCAGCTGTTCTGCCTGATTAGGGATCCAGTAACGGCCCTCACTGTAAACCAGTAAATGCTGGATGCTACAACAGGTGCTTTCCCCATGGCAGCATCCAAAACAGTGTTCTTAAAGTTTTGGGGTTTTTTACCTTCACACCACTGTAAGGGATATATTTTATCATGCAAATCCATTCACATAAGTGAAACAGGTGTCCCCAGATACTCTGATATCTTCTCATCTATTTCTTTTTTTAAAATTTTTTAATGTTTATTTATTTTTGAGAAAGACAGAGACAGAGTGCGAGCGGGAGAGGGGCAGAAAGAGAGGGAGACAGAATCCAAAGCTGGCTCCAAGCTCTGAGCTGTCAGCACAGAGCCCGACGTGGGGCTCGAACTCACAAACCGCCAGGCCATGACCTAAACCGAAATCAGATGCTTACCCAACTGAGCCACCCAGGTGCCCCTATTTCATTCTGTTAAATGCTGGTCAGGACATTGACTTCATGGCATAATAAAGGAATTTTATTGACAATGCATCTTTTGGCAAGTCACCGGACCTCTGTAGGCCACCAGGCATGCCTTAAAATGTTGTTCCGAGTGCTAAGTGAGATAAGGTATATGAAAAGTTTAACACAAGATCTTTAACATCGATAAGGGCCCAAACCAGGGTTGAACCTGGAGTCAGGTACTCCTTCCCACAATTCCAAGCTGACTCTCTGAGAAGCCAAACTTTCTGGGTGCGGCTTCCCAAGGTTGTGTTACTGGTTACAGCTCAGTCATTTGGGTAGAGGCCAGGTTCGCCACTCCTGGAAAATATAAGAAGCTGTCTGCATGCTCTCCTGGGCCAGTGACATTCTTCTCTCCCCCTCTCCATTGTCCAATTTATTTTATTTTATTTTATTTTATTTTATTTTATTTTATTTCTTACTATTTTTAAGTGATCTCTACACTCATCATGGGGCTCGAACCCACAACCCCGAGATCAAGAATCACCTGCTCCACCGAATAAGCCAGCCAGGCATTCCTCCATTTTCCAATTTAATTCAACGTCCACTTGCTGGGCACTAAATTCCTTCTTTCTCTTCCTCAGCCTATAACTCCCCAGAGACCCCCTGGTTCCCTCCTTACTTCATTCAGATTGCTCCTAAAATGTCACCTCCACACAACCATCCCTAAACCCCTAATCCAAACGATAATCAATATCCCTGTATAGGGTAGCCCCTTTTCCCTGCTTAGTTTTCTTCACGCGGTTGTTACTACCTGACAAATTATACACCGTGTTGGGTTATCCATTAACTCTTCATCTTCACTAAAACAGAAACTCCAGGGGCGCCTGGGTGGCTCAGTCACTTAAGTGTCCAACTTTGCCTCAGGTCATGATCTCACGGTTCGTGGGTTAGAGCTCATGTGGGGCTCTTTGCTGACAGCCAGCTCAGAGCCTGGAGCCTGTTTCAGGTTCTATGTCTCCCTCTCTCTCTGACCCTCCCTTGCTCACACTGTCTCTCTCTCTCTCAGAAATAAATAAAACAGTTAAAACAATTAAAAGAATAAATAAAATAAAACATAAACTCCAGGAAAGCGGGGCTTGGAGGGTTGGTCCCTGCTCTGTCCCCTGTACCTAGAACAGCAGAGCACAGAGTAGGTGCTCAATGTTTGCTGAATCAATAAAGGACACTGGGCCAAAGCTGGGGAGGTGGGCTGATGAAACGATGGGGGCCATGGGGAGCTGTGTGGGTGGATATTCCGACAAATACACTTAGCCAAGTACAAACCAAGTGCCTGGAAGCACAGAAATCAACTCTAACTGTGGATCAGGGAGGGGCTGATGGTCCCAGAGGTTGGGTGGAACCTCAAAGATGGAGCTGTAAGGAGAGAGAGTGTCTGTGTGGAGGCAAAGGCGTGGACAAAGTCAGGGCAAAGGCAGGGCAGAAAGCTGGGGTGGGCAGAGACCAATCTGTGGGGCAGTAGCTTTGGGTTCAAGGTTGTTGGGCAGGTGGGAAGAGGCTAGGGCAGGTTGTAGAGGGCTTTGAATGCCAGGCTGAAAAGTTTGGCATTTATAACTCTCTGACAGGGTCCTAAGAAGATCTATCCATCCATCTATACCCGTATTTATAGATCTGTATCTACACACACATGTCGAGCACATTTATATATGCACACACCATGAGAACCTATTACAACGTAAAATTTAGGGGTGCTGGGTGGCTCAGTCAATTGAGCAACTGACTTTGATCTTGGCTCAGGTCATGATCCCAGGGTTGTGGATCTAGCCCTCAATTGGCCTCAGCGTGGAGCATGGAGCTTGCTAAAGATTCTGTCTCCCTTTCCCTGCTCCCCCTCCCCTACTCTCTCTCTCTTTCTCAAAATAAAAAAAATAAATAAATAGCATTCACATATGTAAGATTTTTAATTAAATTTAAATTTTAAATTAAATTAAAATTAAATATAGAATGCAAAATAATATACACTTTTTATTTTTTATATCATTTTGGGGATTTTTAAATTATTGTTAATGTACTCTCTACCCCCCAATGTGGGGTAGGGACTAGGATCCCAAGATCAAGAGTTGCATGCTCTACTGACTGAGCCAACATATATGTACACATATATACACACCTATACATATACGTACATATACATATATATACATGTATACAAACATATACATATATGTATATGTGTATATAAGTACGTACATATATATACGTATATATATATAAATATATATAACATATATATACTTTTTTAAGTTAGGTTTTGAAAAACCCCCAGGTTTCACAGTTTGGGCATAAAAGGCTTTAAGGTGAAAAATCTCCCTCCAGTTCCTGCCCTTCCTCGCCTCATCCCCTCCCCAAGCAAGTCCCACGGAAGTAATCAGGGTTACTGTACTCTGTGTTGCTCCAGCAGATGCACGTTTGCACGAGGTCGTGCGTGCGTTACGGCTCTGTGGGGTGTGGACCTTTCCAGCCTCGCGTCCGTCAAGACGACTCATTCACCGCTGCCAGGTGGCCCTTCCCCCTTCTCCCGCCTGGAGCTCTGCATGCTCCACCCTCTGACAGGTAGATTTGACTGAGCCCGCCCACTTCGGTCTCTTGAGCCAATCGAGCACGATATGCAAATTGAGTGTCAAACCGCTACAACCAATGGTGGAGGAGGTGCAGCCACAGGTCCCCCGGGTTCCCCTTCTCTCTGCGCGAAATCTGTAAAATTTCTTTCCGGGCAAGAAGAACTTGGCGACTGCGGGAGCTGGAGACTAAGCGGGGGACGTGAAGGGAAGGCTGAGGTGGGACGGACACTGAGGCTTGGGCTGCTGGAGGCCATTCCGCCTGGACCCCCGGCTGACCGTCTCCCTCCCTCCGCGGCCCTCCAGCCAGGTGCTCACACCACCTCTGGTGAAGCCACTACCATCAGGCACCACCAGGCTGATATGAAAGCCGGATGTAACTTTAGCAGAAGCAGATCCAAGGCCTGGGTGTGGGGGGAAACCCCAGAGAGACTCAGAAGCAGGTTCAAATCCTGCCTGTACCACTTGTTAGCTGTGTGAGTTTGGACAATTGGCGCCACCTTACTAAGGCCTCAGCTTTGCCATCTGGAAAATGGGAATAATAACACTACCCTCCTGCCTCCGATGTTGGGATCGATGGGCTGGTCAGATGAAAACGCCACAGCTTTTGATCTCTGCAAGCTATAGTACTTGGTAATTAAAAGATCATCACTTTGAGGTTAGACACACCAGGTGACCCATTCCTGGTGTTTTACCTGTGCTGTGACCTTGGGCAGGTCACTTTACCTTTCTGACTCTTGCTTTCTTCAACTCTAAAGTAAAAAATGTCAATGGCTGTTGTCGGGATTAAATGTGTTAAGGTTCATAGGGCACTTGGCACAAGGCCAAGCTACATGTGCTTAGAACCATAGGTCTTTCTGGACCTTCAGTCTCATCATCTGTATTCTGGATACAACAATAATGTCTGCCCTGCCTGCCCCAAAGGATAGTCATGAGCCTTAAATGTCTTGTGACACAGTTTATAAATAGAAAAACATTATACCAATGTTAATTAGTGATGTGCAAGTCAGCCAGCACACTGGGAAAAGTGTGATGTTGGCCCTGGCTCTGCCTTTTATTCTCTGTGTGACCTTGGATATGTTATTTTTTCTGTCCAAGGGTCAATTTCCTCTCCTGTAATATACCAAGTATATAGGGCCATTGTGGACAATGGTAAAATGGTGTGTGGAAAATGCCTCCTCTATGCCCAGCACATGACAAATTTCAATAAACAGTACCTATTATTATCAGCAAGTTTTTTTTTTAAATATCCCTAGATTCTATTTCCAGAACTGAAGGACTGAGAGATAAGGGTAAGAACAAGACTTTGCTTCTCACTGTACATCCTCCTGTATCTTTTGACTTGTATTATGGGAATGTATTATTTTTTTAATATATAAAGTGTAAATTAAAAATTGAAATACAGCGGATTATATAAATATAATAAATAATAAAAATCAAAACATAATAAAATTTAAAACTAATTTTTATACTTCTTAGTTTTACTTTTTAAAGTTTGTTTATTTATTTATTAAAAAATGTTTAAATCTTTATTTATTTTTGAGAGAGAGACAGAGTGTGAGCAGGAGAGGAGCAGAGAGAGAGACACACACACACAGAATCTGAAGCAGGCTCCAGGCCCCAAGCTGTCAGCACAGAGTCTGACCTAGGGCTTGGATTCATGAACGGCGAGATCATGACCTGAGCCGAAGTCGGATGCTCAACCAACTGAGCCACCCAGGCGCCCCTTATTTATTTTGAGAGAGAGAGACAGAGAAAGCAAGTGGGGGAGGGACAGAGAGAGGAAGAGATAATCCCAAGTAGGCACCATCAGCACAGAGCCTGATGCAGGGTTTAAACTCACAGACCACGAGAGCATGATCTGAGCCCAAACCAAGAGTCAGGTGCTTAACCGACTGAGCCACCCAGGCGCCCCTAAAACTAATTTTTAATCTCATGGGTAGAGTAGTCTCATCTGGGATAAGAAAAAGCCCAAATTCAAAGAATAACCTCGTGTCCCCAAATGCCAGACTTTACCATGGAAAGACAGAGTCAAGCTTTTTTTTCTAAGATCAATAGAAAAATCCCCAACCCCCAACAAGGGGTCACCTCTGCAGGGACTGACCACCCATTGGTGTAAACATTCTCAAAGCCACTCTGAAGTCATTTTCTATGGAAAGAGATGACCTGGACTAGGAAGCCTTTGGGATGGATTTCCCTCAGCATCAGAGGTATTCAGGACTCAGGGTGAGTCACTCCTCCCCACGGGGCTTGCCCTCTAACCTCAATGAGGATAAATGCCTCATTATGCAGTTTTAGTGTCTCCCTAGCCTTACACGGGTATCAACTAGCCACGGGCCATCCAGCCAATCCATGGCCAGACTCCTCCAACTGTCCTGAGATGCCTCTGGTCTTGGACAGCCTTCCTGTTCTTCCTCCTCTGGAGGCCAAGGTCTGAACTGACCGACACCACTCTACCCTGGAAGCTCCTATTCAGCCCGAGGAAGGCAGGAAGGAAGGACACCAAGTCCCAAGCCCACTTCCCTCTAGTGTCCGCCGTGACATCTTTACTGTGTATGGCAGTGACCCTGAAGTTCAGATTCTGTTTTTCAGATTATTCATCAAGGCAGCAGAGAGGGCATAGACTTTTACCTGTTTCATCGTGGTAGGGACACATGCCATTTTCACTCACATCTTGTTGGCCGGAAGCCATCACAGGCCCTGACCAAGTGAAAGGGTGTGGGCCAGTGCAGGGGAGTCATTGGAATATTCAGTGAGCGTTGCTGTGTCGGCCACAATCTTTCTGCTCAGCCTTCAGACCAACATTAATTAACTTGAAATTTTTTTTATTTTTTTAATTTTTTTTTGAAATTTTTTTTTAATGTTTATATATTTTTGAGACAGAGAGAGATAGAGCATGAGTGCGGGAGGGGCAGAGAGAGAGGGAGACACAGAATCGGAAGCGGGCTCCAGGCTCTGAGCTGTCAGCACAGAGCCCGACGCGGGACTTAAGCCCACAAACGGTGAGATCATGACCTGAGCCTTAGTCAGATGCTTAACAGACTGAGCCACCGAGGTGCCCTGAAATGAATTAACTTTAGAACCAGGGGACATGAGAGTGGGAGGGACCCCAGAGGCCATGTCATCCAGTGACGCCTGAAAGTAGAAACATCAGCACCTTTGGGCTGATGTCAAAAATGCAGAGTCCTTGGTTCCACCGCAGAACTTCTGACTCAGAACAGTCTAAGCTGGTGCCAGGGAGTCTATATTTTTAAAAAGCTTACCAGGGAGGCGCCTGGGTGGCTCACTTGGTTGAGTGCCGACTTTGGCTCAGGTCATGATCTCACTGTGAGTTCGAGCCCTGTGTCAAGCTCTGACAGCTCAGAGCCTGGAGCCCACTTCAGATTCTGTGTTTCCCTCTGTCTCTGCCCCTCCCCTGCTCATGCTCTCTCTCTCTCTCTCTCTCAAAAATAAATAAATAAATAAATAAAAATTGCAAAAAATAAAAAGCTTACCAGGTAATTCTAGCAGCAGCCAGGTTTGTGACCCACTGATGGGGTCTAACCCTCTTTTAGAAATGAGGAAACTGAGCCTCAGAAAGGGACAGTGACTTTCTCAGGGCCACCCTGGGAATGAATGATAGAGCTTGGGCTAAAGGCTTCTGGGCTGGGGCCCTTAACCCCTGTCTCTGCTTGCCCCGGCTTCTGATAACAGCACCTCAATTCTCCTTTGGGGAGATGCCCGTCGCCCTTTCTCAGTGCCCATGGTTCAAATGGGGCTGACCCACTTCCCCAGTCTGGAGTGGCCGCGTGACTCCAACTGACCAATCAGAATCCCAGGATGTGTTTCCGAGATGGTGGTGAGATCAGATCTGGGAGGTGGAAGTAGCCTCCGGATGTTTATTGGAAGGACATAGAGATAGAAGCTCTCTTTCCACTGGGATTGTGAACTGGTCTGATGTGAGCCTGGACAGCTGGTGGCTGGGGAGTGCTCACCTGAAAATAAGCCCTGAATGTAGGAAAGCAGGGCTGAGGGACAGCGAGAGGGACCTGAGAGCATCATCGGCTACCTGCATCTGGCTCTCACCTCTTCTCTGTGTGAGCTAATACATTCCTGCTTGGTTCCCTGAGGTTGGCTTCTGCCCTTGCCCCTGAATGCAGCCAGGGACAGCACCAGGGTCCAGTAGTGCCATCGGTCAGGCGATGAGCGTCTATTGAGAGACACACATTGAGTGTCAAGTGTGAGATGCTGACCCTGTCCCTCGTGAGCTGGAGACTCAGGACCAACGTGCAGGCAGAGCGCGTGCTGCCCAAGACAGTGTTCTAGAAGGGCCTCACACACACCCGAGTCTCCTTTGCTCTCCTCCCTGGGAGCTGAGTAGGGGAAGCGCGACCATCTCAGAATGGTGAAGAAAGCCAAGCTCAGAGAGATAAGGTCACTTGGCCACAGTCACACAGGAAGTGACAATGCTGAGACTTAGCCCAGGTGTTTCAACTGACAGCCAGAGTCCCTGGTCCTCCCTTGGGCTCTTCCTGAGGGGCTCTGTCTGCCTGGAAGTATGGCCCACATTGGCTGAGTGCCTGTCACGGGCCAGGCACTGTTGTGAGCACCTTCCGTGGTTTGCTCCCGTGGTCCTTACACAAGACACTGAGAGGGTCTTATAGGGATGACGACCCCCATCTTACAGTAGGGTCTTATGGGGATGACGACCCCCATCTTACAGTTGAACAAAGGAGGCACCAGGCAGCTCAGGAACTTGATCGAGACCACAAGGTCGGACAGCATCAAGGGCAGAGTCCAGCCCAGAGAGCCTAGCTCTCTAGCTATTTGTGGCCGGATGGTCACTCACTCCATGTTCTTCTACATCGAGGTAGACAGGAGCTTTTCAACCTGATGCGAGTGGCTGGAAAGAAACCGGTCTCCGTGTGGGGTGATGCAGGGTGGACAGGACCCTGCCTGACATGGCCTCTGGCCCGAGTCACTGCAAGGAGGCCTCACAGAACAGCCCACAAAGCTGGTGGGGTTTCTGCTAAGAGGTAGGAAATGTGGTTGGGAGCACTCTCTGGACTTCTGCACACCCCACGGAACTGAAAGCAGGGGCTTGAAGAGACATCTGCACATCCCTTTTTATAGCAGCGAGATTCACAGTGGCCAAAAGGTGAAGCAGCCCAGTGCCCATCGACAGACGAATGAATAAATGAGATGTGGCGTGTGCACAGCGGGAATATCTTTCAGCCTTAAAGACAAAGGACATTCTGACCTGGGCAATAGCATGGATGAATCCAGAAGACAAATGTGCTACTTAGTGAACTACACCACTTGCAAAGGGACACGTGTTTTATGATTCCACGTACATGGGGTACTTAGAGGAGTCGACTTCGTAGAGACAGAGGCTTGCCAGGAGCCTCAGGCAGGGTAAAATGGGGAGTCCGTGTTCGATGGGCACAGACCTTGTTTTGCAAGTGGACAAAGTTCTGGAGATCGACTGTGGTGGCTTTACCACAGCACGAATGTGCTTAATGTGACCGAACTATTCACTTAAAGATGGTTAAATGGTAAATTTTATGTTATATTTCACCACAATTAAAAATTAACTAATTAGGAGCACCTAGGTGGCTCAGTCTGTTAAGTGTCCAACTTTGACTCAGGTCATGATCTCACAGTTCGTGGGTTTGAGCTCCAGGGTCGGGCTCTGTACTGACAGCTCAGAGCCTGGAGCCTGCCTCAGATTCTGTGTCTCCCTCACTCTCCACTCCTCCGCTGGCACTCTGTTTCTCTCAAAAATAAATAGACATTTAAAAGACGTGTTTAATTAATTAATTACAAAGAGTAGTCTTTTTTTTTTTTAAGTGACAGCTTCATTTCAAATCCTAACTCTATCACTCACGAGCCTTGTGACCTTAGGCAAGTTTCTTTCCCTTTCTGTGCCTCACTTTTCTCATTTATAAAAATAAAAAGAGTAGGGGTCGCCTGGGTGGCTCAGTCGGCTAAGCATCTGACTGGCTCAGATCACGATCTCAAAGTTGGTGAGTTCGAGCCCCGCATCGGGCTCTGTGCTGACCCCGCAGAGCCTGCTTGGGATTCTCTCTCTCCCTCTCTCTCTCTGCCCCTCCCCTACTTTCACTCACTCTCTCTCAAAATAAACTTTAAAACAAATAAACAAGGCCAATAGAAGTATGGTGAGGTTTCAGTGCCTTCATACCCATAATGTGGAATCAAATTTGGCTGGAATCAAATATACTCTCAATGGCGCTGGCAAGTAGCATTTCCATACTCGTCACTTGGGGCCAGAGAAGGACGCGAATGAGTCTTTCTTCTCTAGCTTCTCAGTCTCTTTCCCTAAGTTCCACCAACCTAGAGACATGGAACTGTCCCTGCTTAAAGCCATTGGGGGGGGAGGTGGCTCATGGAAAAGACGCGTGTCACTGGCACCCAGGGCGAGGCTTCCCCTCAGCCCCTCCAAGCGCTCCTGTGCAGCTCCGGGCCAATTCACTTACCTCCCTGTGCCAGATCTTCCTCATCCACGAAACGGGTGAGCTACTCTATCTCACAGGTGGGAGTGAGGATTAAGAGAAAACGGAAGCGCTCGGGTCTGGCCCCCATAGGCACCCCCCCCCCCCATACTCATCCCTTTCTTGTTCCAGTAGACCTTAGACCGTGGCCAGGGCACCTACTCCCTCACTTCCCGGGCTGTTGCTGGTTGGCAAAGGACCGGAGAAGGGCTGTTGCCGAGGACCGCTGCTTCGGTCCAGGTGACCAGGATAAGGGTCATTCATGAAAGGCCACCAGCCCTCCAAGGTTTTTGAAAGAGCTTTTGTCTTCCTTTTAGGGCCTCGGATGGGGGTCAAGAAGATGCTCAGGGCGATAAATAAAGAGGAAGCAAAAACAAAACCGAAGTGTTTACTCTGAGATGAAAGTACATTGCTAAACACTGACCACAAGGACTTGTGTACAGAAACCACATGTTGGGGATGCTCTGGAATGTCACAAGCTACAGTGGTTCAAGAAAGGCAGGCTGGGCTGGGGTCCAGGAGGCAGGACCAGGACTCCCCAGTGCACCACCCACGGCAGCCCCCCCTCCCCCAGGCACCTGGCACCTTCACGTCCACGGTTCCATGATCTCTCACACCCCACCTCCCACAGCCTGAGCCACCATACACCCGCCTCCTGTGGCTGCCCACCAGCTGTTCCTGCCTCTGAGGCCTCCTGGGGGGAGGGGGGTCCTTCTGCCAACCTGGAGCGCCTTTGTCCCCCACCCTCTTAGTCTCATGAACTTCAACTCATCCTTCAAAACTGTGTGTAGACACCACCTCTGCTGGGAACCCTTGCTGACCCCACCCCACCCCACCGCCAGATCCTCATAACCCCTACACCCTTCCCTATCACTACAATTCTACAATTCTATGAGGCATATCAGGTAGCCATGTACTTGTTCCTCACCCCTATTAAGCTGCAAACACTTAAGGGCGGTATACTGTTAAGGATGTGGATTTGGAACCAAACTGCCCTGGTTTGAATCCGGCTTCCCAGCTGTGTGACCTTGGGTGAATGAATGAACCTCTTGTGCTTTAATATTCCCCCTGTGAGATAGGGACGGTACCAGCATCTGCCTTACGGGGATTCTGCCAGTTGCTGAGTATGTCTATTTCCATTATGCATTCTAGAACTGGGGAAGTAACCATGGGATGAGTTTGGGGGGACCCATTTGGCCAAGTGTGAAACAGTCCTGAGCTGATGCTCCGTTGATCACCGATCTCTCCAGAAGCCTTTGCTCTGACGGGTGGACCATCGTGATGTTCTGGGTCTCCCGCAGTTCATGTCAGTTCAGAGCCAGAAAAGTCTGATTATTTCCTTTCCCTAACGCACACACACCCTGATAAAAGGCCGGAGTGCCCTTGGGGAAGGCTGGGAGAAAGAGTTAGAATGTAACTTTCTTTTTTAATCTGTCTCTCTTTTCTCCCTCTTGTTTCACTGAGCTTTCTTTGAAATTCTTGGACTTGGTTACTTTATTTCTTTTTTACTTTCCATTTGATATATGCGTGGAGTGCCCATTTTTCTTTTTAGTTCTAAATTGGCTACATTTCTTTTCTGCCAGGGAAATGGCAAGCCCAATTTTAAATGTCTCACATTGCTTTTTTTTTTTTTACATTGATCTTTTCTGTTACTTTTAAAATTTAAATTCCAGTATAGTTAACATCCAGTGTTATATTTGTTTCAGTTGCATAATATAGTGATTCAGCACTTCCATACATTACTCAGTGCTCGTCATGGTAAGTGTATTCTTACTCCCCTCCACCTATTTCAGCCATCTCCCAACTCCCCTCCCCTATAGTTTGTTTCTATAGTTAAGAGTCTATATTTCAGTTTGTCTCTCTTTTTTTCTTTGTTTTGTTTCCACTTGAGTGAAATCATTTGTCTTTCTCTGACTTATTTCACTTAGCATTATATTTTCTAGCTCCACCCATGTTGTTGCAAATGGCAAGATTTCATTCGTTTTCATGGCTACGTAATATTCCATTGTATAGATATACCACATCTTCTTTTTTTAATGTTTATTTTTGAGAGGGAGAAAAACAGAGTGCAAGCAGGGGAAGAGCAGAGAGAGAGGGAGACACAGAATCCAAAGAAGTAGACTCCAGGCACCAGCTGTCAGCACAGAGCCCGACACAGGGCTTAAAACCACGGACCACGAGATCATGACCTGAGCTGAAGTCGGGCCCTTAACTGACTGAGCCACCCAGGCGCCCTGGCTGCCCACATCTTCTTTATCTGCTCATCTATCAGTGGACACTTGGGCTTCTTCCATAGTTTGTCTATTGTAATAATGCTGCTATAAGCATGGGGTGAAGAGTGTGACTTTTTGGCAGTATAGTGGGTTCCCTGCTCCAGGAGAACCAGCTCCTTTATTCAAGGTGTCCTGGGTCAAGTGTAAGAACTGATTGAAGGGGATGACTTTGTTTTGGCGACTCAAGTTAGTCTCTGTTCACTTGATGGAGAATTCTTCCATTTACATAGACGAAGTAAGAGTTCAATAGACTCTCCACCCATTTCTTTTCCAGGGACGCCAGGATCGACTAGCCAATGTCATCAGTCTCTGTGATTTTAGACAGATTGAAGTGGGTCGATGTACACAAAGCACTAGAATGAAGGCTGCCACTATACATGCAAAGTAGAGGGCTTTTACTACTGTCTTTCCTCTTTGCGCTCCTGTGCCCCGTAGCAAGCAGACACTCAATAGACGATTATAAAATGGGGGCATGAAGGGGTCCATGATCTTCGTACAGTTCCGGCATCCTCTGAGACATAAGCAATGTTCACCTGTAATTCAGGTAAGAATGGAGCTCCTGGGACATCAAGCATGGTCTCTCTGCATGGGGCGGAGGAGACTTCTGGGAAAGAGCTGGGAGGTAACAGAGAGTCCAAGGGGAGTCTTTTGAACACAGAGCAGAGCAGCCTGAGACATGACTATCAGATTATCTCCTCTATCTGTTCTTTGTTTAGGAGCATTATTTGTTCTTTTTCAGCTTCTGAGAAAACTCCAGCTACAAACTGTTGAGTAGACATACTTTGGGGTATAGCAAGGATCTTTGGTAGTTTATACAAGATCCCTTTCTTATTTATCTTACGCTCTCCTCCTTCCTTGGTTCCCATTCACCTTCTGCAAACATGCATGACTCTTGTAAAAAAAATTTTATGTGTTTTGATTTTCGCAACTGAAATCTTGCTCTGCTTACTACTTTGAGATCTCTCTCTCTCTCTCTTTCTGCATTGCTGCTATGCACATCTTGTTATTCCTCGCAGAGGCTCCAATGTCCCTAGCACGGATCTGTGACATTTTGTCACCCACACTTGACAGTACTGACCTTTCTAATATGTGATGGGTGTAAGGTGGTATCTCACTGTTTTAATCATTGTTAATGGCTGCCTTCCCCACTGGATGTGAGTCTATGAGGGTTGGCAGTTCCATGTAGAAGGCATGTCTGTGTCCTTAATGTTCTGCTCAGTGCCTGCCACACCAGGTATTTCAATTTGTACCTTCAAAGGGATGAGCAAATTACTCTCGAGAGCCCCCATTCTGAGCTCAAGCTTGACTCCTGGGGAGAAGAGACATGGTCACGAGTGAGCAAAAATGGGAGAGCTGATTCACTAAAGCCTCTGAAAGACACTGGCCAGAGTGCCTGGGTGGCTCAGCTGGTTAAGCGTCCGACTCTTGGTCTCGGCTTGGATCATGATCTTGCGGTTCGTGAGTTCGAGCCCCATCAGTCTGTGCACAGCCTGCTTGGGATTCTTACTCCTTCCCACTGTCTCTACCCCTTCCCTGCTCATGCTTGCTGTCTCTCTCAAAATAAATAAATAAACTTAAGAAAATAAAAAAGAAGACGGTCACTGGTCAAGGGGAGTTCCTTAGGGACTTCTAGACACAGCTGGAGGGAATGTAAAGGCGTGGATATTCCCACAGAGCCAGGGAAAGCCACTGGGTTGCAGACTGCTGTCTGTGCTCATCTAGAAAAAAGGGCTGTGTTGAGATATGGGAAGACCCTGGATACTCAGCAACTGCCAGGCAGAATCCCCGGAGGCAAGCCTGAATATCAAAGGGGAAGAATAGATTTCCTGCCAGGTAGTTGGACCGAAGGGGCCTTGCTCACATGTTATTTTAGTGATGATTATTCAAATCTGGGATAAAATGAAAGCCACATGCCTCTGAACTATTTCAACCAAAAGTCTCCCAGTGGGGTTTGCACAGACCACTGTCTGTCAAGGGTCTCAGACATGCTCTTCTGTTGGCAGCCTCAGTTTCCTCATCTGTACAGTGGGGACAATAATGGTGCCCATCTCCCTGCCCAGCAGGTAGAAAGCGCTCGGCAAACACGGGCTTTGACAGACTTTCTCACAGGCTTGGGACTAATGAGGGCCAATGAGCGCATGGTCAGGGAGAGGCAGCCGAGCCTTCCAATGACCTCCCTTTTCTGGTTCCTGTAGGACCCTCTTGTGACTTGGGTATCCACACACCCTCATTCAGTCATTCAACAAACTCCTAAAGCAGCACGGAGGACACAGCCCCAACCCTCCAGGGGTCTCCAGACACTGGGCGGAGCAGTGAGGCTGTAATGAGGGAAAGACAGACCTCCACTCCCAACCACCCCCCCCCCCCAGCCTCTCCTCGCATTCCCTTCCAGCTCTGAGCCTTGCTTTTTTTCCCTACAAAATGAGACTCACAGGGTTGTTTTCACGTTCAAGTGAGAAAAGGGATTGATGGGAAAGAACTTTCTAGATTGCCAAGTGCATCTAAACAGATGGACAGGACTATATTAGGGAACAGGACCCACTTACAGAGTGCTGCTAATGGTCAGTGGGCTCTTTCTCCAGGGCAGCGCAAAAACCTATGGTTTTAAGAAATTTCCAAATAAAGGAATGATGCTCTTAGCCCATCCTTTGAGTAGGAAGAGAGATGGGGGCAGTTGGCAGGGGAGGGATGGGTGGAAATTTGGTGGCTTATCCAGCTTTCTAGACCACCAGGATCTGAGACATGGGAGGGTGGGGGCAGGAGCAGATGGAATCCAACCACTGTCTTCACCCCGCCTAACTTCCCAGGTGTCAAGGAGCTGAAAGGGTGGGGACGCCAAGCTCAAAATCTCACTGCTATCGGGGCGCCTGGGGGGCTCAGTCAGTTAAGTGACTGACTTTGGCTCAGGTCATGGTCTCACGGTTTGTGGGTTGAAGCCCCGCGTCAGGCTCTGTGCTGATGGCTCGGAGCCTGGAGCTTGCTTCGGATTCTGTGTCTCCCTTTCTCCCTGCCCCTCCCCCACTCATGCTCTGTCTCTCTCTCTCTCTCTCTCTCAAAAATAAACATTAGAAAGAATTTATTTTAAATCTCACTGCTTCAGCAAGGGGACAGTGTTGGTTAGAGGCAGACAATGCTGCTGTAACAGAGTGGAAAATATCGTTGCTTCAATGAGACAGAGACATATTTCTCTGTCACCTAACAGTCCAGGGAGGTGGTCCAGTGCTGGCATTATAACTCCCCTGTGCCGAGCGGCCAGGCCCCTTTCATTCCACAGCTCGGTCTTCCCTCTTACTCACATGCCCTCAGCCACAAAACTGCAATCCGCTTGTCATTCCAGGCAGTGGGAGAAGAGAGAGAGAGAGAGAAAGGGCTGACACATTCCTTTCCTATTAAGGACATGTGGTTGCCAGCCTCCAAGGCTGTGGCCCATGATCCCTGCCCCGCCCCCGCCCCCTTTCCACACTGAACGGGAATGACTGTGTGACCAATGGGATACGTGGGAGAAGACCAGTGTGACTTCTGAGGCTGGGTCATAAAAGACATTGACGCTTCCGCCTTGCTCTCTCATGGGGCACGTGCTCTGGGGGACGCCAGCTGCCGCGTCATGAGAGCATGCGTGCCCCGTGCAGAGGTCCACACAGGGAGCTGAGGCCTCCCACCACCGGCCACGTGAGGGGGCCACCTTGGAAGAGGATCTTCCAGCGACAGTACAGGATCCAGACACCCGCAGACCCCTCGGACATCTTGACCGCAACTTCCTAAGAGACGCTGAGCCAGAACCACTCAGCTCAGCGATTCCTAGATTCCTGCCCCACTCGAAATGCATGAAGCCCCAAACGCCTGGTTTTTTTTAAGCTGCTAAGCTGTGGGCCATTTGTTACTCAATACTAGGTCGCTAACACAGGCCACCCTCCTAAGGCACTCGGCAGATTTATTTACATCTATTGGCCTCAACCCAGCCACGTGACCATGTGTAGCTGCAAGGGAGTCTGGGAAATGTAGTCTTTGGTTGGGCAGCTGTGTGCCGGGCTAAAACTTCAGGGACTCAGGCCCTTAATCGCATCTGCAAAGTCCCTTTTGCCATGTAAGGTACTGTATTCACAGGTTGCAGGGATCAGGATGTGGACACCTTCGGGGGCCATTATCCTGTCTGCCACAACTCAGTAGCTTCTACGTGAATGTTCACAGCGCTTTATTCATAGGAGCCCAAAAAATGGCCAAATATCCTTCGATGGGTGAATGGTTACAAAAACTCTAGTACATCCATGCGCTGGAATATGATTCGGCAATAAAAAGAAATGAACTATTAATAGACACAACTCGGCTAAACCTCAGGAAAATTATTCTGAGTGGGAAAAAAAAAGCCAATTTCAAGAGGTTGCATGTTGAGTGATTCCACTTATACAATGTCTGTGAGTGAGCATCATTATATAGGTGGAGCTCAGAAGCTACCAGGGGCCAGCAAGGGGCAGCAGGGGGTGGCCATAAGGACCATCGCATGATGATGGTACCGTTAAGTGTCTTGATTACAGTTGTGGTTACGTGAAGCTCCACGTGTGATAAAATTGCATAAAGCTCCCCATGCATAAGCACACGAATGCATGTATCACTGGTAAAATCCCGATAACCTCTGTGGATGCCACTCATATCGATTTCCTTATTTTGATATTGAACTTTAGTGATGCAAGATGTTAACAGGGGAGAAGTTGGGGGAATCTATATTTATTTCAAAAATTAAAAGTTGGGGCGCTTGGGTGGCTCAGTCAGTTGAATATCCGACTTTGGCTCAGGCCATGATCTCTCAGTCTGTGAGTTCAAGTCCCACGTCGGGCTCTGTGTTGACAGCTCAGAGCCTGAAGCCTGTTTGGATTCTGTGTCTCCCTGTCTCTCTGCTCCTCCTCCACTCGTGTGTGTGTGTGTGTGTGTGTGTGTGTGTGTGTGTACGCGCGTGCACTCTCCCCTCTCAAAAATAAACAAATGTTAAAAAAATGTGTTTTAATTAAAAGTTAAGGGGCACTTGGGTGGCTCAGTTGGTTGGGTGTCCAACTCTTGATCTCGGCTCAGGTCATGATCTCATGGTTTGTGAATTCAAGCCCTGTGTTGGGCTCTGCACTGACAGCATGGAGCCTGCTTGGGATTGTTTCTCTTCCTCTCTCTCTCTGCCCCTTCCCTACTCATGTTCTCTCTCTCTCTCTCAAAATAAATAAATAAATAAACTTAAAATGTTAGAAGTAAAAAAGGGGTGGGGGCACCTGGCTGGCTTAGTCAGTTGAACATGCAACTCTTGATCTCAGGGTTGTGGGTTCGAGCCCCATGTTCCGTGTAAAGATTACTTTAAAAAACAATGCTGGACTCCCAGACTGGAGACCTGGATCCTGGGCTCTAGTTCTGGTTCTGTCCTTAACTCGGCAGTGAATCCCTGGCCATCATAGTAGACTCCATCAGCCCACCTGTGACACAGGGGTTTTGGCTTGTATCATGGGTTTTCCAAGTTTTATGTTTCACAGCGAAATCTTTAGTTCCCCAAACTCACCCTGACACAGACACGATTAGCAGGGGTTCTGTGGCCCCGGTGGGATGACTCCTGCAGGTGACAGCATCCGCATCCCCTCCCTGGAGGGGCTCTACCTGAGGTCAGGGGAGGCCGGAAGTGCTGAGAAACAAACACCCTCTGATCCGAGCTGGTAGGGAAGCGACCGGGCGCCTTCGCCCCTTGGGCAGAATTTGCCCCTGTGTGCATTCTGCACGGGTTCCCAGGGGCCCCCAGTGGAAGCCCATTTGACAGCACCCAGTTTGTCCTTGTTATGCCTGCCTGGTCTCACCGTCCCCTCTCCCCTTCTCGAATTTGCCTGGGAACTTTATCCAAACAAATGACTTGTATTCAAATCATCATCGCAGAATTCCAATAGAGTGAGAATCCCCAAATACCAAATAAATAAGCCCTGGGCCCGGGAGGCAGGCAGGTAGCGCCCCTGCGGGGCCTCCCTCAAGCCGTAAGTGTACTTTGAAAAGGAAGGGAGTAAGCACAGGAGCACGCTGGAGAGGAAACCTCATGAACCGAGACCCCAGGAGAGAGCCTGAGACGATAACTTGCTGTCCCCAACCTCCGTGCCGACCAAGTCACTTGGTGGCCGTTCTCTCCATATCTTTCCTTTTCACTCAAGACCATGTTCCTGTTTTCACCGAGAAAGCGACCCAAAAAGGATTGTGGTCACTTTCTTATCGGGCCTGTGGTGGGGGTGGAGGACCCACGTCAGACCCCTCCCCAGCTCCTGTGGCCCCAAGCCACTTCTCCAGGGAGGACACCCCAGTCCCACGAGAGGCCACCCCTGGGCACCTCTCAAACTCTGAGCTAGATGGAGGAACGTGTCCTGAGCAGTGGGCCCAACAGAAGCCAGGTAGCATGGTCCCAGGAGTGAGCACTGGAGAGGGAGTCCAGAGGCCATGCATATAGTCTTTATCTTTCTGAACCTCAGTCTCTTCAACGTCCACATACCAGGACCACACACAGGGGATGTGAATGTCCTCACAGGCCGTAAACCATAACCAATGGGATCCTTCCAGTGGGGGCAAACCTCTGTCCCTTTTCCACCCTGTGTCCCAGCCCTTGACACAGGGCCTGGTGCCCGTGACGGGCTCATAAACGCCAGCTGGATTAATGGGTTGGTGAATGAATGCTTGAGAGTCTGGACACATCATTCAGCTCAACAATTCAATCCAACATGGTATCACTAAGGCCCTACTATGGGCCAGGAGCTGGGTGGGAAAATCACAGATAACAAGACGCGATTTCCTACCCTTCAGAGCTTGTGGTATAAGAGCAGAGCCACCTGTTGTCAGGGCTCGGCTCGTGTGTGTCTTCCTGAGTATCCTCTGCCTGCTGACCTTGAATCTCAACCCTAGGCCACTGCTCTGCGTCTGTGGTGGCGGAACTCTAGGGCAGCCCCACGATCCTTCCTCCTGGAGTTCACACTCTTGTGTGATCCCCTCCCCCTGAGGGTGGATAGGGCTACGATTTGCTTCTTTTTTTTTTTTTTTAAAGAAACTCCTTTTTTTTTTTTTAATGTTTAATTTATTTCTAGGAGAGAGAGAGACAGCGTGAGCAGGGGAGGGTCAGAGAGAGAGGGAGTCACAGACTGAAACAGGCTCCAGGCTCTGAGCTGGCAGTCAGCACAGAGCCCGACGCGGGGCTCGAACCCACGAACCGCGAGATCATGACCTAAGCGAAAGTCCGACGCTTAACCGACTAAGCCACCCAGGCGCCCCATGGGCTACGGTTTGCTTCTAACCAACCGACTGTGGCAAATGTGCCAAGGTGTGTATGTGACCACGCGTACGTGACTCCATTACACACAGCCTTCTGGTGAGGAGGCTCCGTCCTTGCTGACTTTGACAAGGCAGAGAGTCAGGCTGGGGGAGGAACCAAGGGAAGCTTCCTGGGGACAAGTAGTAGAGAAACGAGGCACTTGGTCTGAAAACAGCAAGGAACTGAATTCTGCCAGCAATTGTGGGAACTTTGAAGTGGACTCTTCCCCACTCAAGGCCAGGATGAGACTGTAGCTCCAGCCAATATTTTGTCACCTTGTGAGACCTTGGGCTGCTATTGAAGCCATGCCCATACTCCTGACCCATAGAAACGGTAAGTTCATAATGTGTGTGTGTGTTTAAATTGTAATTTATTTTTGAGAGAGAAAGGCAGAGCGCAAGTGGAGAAGGGGCAGAGAGAGGGAGACACAGAATCCGAAGCAGGCTCCAGGATCCAAGCTGTCAGCACGGAGCCCGATGCGGGGCTTGAACTCGTGAGCCATGAGATCATGACCTGTGCTGAAGTCAGATGCTTAACTGACTGAGCTACCCAGGCGCCCCAATGTATGTGAATGTGTGTTTTTAAAGGAATTGTTTTTTGGTCTTGAAGTTGGATGCTTAACCAACTGAGCCACCCAGGTGCCCCAATAAGTGTGTGTGTGTGTGTGTGTGTGTGTGTGTGTGTGTGTGTGTGTGTTTATTTCTAGGAGAGAGAGAGACAGCGTGAGCAGGGGAGGGTCAGAGAGAGAGGGAGTCACAGACTCTGAAACAGGCTCCAAGCTCTGAGCTGGCAGTCAGCACAGAGCCCGACGCAGGGCTCGAACCCACGAACTGCGAGATCATAACCCAAGCGAAAGTCGGACGCTTAACCGACTAAGCCACCCAGGTACCCCTATGTGTGTGTGTTTAAAAGGAATTGTTTTTTTGCTCTTTTTCTAAGCATTTATTTCATTTTAGAGAGAGAAAGACAGAGAGTGCAACTAGGAGAGGGGTAGAGAGAGATGAAGACCCAGAATCGAAGCAGGTTCCAGGCTCTGAGCTCAGTGCAGAGCCTGATGCGGGGCTTGAACACATGAACTGTGAGACTGTGATCTGAGCCGCAGTCGGTGCTTAACCATCTAAGCCACCCAGGCACCCCATAAATGTGCGTTGTGTTGTGTTATGTCAGTTTGTGAGTTTGTGTTATATGATGCAGCAGTACATCCTTCTTTCCTCCTGAAATGCCCTCTTCTTATTCCCCCAGGGGAAGCCGGCGCATGTTGCTTTTTCCCTTCACAGAATCCCCTTCTTCATCCCCTGATAACCCAACCCAGTTTCCTTGGGGGGAGCCATCTCCATCTCACTGTTGGTCATGAGGTTGGCTCCAGAGTATGAAAAATGACCCTGAATCCAGGCAATCAGAATCCTCCATTTGTGTGCCCATAGGCAATAGGTTCAAGGACAAACATGTGTCCCAAGATGGTGGATTTGGAGTTCGCTCTAGACTTTACTGAGTTCGCTACACTGATACTTTAGCTTTGGGGACAATTGGTGTCACTGTGCAGAAAGGACCCACTTTGGGATGGACCCACTAGGAGGAAAACAGAGATGGATGGAGACAAAGCCTTCATGATCTTGCTCACTTGAGCACCTGGATCCAGCCATGCCTGAAACTGGTCATCCACCCCTGGACATTCCACTCATGTGAGTCAATCAATTGTATCTTGTTATTTCTTTAAGCCAACTGAGTCGGGTCCCTGTCACTTGCAAAAGAGAACGTCTCAATGAATACACTCATCTTTACAGGTGAAATTCAGTAACTTCCCTCAAGAAAGCCTTCCCTACCCACACCAAATGGCTTCTGCCTGCTACACCACTCTCCCAACTTTGTCTTTGATTTTATTCTCTCCCATTGTTCTTTAGTATCTTGAATGTGAGCTGTGATACTCGAGCAAGATTGGAGTACTTTACTTATTTAAAAATTGTATGGGTGGGGGAGCGTGGGGAGCAGAGCCACAGGGAGGGAGGGAGAATCCTAAGCAGGCTCTGTGCTGTCAGATCCAAACAAACAAACAAACAAACAAACAAACGAAGGCACGGATTCTTTTGGATCAAAAAGCAAGGTGGTAGAGAAGTGGCCAAAAGGAATGAGGTTCACCACCCTGCACTGGGCCCCTAGATGTGCCAGGAACTTTCAAATAGGCTGTCCCAGCAATTCCTCAGAGCTACACAGCCTTCCCACCCCAGACACACAGAAAACCCAGAAAAGGTCTGCGAGGTCCAGGTATCCTGGGTGCTTTGTCTGGGCCTCTTTCTCGAACTCTCGCACTTACCATTTTGTCTCTGGGGGGTCTAACTTGCTCCCCCTCTCCTGTTTCTCTGGCGCTTTTCTCTTGCTTCTTTTTCTGTGCATCTGACCCTCTCTCTTCTGCTACTTTCTGTCTCTGGCTCTCTCTCCCATCTCCCACTGCCTCTCTCCCCTTTGCCCGTCCTTCCTCCTCTCCCTGCCTCCCCCCTCCTTTCCCTGCCTTCTCATCTCCCTGGAGTTCAAGCAAGGACCCAGCTGGCCTCTGGGAGACGCAAGCTTCCCAGGGGCCCAGCAGGAAGTGCAGTTTCCCCTCTGACCCGTCCGCTGGCCGTCGGGGACACAGCTTCCCTCCCACTCTGTCCGCCCGGGCAGCCTGTGCCAGATAGAGTATCCCACTCTTGAGGAGCTCTGAGAACAGCCTCTCCCGGGGGGGGTGGGGGTGGGGGGGGTAGAGGGTAGGGTGCTGGTCTGTGGCCTGGAGAGCAGGAAAGGGGACCCCCGTGTTCGCTGTTCCTGGGCTTTGGAGTGCCAGCTGCAAAGGTGGGGGGGGAGGTGGAGAGAAGTGTCAAAGGCCACAGTCCAATCCCTTTCCGGAAAGACAGAAGGACACAGGGCAAGGAGCTGAGGGCTGGGGACTGGCAAGAACTGAAGTTTGCTGGGGGGGGGGAGAGCCAGGGGCTTCCTGGGCAGCCCGGAGGATAAGAACCACCCCCCAAGGATTTACACGACCATTCCTCCATTTTTACATCCACCGGGCAACGCTTTGGAGAAAAAATGTGGCACCCAGGGGTCAGAGCCAGAGGCCTGATTTCTGGTTCCATGTCCACCCTGCTGCATGCGTGACCTTGGACATGTCACGTGACCCCTCCCAGCCGGTTTCATCTTGAATGAAATGGGTGTAAAAGGCCTGCTTACTGCAGAGACACAGAGGATGGGGGACTAAAGACCCAGGAGACAGGAAAGGACCAGCCCTGGACCAGGAGCCCGGCTTCAAACCACACACATGGATTATCTCACAGCTGCGGGGGT
Source organism: Proteles cristata cristata (assembly GCA_017311185.1). Classification (NCBI taxonomy): domain Eukaryota; kingdom Metazoa; phylum Chordata; class Mammalia; order Carnivora; family Hyaenidae; genus Proteles; species Proteles cristata. The sequence goes on from JAESUZ010001754.1 coordinate 190,619, forward strand.
CGCAAGTCCAGTCCTGACCTCCCTGCATAGCGGCTAGGTGTCCGCAGGGCTCTGTTCCTTCTGGAGGCTCTGGGGGGAAGGCTTTTCTTTGCCTCCTTCCAAGTTTTGGAGGCTGCTCACACCCCTTGGCTTGCGGCCCTTCCCTCCACCTTCTCTGACCAGCATCCACTGCAACAACAATTAGGATGTCTCCCTCTCAGTTAAGGGATTGTTGCACTGGGTAACCCAGGATAATCTCCCTGTTTTAAGGTCAACTCAGGAGCCACCTTAACTCATCTGCCACTTGAATTTCCCTTTGCAGGCAGCCCAACTATTTACAGGTTCCAGGGATGGGAATATCCTAATGACCATCTTAGGGGGCCGTTTTTCTGTTTACCATGGGGTTTAACATGCCCCTATCTCATTTAATCTCCCCAACAATCTTGGGGTGGGGGAGGGTGTTAGTGTTGTTAACCCATTTTACAGATAAGGAGACTGAGGTCAAGATCACGCCAACATGGAGTCAGTGCTCTGGAGGGACATGCAGAGGATTTAGATGTGAGCTCTACCTTCTTGGGGATTTTTAATCTAGGGGAGTGGAGGGGGCAGGGCGCACCATACCCCAAAGCAGAGAGGGGAGTGGAGGGAGAGACAGGGGAAGAGGAGGGAGGAATGACTTCTTGGGGACTGATTAGGATGTGCTACATGAGGATGTGCCAGGGTCCTTAGTGCTAACTTACTGCCGTCGGAGGGCTTTGGAAGTGGGCTAATCCTGTGGTTTCCGATATATTTATTAGTAGCAAAACTTTTCTCCAAGCAAACTCTCCCTGGAAGCCCAATAGACAGGACATAATGGAGTGGAAACTCCTCACTCTGGCCTCTGAGGTCCCTCCTGACCTGGCCCGTGCCGACCTGTCCAGCCTCCCGTCTTCCCAGTGTTCCACAGTCTCGGGAGACAGAGGTTGTTTTCCTAAAGTAGTTAAGGAGTTCGCTTCCCCTTCTGGGCCTTTCTTTCTCCTCCCCCCTCCCGTGAGGCGGTGTACCTACTGTTTACCAGCAGGACTCTGAAGTCCCAAAACTAGCCCCTGCACGTATCTGCTGTGTGGCCTTGGACAAGTTCCTTGCCCTCTCTGGGCTTCAGCCATCTCATCTGTGACATAAGCGTGTGATCAGAGTCTAGTTGTAAGGTTACTGAGGAGTGAATACCAGCTCACATCGCTGGCTCCCCAGGGCACAGTCTCCAAGCGCCCTATTCACCACGCAGGTGTGGCCCCTCACGGAGACCTCAGATGCCCTACATGTCGCCCCCCTGTCCTGTCCTGCTCTCCCTCCGCCAAGAAGAAATCCGTACGGAGAGTCTCCTGGGGAGACTCCCAGGAATCAGGCAGGGCCCTCCTCTGGGGAGCTCTGAAGACAGGAGCCCAGCCTTCAGGGCGGGAAGCCCCAGGAATTTGTTCTCCTACATTCCTGCCCCCGGGGCCTAAGGAGTGGGGCGTCAGCCCACTGGCCCGCAGACGGGACTGTGCAGATGTACGTGGCTGTGGGACAGCGCGTCCGCGGGCGCTGGCAGCCGCAGGAGCTGGGAGCCCGCGAGGGGTGTCTGCGCTCAGACTTAATTTTGCTCCTCTGGGCCGCTGCCCCTGGGCTAAGGGAAAGGAATGGCCCGGCCTCTTGACTCAGGAATGTGGAGCGTTTCTTAGCCCCACTGAGAAGGAAGGGGTCAAGGCCTCCTATCCCAGGCTCTGGAAGGATCCAAATTGTTTGCTAAAACCACAGTCCAGGAGAGGTCTGAGGGGAAATGGAGGTCTCCACCCGGGGCAGATATCCTGGCTCTGATTACCCTACGGGGAGGAGGGGCCTGCCCTTAAAAAGGCAAGTTATGGGGGGCGGGGGGGGGGAAGGCAGGGACAGAGCTCGCCCTCCCAGGGCCGCAGTGGCTACCGAGGGGTGTGGATGAGGCATGTGGGTGGGCTGCCCCCCTTCCCTCCCATTCTCTGTTCTCAGATCTTCTTTGTCAAATGCCTCATCTAGGGGCCCCTGTTGGCCAGGCCTGGTCTCCTCTTATTTGCTCAGTGACTATTAGGAGCCAGACACTGCGCTTGCCAGCACCCCGGGGAGGGGGAGGCAGTGCGTCCCAGGAGGGAAGGGTCTGCGCCTTACCTCCTGCTGCATCCCCAGGCCCCGGGGTGGCTGCACAGCTTGGCCTTTCTCTCCCAGCCCCCAGTGTAGGCCTGCTTGCTCCCCGAGACCTTGACCTCCACCCAGCTCTGTACCAGGCCTTGTTCTTCCCTCCCCCCCCCATTCCTCAGCTCTGCTGCCCCACCCCCCAGCCCCCAACTCCTGTGTTTGCTTAGCTCCCGTTGGCCTCGGATGCAACTAGAGAAAGGGAACCAGTAGGACACATATATATTAATTAGTTGACCGATTACAAGGAACTCACAATCGATTGATTGCAAGGCTTATGCAATGGTAGGAGCTGGCTAGGCAAGTCCGAAATCTGCAAGGCAGGCCGTCGGGAAGGGCAGGGGTGACTTGACGTTTCCCCATCTCCGGAGCCTGAACTCACCCACACCTGTGGAAGTTCCTTTTGCCCATTTAAGGTAATGTATTCACAGGTGTCCGGGATTAGGATGTGGCCTTCACCGGGAGGCCAGTATTCTGCTCACCACAGCCCCCTGGCCCCACCCACAAGGCCACCTGCCCATTCCTTCCTGATCTCAGTTTTCTAGGTGGTCAACATACTGGCCTGAGCCTGGGCTGGGGCCTGGGGCCACAGAGGCAGCTGTCAGAAACCGAGGCAGCCTCAGAAATAGATGGTTGTGGTTCTGGGGACTTGGTAGGGGCAGGCTCTGAGAGGGGTGGAGGGGAAGTCTGCGTAGGGATGAGTGTCTTGTGTGGGGGTTGGTGGGGACACTTCTGGGCCACAGTTAGGAACGGTATGCTCTCTGCAGTCACATTCACTGTGGCCTTCCTGTGAGGAAGAGAGGGAATCATGATGTACATATCACGATTATACATATATATATATATATATATATCATGATTTTATATATATGTATATATTCCCCCCACTGGGGGCTCAGAATCACGTTATATATATATATTTTTTTGTATAATTTTTTAAAAAGCTTTATTTATTTCTAGGAGAGAGAGAGAGAGAGACAGCGTGAGCAGGGGAGGGTCAGAGAGAAAGGGAGTCACAGACTCCGAAACAGTCTCCAGGCCCCGAGCTGGCAGTCAGCACAGAGCCCGACGCGGGGCTCGAACCCACGAACCGCGAGATCATGACCTAAGCGAAAGTCGGACGCTTAACCGACTAAGCCACCCAGGCGCCCCCGGAATCACGTTATATTAAAACACAGATCTGCTAGGGAGTGGAATGCACAATTCACAAGGTTTCTTAAGAAAACAATGGAGGCTGGAAGGAATGGGCCGCTGGTTCAGGTCTCTGACCCGCCTTCCCCTCCCGCCGCCCGCCCGCTTCCCGCTTCTGCTCCCTGAGGGCGGCGGCTGTCCTGGGCGCTGTACTGGGTGTGAGAGGCCGGCGGGGCGGAGCTGGGGCCGGACTAGGTCCCGGGCTGCGTGCTCCGTCATGCATCCCCCAGACCTGGGAGGGGAGAGGCCCAGCCAGCTTCCCCCGGCCCGGCGGCCGCGCACCTGAGCACGGGGCGGGGCCGAGTGAGGCCTAGGCCCCGCCCCTCGCCTCCTCCCCCTCCCGCCCCCGCCCTCCCTCCTTCTGCAAGTCTCCGGTCTCCGTCTCACCTTCCTGAGCGCTCTCTCTCTCTGACTGCGAAGTGCTAAGAGAGAGCCGGGTGGCCTGGAAAAGCAGACCCTGGGGGGCAAAGCCAGGCTCCGACCCCTGAAGCTGAGCGACAGGACAGGGGGCAAGTCTCCTTTCCTCTCCGGTCAGATTAGGGTAACTCCCTGCCCTCCTTCCTGACCAAGGGCCACAGGCTTGGGGAAAATCCTGCCCTTGGTGACAAAGCCCCAGCTACTTAACCTCCTGCTGCAATCAGTCACATCCGCAGCCCTTGGAGAAAAATCTCCAGGAAAGCGGCGACGGTGCCTTCCCTTCCTCCGTGTCCCCAGTGTTTCATACAGCGTCTAGCCTAAGGTGGGGACACAGTAAGTACCCCCTTTCTTCCTTCCAACAATGCACATTAATCTCCAGGGAGGTGGGCAGGCCTGAGGCTGAGACTTAGGCATGACTGTCTTCACTTTATGGCTGAGGAAAGGGAGACTCAGAGACGATAAGTGACTTGCCCAAGGTCACACAGCAGGTAACTACTAGTAAGTGAAGTACCCAGTTCTTCCACCTGACTTTTCCCACTTGACCACAGCGTCAAAGCGTGGAAGTAATAGAGGCAAGGAAGGGGAGGTAGCCAGACCGCAGGGGGTAAGCCTGGAGAAACAGGCCCGGGCAGGCTCATGGCCATCATCAAAGGTCAAGCAAGGGACCAGTGAGAGTTTGGCCTTCATCTTGTGGGCCCTTGTAAAACCAAAGTGGCCTCAGGGAGAGGGCTTGTCCCCACGTACTCTCGTTTTCTCACTGTTTTTTGTACCAAAAAAATGGCACAAATACATTGATGAGTGTTCACAGTCCCAATGTAAAGGGTTTGAGCCTCAGAGTCAAATATATCTGGGTTGGGGCGCCTGGGTGGCTCAGTCGGTTAAGCAGCTGACTTCGGCTCAGGCCATGATCTCGCAGTTCCTGGGTTCGAGCCCTGCGTCCGGCTCTGCGCTGACAGCTCAGAGCCTGGAACTTGCTTCAGATTCTGTGTCTCCCTCGCTCTCTGTCCCTCCCCCACGCACGCTCTGTCTCTTTCTCAAAAATAAATAAAACATTAAAACAATTAAAACCATATCTGGGTTAAAACCCTAGCACTGCCACTTCGTGGTTGGGGGATCTTGGCGACTGATGAAATTACTTACCTTTTCTGGGCCTTAGTGTCCAGCTGGGTGAACAGTACTGCTCTGACTCCTCACGCCTGGCTACTATGGGGCTCAAAAGGGACAAGCTGGTTGAACACCCGGCACAGTAGGTACCTGACAGTGATAGCCATTATTATTAATATTATCATTATTACCATTAGCCAGGTGTTGTGGGGATCAGGCCCATACTGGAAATTCTCCCTGTGGGGGAGCAGGGCTCAGCAGTGCTCTGTGAACGAGGAGCCCTTGGTCTCTGGCTCCCTGAGTGTCTGTGCATGTTCCAAAAGCTTAGGCTTACAATTCACGACCCCCACAAGTATACCACACCGAGCAGCATGAGAAAAAAACCAGCTGGGGGAGACGGGAATGGCCGAGCCCCATTCCGCCCTGACTGGCTGTGTGATCGTGTGTGAGTCATTTCCCTCTCTGGGCCTCAGACAAGTGGAGGTGGATCAGATGATTCAAAGAGGCTTTCATTTCTTATCTTGGTAAGGGAGACTGGAGATGAAAATCTAGCGCGGGACCCAAAGGCCAGGGAGTGGATGCCCACCAGGTCCCAGATTCCTGGTTTCCAAAGACTTAATTGTAAGGAATCTTCATGAAATACAGCGAGATTTGGCAAATGAAACCATGGGATTCCTGGTTAAATGTGAATTTCAGATTAGAAAACAAATAGGGTGGTTGTTGTTTCTTTTAGTATAAGTATGTCCCAAATGTTGCATAAGACAAACTTATACTAAAGTGATTTGTTCTTTCTCTGAAGATCCAATAATTCAAATCCAGCTGAGCCTCCGGCACTTTATGTAACAACCCTAAACACAGACGAGTGTTAAAAAAAAACAAACGAGGAAGTTTTTTGTGTGTCAATATGAAATCCTTTCAAGGCCACGTGAAGGAATAAAGGAAAGTGTGGCTGACATGCGTCCCTGTATGAGAAAGGGAAGAAAAGACCAGAATGCAGAAGCCACTGGAAAACACAGGCCTTCTGGCTGGGTGGCAGGAAGGGGAAGATGACTTTTCACTGTGTCCCCTTTGTACCTTTTGAATTCTGCACCATGTGAATTTTTTATCGAGGCCAAAAAAAAAAAAAAAAAAAAAAAGAAACCATAATAATAATAATAAATAAATGAGTAACATAATCGGGCAGTTTTGCCCTGACTCTGCTCCCCACACCCTTAACCTCGTGCATTCTAGAAATACTCCAGGGCTTCTGGTACCCTTATCAAAATTCCTCTCGGCCTTTGGACTCGTCGCAGCCTGTCGGCAGCACCCCCAGCGTGCAGGGGAGGGGTGAGTCACGGCCACCCCCGGCCAGCTGTTTGCCATCTGCAGGCCTTCCTGAGGCAGACCCCCTTCCAGCTGTGTCCCCCATCCCTGCAAAGACTCTGGCCTCTCTCTTCATCTCTCTCCCCTTAGACCATAATCCCAGTGAATTCAATCCCCCATTTATTGGGTGTGCCAGGCACGGTTCTAGGAATGAATCTGAAAGGGGGCGGGGGTGACTGGAGCCAGGGGAAAAGGGTGAGAGGCGCAATGGTAGGCATGTGGCATCTGGGAAGGCTTCCTGGAGGAGATGGCACCTCGAAAGAAAAGGACTCTCCTGGGGGCGTCTGGGCGGCTCCGTCGGTCAGGTGTCTCACTCTTGATTTCGGCTCAGGTCATGCTCTCACGGTTCGTGGGTTTGAGCCCCACATCAGGCTCCATGAGGACAGTGCAGAGCCTGCTTGCGGTCCGTCTCCCTCTCTCTCTGCCCCTCACCTGCTTGCTCTCGCTCTCTCTCTCTCTCTCTCTCAAAATAACAGGGCAAAGCCAAGGGCTTTGGGGATTTATCAGCAGGTCTTTCCTGAGCACGATAGGACGCAGAGCTCAGTGCTAAGTGCAAGGTTGAAGGAAGCACGAGGAGGCTCAAACACAGGGCCCTTCCCCCGAAGAACAGTCACGCGGGGGAGAGCACCGCGCATCTCTCACGAGGCTGTGGGAGCACCTCAGCTGGCTGTCCTGCGTTGCCGCATCCCGGAGGACAGGCATGGCTGCTAAGGGATCCAGGGGATGGTAACTGAGCAAGGGTGGGTTCCGGGCCTTTGCATATCCTGTTCATCCTCCAGGCAAGGCCACAGACCCAGAGAGGGACAGGGAACCAGGCAGGTCACACAGTGAGTCAGCTGCGAAGCCAGGACCAGACCCTGGGCTCCTGACTGCCAGCGCAGGGCGCTCTACGCAACCAGAGCTCAGGGCTCAGGCTGGCATCAGAGAAGCCTTCCAGAAGCAGGGATGGTAGGCACTGTGACCCCGGCCATTCCTCTGGCAGGTGACATGGATGTGTGGGCACAAGGAGTTGTCCCAGGAAGGGGCCTGCCTACTTTGTAAGGTGTGACAACTCTGCCCGGTTGGGCCCAGCTCACGGCAGCCTACCAGAACACTCTAGAGAGGAAAGGGTGCCCTGATTCAAGTTATCTCCATGGAATTCCATGCAGGAATCATGCCCGTTTCCAGGAAAGAAAATGATAGCGTAGGGAATGAAATGATTTACCCAAGGTCACGAGGCGGTGCTGACCATGACCTAGCCATAGCAGTGCCCTGTGCTGTTCCCAGAAGACCATTCTGCCTGCACTTGGGAAGTCCGTAGCCCTCCCACCCAAACACACACGGTTCCTCCAGACAGGCCCAGCCCAGTGAAATCCCACCATGAACTCTCTTCCTTCCTGGTTACCACAGGCAGCCCCTGAAAAGGAGCATGTAAACCCCGATGGCACTATCAGTCATTTACACTCGAGTATAAGTTATCAGCATCTGAGACTGGAACTGAACGCAGGGCCCTGCCCAAAATAACATACAACAGGCAAAGAGAGAGAGGTCCCTGGGCTTGGGCTGTGCCCTGGGAGCGGCTGGGTGAAGCTTTCCCTGGAGCACCTTGGGCGTGGGGTGGTCCAGGGCCACTGTGAGGGTGGAGGTGTACGGTGATGTAGAAAGAGCACCAGCTCCGCTCAGGTTCTGACCTGCGCTCTACCTCCTCCTACCTGCATGGGCTGATCCTCCCACTCACCTCCCTGAGCCGCAACCACACCTGTGCCGCGGGGCTACCTTGTATCCACCTTGCAGGTGTGGGTACTTGAAATGCTCCAGCCCAGGGTTCTCAAACTTAAGGAGGCATTGGAATCCTTTGCGGGGCCCCCAAAAACCCAGAGTACACGGCCCCACCCCAGACTTTCTGCTTTAGTCTGGGCCGGAAACTAACTAACTAACTAACTAACTAACTAACTAACTAACTAACTAACTACCCTAACAAGTTCTGTACTTCTGCTGCTGCCTGTGCTGGTACCACTTCTATATAAAAAGCAGGCGATCGCTCTGAAAGCCTAGAGATGGGGGTGGGGGGTGGGGGGCGGGGGCTGATACAGAGCAGAGCCTCAGAAAGATGCGAAGTACAAACTTGACATTTTACAGGGATTTCATGACCCCCTGGTCACGTCTGGACAGAGGGGGCCCTGAAGGAAGAGCAGAGGGGGAATATGGGGCCAAGGTCAGGGGTCAGGATGCTGGGCTCTCTCCAGCGGCTGCTTCTGGGAATGTCAATGTCAATTCCTCCCAGTAAGTGCAGGGCGGCAAGTGCTTTTTTCTATGCCAGGCACTCTGCCCAGCGCCCCACACGAACTGTCTCACATAATCTTCTCCCACGGGTCAGCGAGGTAGGTTATTGATATCTCACATCACAGGTCAGGAACCTGTGGTGGACAGAATGACGGCCCCCGGAGGTGTCCACACTCGAAGCCTCAGGAGCTCTGAACATTATCTTACACGGCAAGAGGGACACTGTGGATGTGATGTTGATACAGATCTCTAGATGGGGACATTTTCTTGGATTATCCAAGCCAGCCTGAAGTAATCACTAAGGCCCTAATAACAGGGAGCTAGAAGGTCAATGTCTTCATCTAGTCAGGCTGCTATAGCCAAACACCAGATACTGAGTGGCTCATAAACAACAGCAATTTTTTCCCGCTCATAGTTCTGGCAGCTGGAAGTCTAAGGGCAAGGTGCTGGCACTTTCACTTTCTGCTGCGGTTCCTCTTCCTGATTCACAATTGCCACTTTCTCTCTGTGTCCTCACCTGGCTGGAAGGGCGGGGCCCGGGAGCTCTCAGGAGCCTCTTTTATAAGGAGGCTGATCCCTTTCTTCACGAGGGCTCTGGCTTCATGACCTAAACACCACCTTGCAAAGGCCCCGCCTCCAAATACCATCTTCTTTGGGGGTTAGCAATGCCACGTATGATTTTGAGGGGGACAGAAATTTCAGACCACAGCAGTCAGAGAGTCAGAGGCAGAGTGGAAGCAGAGATTGGAAGAATGAAGAGCGGGGCTGCCGAGGTGTGGGAATGGCCTCCAGGAGCCTGAAAAGGCAAGGAAATTAATTCCCACTCAGAGCCTTCAGAAAGATTACCACTCCGTTGATGCTTTGATTTTAACTTTTCAAAAAACGTTTATTTTTGAAAGAGAGAGAGAGGGAACAAACAGGGGAGGGGCAGAGACACAGAGGGACAGAGGATCCGAAGCAGGCTCAACGCCAACAGCCCCCCCTGTTTCATGCGGGGCTCGAACTCACGCACTGTGAGATCACGACCTGAGCCGAAGTCAGACGCTTAACCGACAGAGTCACCCAGGCGCCCCCAACGTTTGGATTTTAGCTCCGTCAGATTCATTTTGAACTTCTGACCTTCGTAAGCGCGAGATAACAAATTCGGCTTATTTTATGCCACTACATCTGTGGTCGTTTGTTATGGGAGTCATAGAAAATTCATCCCGAAGCGGAGGCTCGGAAGGGGGCAGTGATAAGATGCAGATGTGGTCTTGCTGTCTACAGGAACTGTGCTCAGCCTCCTAACCGCGAGGTTGACTCAACAGCCAACTGGGGTCAGGAGCTGAAGACGCCAACGCCATTCTCTCCCCACCCCCCACCGTGAAGAAGAAATGACCCCAGGGATGAGCAGAGGGGAATTCTGCTGTTTTTAAATGCTGGAATTGTTACGGGAAAGTGGGAAGTTTGGGGCCAGGCACAGCGAAGAGCTTCCCTAGTACGGAACTCCAGTTGGTGAGAACTGGCTGCCTGGGGCTCTGTGTGGAGCAGCAAGGCCGAGCCCAGGCTCCCGGGTAAAGCGTGCTGCGGTCGATTGGTAATGCCTGACGTGGCCTTGACCTGGCTGAACAGCATTGTATGCTCATCTGGATTAGATGGGTTCCCTCAGGTTGGCCCTGGATCTGGTTCATCGTTTTATTCCTGAGTGCCCTGAAACAAAGCAAGCACTCACTCAATGTTTGAAGGAGGGAGGGAGAGAGGGAAGAAGGAGGGAGGGGAAGCGGGGAAAGAGGAATCTGTTTCCCGGAGGCCAGGATGAGGGCCAGTGGGTAGAATCCCAGGATGGAGAGCTTCCGATTCCCCTCCTTGTTCTGTTCATAGCAATCCCTTCATTTGCGGGTGGGGAGGGGGGGTCCACCCCTGCCTCGTTCCATCTGGTTATGGCAGGACTGCCCTTCGCAAGGTCCTGCCTCTCCTCTCCAGGGGCCAGGGCTGTGACTCAAGCCAGGCAACACAGTCTGAACCCCAATGAGAGACACTGGGGTAAGGGGGTGGGGGAGAGGGTGGCTGACGACCACATCCTGGAAAGGTGGGCCATGAACTCAACCGTGAAGAGGAAGTGGGCCAGAACCCTGGTGTGAGACTCCAGGGGCTGAGCTCAGATGCTCCTAACCTCAGAGTCATCTCTTTCAGGACCGTCAGCCAGAAAGCGCAGAAGTCTCCAGGCAAGAAGCACCCCCCGGAGATGAGGGCACCCAGCCTTTCCGCCATTGCAGAAGCTTGGCCAGTGTGTCCCAATGACTACCTCCACCTCCATGTTCATTCTGCTTAGCTATTCAGAGTCAGTTTCTGTGACTTGAAACTGAAGAACCCCAGCCTCATACAGTCTCTAGAAGGAGGAGCCAGCTAAGAATCAGAGCTGTCTTGCTGGGGTAAGCCTCTTTACTTGGAGACTTGAGAAAAGAGAGGTTTATGTTCCCTCAGATTCTTTTTTTTTTTTTTAATTTTTAAAGTTATTTCTGAGAGAGAGAGAGACAGAGACAGTGTGATCAGGGGAGGGTCAGAGAGAGAGGGAGACACAAAATCTGAAGCAGGCTCCAGGCTCTGAGCTGTCAGCACAGAGCATGACGTGGGGCTCGAACCCACAAACCGTGAGATCATGACCTGAGCCGAAGTCGGACGCTTAACCGACTGAGCTACTCGGGCGCCCCGTGTTCCTCCAGATTCTTGTGTTGAAGCCTGCATGGGATGGGCTGGAATGGGATTGGAGGTGGGGGGGGCCTTCGGGAGGTGAGCCCCCATGATGGGGTTAGGGTCCCCCAAATAAGCAAGAGAGCACTAGTGAGGAGACGAGAAGACAACCGTGTGTAAACCAAGAAGAGGGCCTCACCAAGGCCCCAACGTTGCCTGCACCCTGACCTTGGATTTCCAGCTTCCCAGTCTGGGGAATTCTGCACAGCAGCCTCTGTGCTAAGACATGGCGGCTGGGAGGCCGTCTGGTGGAGGTGTTGTGGAGTCACTTGGGGAATGAACAGGAAGGAGGGTCCAGAGCCCTGGAGCCTCAGTGAGCGTGAGTTAGATTCCTTCCCTTCTGGCATGGAGCCTAACCAAGTCCCTTTGCTCCCTGAGCCTCGGGGAGGCCATGAATATTATTTATCTTATAGGGTCCCTGTGGGGCACGAAGAGATAACGTGGAGTCCCAGGCTTCTCTCTTCTCTGGGATGCTCATAGCATGTGGAGTGACACTAGATTAAGAGACCCCTGCGGCATTAAGTGAATGCCTGCAGGGCCACCCCGCAGGCCCCCAAGGCCACCCAGCAGGCCAGCAGGGGGCTGGGGCCTGAACCCCTCAAGGTCACCCAGCAGGCCAGCAGGGGACTGGGACTTGAACCCAGGCACTTTCCATGGGGAGCCCCAGATCATACCCAGTACTCATGCTGCCTCCCCTAGGGAGAGGGGTCCGAATCCCTCCCACTGTAAGATCCCTTGATTGCAGAGACAGGGTGTGAGATCCTACGGGTCCAGTTAGAGAGGAGATGCCGACATGGAAAAGGAAAGTGAACTGAGAAGGCAAATCATGCGTTCCGGAGAGCCCAAGGAGCCAGCGAGCCTGGGGAGAGGAGGGCCCCTCTGCCTGGATTTCAGACCATATCCAATGTCTCCAGGAAGAAAGGACTAGAAGCCACCACCCTAATCCTGAGGCCCCCAGGGGAAGCGGCAAGTTCCTTGGAGAAGACAGGTTCCCACAGGCTTTAATCTCCCCTGTCACTGGTCCAGGCAGCTCAGGCTCTGGAGAGGAGGGGGAGAGGGTCTCGTATCTCATGACAGGGGAGGGAGGGCTCCCCTCCAACACACAGGGGAGAAGGCAGGCAGCTCGGGCTCAGGGCTGGATGGGCTCCGAGACCTCCTCTGGTCCTGTCCCCTCATCATAGGGCAGCGCCTCGGCCGGAGCCCACGGAAGCGGGTGGCAGAGTCACAGCGAGGATGCAGGTCTCAGATAGGCCATTTTCCCAACCCTCCGCCCTTCTGCAGACCCTGTACCTGCCACAGTGAAAAGAAAGAGCCCTGGAGTTGGAGCCAGGAGACCGAACCTCCAACACTCATGCCGAGACCGCCCCCTGTGGAAACTGAGCTGAGTCCCCTCCCCTCTCGGGGCCTCGGTTTCCACAAAAATAAAACCAGGGGGGTTGGACTCCATCTCGACGGTCTCCTCTGGCTCCGGTGTTCTGAGGGCCAAGGTCATGCGTTGGGGCCACAGCCCTGCCCCCAGCTTCCCCCCATCTCCCCCGAGGCCCCAGAGATCCCAGATGGAAGAGGAAAGTAGCCAGAAACTTGCATGGGGGTGGGGCTCTGGTCCTTGTATTCACCCTCTGCCGAGTCAGAGCGCCGCCCGCACACAAGGTGGTTGGCACAGCAAGAGAACAAAGGGGAGAACTGACCCCTGGTGCTGGCACCCAGGCCGGAGCGCAGGGGGGGCCTCAAGTACCCCCTTCTCCCTGCTCTCCCCCACCCCAGCCCCGGGCATCCAACGCCAGCCTGCAGGAGAACTGGATGCCAAGTGGAGACTTCTCTCTCTCTCTCTCTCTCTCTTTAAAGTTTATTTTATTTATTTTGAGAGAGAGAGAGAGACAGAGAGTGCATGAGTGGGGGAGGGGCAAAGAGAAAGGTGAGAGAGAGAATCCCAAGCAGGCTCCATGCTGTCAGCGCAGATGCAGCCACTACTAGACCCTTTGGAAAGACTCTTGGATCAATATTTTCCAAAGCGCAGGTGGCTCTTGAAATTAATTTGGTGTGTTATACTCAGAATTTCATAATGAGGAGGAGGATAAAAAAAAAGCAGAAGAGAAACATAGCAGAGAGTCTCGGGTGGTAAATGGTCTCGAGAAAAGCTTGTCTGAATTTTCTGCCTTGTGCCAGGTTGTGATGTTACGTGTGTCTTCCTGCTGGTCGCGGTCAGAAAACCTTGAAAAGCCACTGCCTCAGAGGATGCGCCCTTTGTTCTCCAGCTGGGGCAAGGCAGCTGGCACGGAAGGCCCTCCCTGTCTGCCGGGGCTCCCTGCTCACACACCCGACCAAAGGCTCCGGCCACACCCTGCTGGGGGCCGCACCCCAGCAACTGCACAGGGTCACGGTCACACCTCTCTGTCCTTCAGATTCTCTCTTCTTTCAGCCCTATACCCAATCCTGCTTTCACTCCAGGATGCCCTGTTGAAATGACACTTCCTCAGGCCATCGTCCCAAAGGGGGCCAGGCAGAAGGTCCCCTTCGTCGCTGGCTGGCCCCCAGTCTGCTGGAGCACAGCGCTCACCCTGTGTCAGTCATCTGCTCCTACATCAGGGGCGCGGCACACTCTGATTCAGTGCGTGAATGAAATCGTTCACTTAAAATGAATGAACGAATGATTGATGGCCGGTTGGATCTCTCTGGGGTGGGGGTCCTGGTGCGGAGGCTGGCTGCTTTAAGAGTCATCCAACAATTGCTGTGTACCTACCGGGCATCTCGCCCCCAAGCTACTGGGGACACTCGACCAACCAGAATAAGAAGGCTTCCCCTTGAGGAGCTCAGGGTCCCATGTAAGAGACAAGCATGTAAATTACCACCAACAGGAGAAGAGCCCCAGATAAAGACATATGCAAGAGGACCCCACCTTGCTGGTACCGCTGTGTCATAACTCCCCCAGCCGCCAGTGAACGCCAGGAGAGACGGCTGGACCATGCCTGCTGTGCACCTCACCACTGTGGAGCTCTCTTTCTGCTGTCGCATCCTAAATATTTACTTAATGAATATTCAGGAAGCTGCAAATGGCTCAAGTTGACCTTAGAGTAAAGTGAAGGAAGTGCTAGGAAAAGGCACTGAGCGGCCTGTGGGCCCCAGATCACGGAAGACACACCAGCCCTGCCTAGGTCTGGGTCTTTCTGCTGCAGGCACCGGGGAAGCCATGGAGGGGTTTCAGTGGTCTAGAAAATTCCTCTAGTCCTGGTGTGCGGGGTGGGTGCCTGTGGCCCAGGTGGGCAGCTGAGAAAGCAAATGCAGAACTAACCCAGGCGAGGAGACTTGAGTCTAGAGGCAGCAGGCTGGGGTGCACTGGCATGGGGGTCCGGAAGACTGCGAGCTGCAGGTGTGCCCTGGGACACCAGTGAGCCAAGCTCTGAGATTCCAACTCCTGCCGCCCCACCATCCCCTTCTGGGGCACCGTGCCGTCCCCAGGCAGTTCCTGCCAACCTTCAGCCACAGCTAGCAAGCTCGAGAGTACTCCTTATACTCTTATTCTTCTTGTTAACAACCAGCTCCTATTTTAACACATTTATTTATGAACCTTAGATGAGTATTTGAAGGATCTTTGCCCTTGTATTTCTGCACATTTTCACACTGAATACATTAAAGTGGATATTATGCCACTACCATGTATGGAAAGTCAAGTGCCGTAAACAGTAATTCTAAACTCTCAATGGAAACGCTGAAATCACCAGAACGAAGTCACTTTATGAAATTTACCAGCTCCTATCTCTGGCTCCGGGTCTTGGGCCTGTCTCTCCTTTGCTAAGGGGTATTAGGGACATTCTAACAAAAGGCATTCTCCTTGCACTGAACCAGGATTTAGGAAATGTAAGAAATAAGTACCTCAGTCTTTTATTTTTTTAAGTTTATTTATTCATTTTGAGATAGAGCGTGTGTGAGCGGGGGAGGGGCGGGGGTGGTGGTGGAGAGAATTCCAAGCAGGCTTGGTGCTGTTCAGTGAAGACCCCTACGTAGGCGTGGCTCCCACAACCCATGAGATCATGACCTGAGCCGAAATCGAAATCGAGTCATTGGCTTACCCGACTGACCCACCCAGACGCCCTAATACCTGCGTATTTCTAAAAACTGCTCCTATGCCCCCTCACCCTGGCAAACCAGACCAAGACTGAGGCTGAACTTCCGGCGGTGTGGGTTTCCCATCTGAGAAGCAACCCTTCCGGGTTATCTGCAAACTGCTAACTTACATGAACACAGTTGATGTTCATCCTAACCCCGAGGGAGGAGCCATTATAGCCCCATTTTCCAGATGTGAAAACCGAGGCACAGGAGAACTGCTTAACTCGCCCCCAGCCCAGAAGACCGGTAAGCACCCTAGTAAATGGAATCGGAGCCGTGTGGTTGCCGAGCCCTGGCTCTTCCTAAAGCCACACGAGGCAAGCTGACAGGGCGATTCACTGTAAAAGTTGAGTCGCAGGCACCGGGTGGGCTGGGGAGTCCCGAAGAGAGGCTCATTTTCCTCCCGCCCGCACCCCGGCTTGCGCGTGGCCCAGCGCTGGCTGGCCCCACCGCCACTTTCCGGGCCCCACCACCCGTCTCGCTGCGCGGGGACTCGGATAAACGGACACAGCTGGATGGGAACCGCGCAGGTGCGCGGGCAGGGCGGGTTCGGGAGCGACGCTTCCGGGTAGGAAGACGCAGGGTGGCGCGGCCTTGGACCCTTGCCCCGGGCGGGCGGGCTCCCGCGCGGAGCGGGCGGACGCAGGTGACGACAAGCGCCCCAGGCGGGAGCACCGAGCCACACTCGCCTTATAAGGGCAGGCTCGGCGCGGCGGGGCGGGGCGGGGCCGGGCGCGGCGGGGGCGGGGCGCCCATCCTGCTGGCCCCGCCCAGAGCCCCCGACTACCTCGGGGTAGATTTTTCTTGCCTGGGCGAGGCCCCTCCAGTGATGCCCCCAGGTCCCCCGAGGCCCTTTGGGGTTTCCCCCTTCCCCCCCCTCCCCGCACCTCTCGGCTTAGACCGACTTGCCTTGTGGCTGTGGGCGGGTTTCTACCTTCTTCCACAGTAGGTACGTAGCTGGGGGAGAAGGGCCTTTAGTGACTGCCCTTTGGGGCACTCAGACGTTGCGGTCAAATGGTGGGTTGCCTAACTGGCCGTAAACAGTCTCTCTAACCCCAGGCTCAGCCCAGGACCTGGCTAAACATTAGCCATTGATCATCGGAAGTGTGTGGTTGACTGAGCCCTCCTTGGAGGAACAGACTTTAATAGGAAACGTCCAAGGGGCGTCTGGGTGGCTCAATCGGCTGTGTCGGACTCTTGGTTTTGGCTCCGGTCATGATCTTACGGTTAGTGAGTTCGAGTCCCTGGTGGGTCTCTGTGCTGGCATTGCAGAGTCGGCTTGAGATTCTCTGCCCCTCCCCGCGCTCTCTCGCCCTTAAAATAAATAAATAAATAAACTCTGAAAATTGAAAAAAAAAAAAGTGTGTAGCATAAGTCAGCCCAGAGGATGCTCGGCACATAGTAGCTGCTCATGACTATCTTCTGCGGAACAAATTCCTCTTACTGTGTTTTATTACCACTGTGTGTGCTCTGAGTTCATGAGGCCTGGGCGCTTCCTTTCCACCCTTGGGTATCCAGTGCCTGGCACATAGTAGGTGCTGGTTAGCCTTTGGCAGGAAATGAGTGAATAATAGGCAGCGGGAAGTAGGGGGAGGGAGAAGGAGATCCCTGGGGGGGGTGGGGGCGTACCGCTAACAGTGAGAAAATAACTCCACAGCTGCTGTGGGGGTAACACCACATTCTACCTTTCCCTCCACAATCTTCTGGGAGCTTCACGAGAGAGATGTTGGGTGGCTCTTGACCTCATTTCCCAGCTAAACTTCCGAGGCATGCAGAGGGGAGGTGACTTAGCCACGGTTACCCAGTGAGTAGCAGAGTCCAGACATGGCCCGCTGTTAGCGCTCACATCCCGTGGCTGCTGGGAGGCACTTCCCAAAAGTCAGACTCCCAGCATAGGGGGGTGGAGGACAGGGCATCAGAAGGACACAGACGGGGGTGGGGTGGGGAGGAGGAGCCTAGGAGTTCAGATTGGAGATGGAGAAGGCCAGCCCACCCTCTAGGGCTCCTGCTCCTGGCAGGGGGGGTGGGGGGGCGGGGAGACAGGATGCTGACACACAGCAAGAGTCTGGTTAATGGACAGCTGGAGAAGGGAGGGACGCCTCAGTGGGGTTTCTGAGGACCCTGCTGATTTAGCCGCTCCTCCCCGGCCCCTACCTCCTCCCCTGGCCTGGCTTCCTCTCTAAAGCCTGGGGTGGAAACTGGTCTCTGGGGGCTTCTTGCCCCAAGGTTCTTGACATGGGGAGAGCAGAGTTCTGGGAAACGCAGCCTCCAGAGAGGAGGTAGCAGAGGCCAAGCACGCCCGAGTGATGAGGGCGGGACCCTGGGCCTCATGGGTGCAAACAGCTTCATCTTCCCAGGCTGCCCCGGCCCCGCCTATCTCATCCTGCTGGGCGTCTGTCCAGAGAAGCCAGTTCCCTGCCTGGTCCCCAGAGTCCGTGGGGGCCGGCCGGGAGAGCCTCCGCTCCCTCCCTTTGCTGGGGAAGGGACCTGTTCTTGTGGCCTGAGCGCTGCAGCCCTGAAGTTGGCCTGGCTGTGCCTCAGTGGTCAAGGCCAAGTGCTGAGCAAATACCAGGCCCTCTGGGCAGCTGGTCCCACCGTGGCTGCTGTTCTGTGTAATCATTCCTGGGCCATGTGGAGTGCTGAGCTGGGCATACAAGCACAGGTAGGAGGTTAGGAGGGTGTTTCCTGGGTCCAGGGGCTGAGCAGGGGAAAGGGACCCTTGGGGACTATTTTCTGCCCCCATCACCTCCTTTAGAAATAATTGCTCCCCCTCAACCTCTCTGCCAGCCGCAGGAAAGCCCAGCCCCAGGCCTGGCAATGGGAACCTAGAGCCACGTCTGGATTCTTCTCTCTTCTTGCTTGCTGGTTGACCCCAGGCAAGGCTTCTGCCCTCTCTGGGCTTCCATTTACTTTTCCTCGTCCAGACCTGATGGCCTTCCTCCCTTCTCTCAACATCACTGGGCCCCCGTTAGATGGAAAAGCGAATATGGGAAAGAAAATGGGAATCATGAATATGCTTGTTTCATAGGAAGGGAGGGCACAGTGGCTCAGAGACTCAGAGTGATGCTCAAAGTCACACGGAAGGTGACAGAGGTGCCGGGGCCCAGCCAGGCCTCCTTGGTGCAGAGGGGGGGAAACTTGGCAATGGGGTCTGGGCCGTGGGATAAGGTTGGGGACCAGGCAAGAAACAGGGCCTGGCATAGAACCACTCCTTGGTAAGGTTATGTACTTCATTCATTCATTCATCCACATTGCAGATTCCTGTGCTCCTCCTCTGTGCCTGGCCCCCTGGGAAGGGAGACATGGAAGGGACATAGAAGGGACATGGAAGACTCTCAAGGAAGAGGTGCATTAGAATGGGCTTGGAGAGGGCTCCGGTCACAGGAAGGGCATTTTCTCTTTTTCTTTCTTCCTTTTATTTTATTTTTACTCTTTTTAGTGTTCATTTTTGAGAGAGAGTGTGAGCAGAGGAGGTGCAGAGAGAGAGGGAGACACAGAATCAGCAAGCAGGCTCTAGGCTCTGAGCTGTCAGCACAGAGCCCCACACGGGGCTCGAACTCAGGGACTGCGAGATCATGACCTGAGCTGAAGTCAAACGCTTAACTGACTGAGCCACCTGGCTGCCCCTTTTCTTTTTCCTTTTTTTTCAAGTAGGCTTCACACCCAGCGTGGTGCCCAGTATGGAGCCCAGAGCGGAGCCTACTTGATCCTGAGATCAAGACCGGAGTCGGAGGCTACCCAGGCACCCAGGAAGGGCATTTTCTTAAAGTCCAGGATCATCTGCATCCAAATTACTAGGGCTTTAAAAATGTACATTCCCAGGTCCCACCCCAGACCCAGGACCCATCCACAGCCTGATTCTTACAGGAAGGACTGGAGTTCTCAGAAACGCCAGAATCAGGGGCCTGGAAGTTTCGTTATTATTATTATTGTTATTATTTTACTGGAAGTATAACTGACTGGTGCCAGAAACTTCCTAAGGCAGAGGTGGCGGGACAAAGAAGGAGCTGGAGGAGGGGCAGGTCTGCTGACATTCCTGCGGCTCGCCCTCCCCTCCCCCAAAGTAAACCAGCAGGTAGGAGATGTGGGTGCGTGGAGGGAACCCAGCTCAGGTTTCAGGCCTGGGGACCTGGCTTCCAGGCCCTCAGTGACAGCCACATGCTCCCTTTGCCCTGGGAGTCCCACATCTATAAAACTCAAAAGAAGAAAAAGCTCACTGTTCAAATTTGTTTGCTCCAGTCTCATAATAATGGACGGAAATATTAACCGGAAAATACTCAAGTATCAGACAGTGGGGGAAAGGCTAATGATGTGACCTTAGCTGAGTGACTTCCCGGGGTCTGGGATGCCCGGGGAGGTCGTAGGGATGCAGTGATTGCTGCTCTGAGGTCCCGGCAAGGCTCTAGGAGGGTGAAGAGGGGGGTGCCCAGTCAGACTGTGGGGTCTACATCCTGGCTCTGCTCCTTCCTGGCTGCGTGAGCTGGGGCCATAACTAAAGCCCTCTGTGCCTCAGTTTCCCTATTCACAAACCGCAGCTGATACCAGAACCCACCTCCTAGGGTTATGTGAGCATTGAAGGAGTTAATGTGGACAGTGCCACAGGAACTTCCGTGTTGTCTGTTATTGTTAAACTAGTTAAAATAATATTAGTTACAAACTCACCTGTTGTAGATCCAACCCCAGGACCTTAGAATGTGACTGTGTTTGGAGATGGGTCTTTACAGAGGTGATCAAATTAAAATGAGGCCGTTAAGGCAGGCCCTGGACCATTTGGACTGGCATCCTTGCAAGAAAGGGAAATTTGGACAAAGAGACATGAGGAATCTATGGGCATAAAGACCATGTGAGGACACAGTGAGAAGGTGGCCACCTGCAAGCCCAGGAGAAGTAAAACCTGCCGACACCTTGATGTCGGCCTCCCAGCTTCCAGAACTGCGAGAAACACATTTCTGTTGTCTAATACCCACCAGTACTGGCACCTTGTCACGGCAGGCCCACCAACCAACGCAGCGTGCCTAGGAACCCTCAATAGGATGCTTACAACCCAGCCGTGTGCTCTATCGTTACATGTATGATCTCATGCTGCCTATCTCTCTGTTTGTTTTTTTTTTAATGTTTATTTATTTTGGAGAGAGAGAGAGAGAGAGCACGAGATGGGGAGGGGCAGTGAAAGAGGGAGACACAGACCCCGAAGCAGGCTCCAGGCTCTGAGCTGTCAGCACAGAGCCTGACGCAGGGCTTGAACCCATGAAGTACGAGATCACCACTTGAGCTGAAGTCGGACGCTTAACCAACTGAGCATCCCAGGCGCCTGTTTTTTTTAAACATTTTTTAAAAAAGTTTATTTTGAGAGAAAGAGTAGGAGTGAGGGAAAGAGAGAGGGAGAGAGAGTCAGCACAGAGGCTGTGAGATCATGACCTGAGCCCCAAGAGTCGCATGTTTAATTCGCTGAGCCACCCAGACGCCCCTCATGCTGCTCTCTTAACCACGAGAAGAGGACTATCCTCCCATTTCAGAGATGAAGAAAACTGAGGTCTGGCTATCGAGTGGAGGGCTAGGATTGGAGCCATGTCAATGTGATTACAAGCTTCATTCAAAGCGTGGCTCCATCCCCCCTCAGTGGGGCCCCACCCAGCCCCCTGCATCCCAGCCTCCCTCTTTGGACAGATCAGGTGCCTTCCCACCTCTGTGCCTTTGCACATGCTCTCCCCGCTGCTCCGGCCACTGCTCCGCCCACTGCTCCCTCTTCAGGCTAACTTCAGTTCTTAAAACCAAAATGTGTCTGAAAGTCGCCTCCTCCCCACGAGGACTTGCAGTCACTCCACACCTTATGTTCTGGGGCCTTCCACGCCAGGCCGAGAGAGGTGCTCACAGATACCAGATGGCTGAGGTTGGGGTGACATTGCCATGTTGGGACTGGAGAGACTATTCCAGCCTTAGGAGTAGATCCTGAGGAAAGGGAAACTTCTGCCTCTGGCCAGGGGGTGGAGGGGGGTGGGGAGAGGCAGATAAAAGAGAGAGGCTCAAAGTCCCCACTCCAGGCATAAGAAGAGGGATCCTTTGATCCTCCTGGGGACAGCAGTGTGGCAGAGGGCGAGGATGGGGGATTAGGCCAGGCCACCCCAGGCCCATTCCCTAGGGTGTGTCTTGGGCAAGGTGCACCACCTCTCCCGGGCCTCAGTTTCCTTATATGGGAAATGCAAACAACAGTGGTGACCTCGGGTAGGCAGGCGGGTGGGCGTCAGGAGGGTTAGATGTGGGCGGAGCCCTGAGCAGCGTGGGGCACCAGGGATCAGTGCTGGACTTCCTCCTTGCTGGGAGGGCGAGGCAGGTAGCAGACCAGAGAGAGACAGCTCCTTGCCTGGGGCTACCCAGTAAGCAGACGGGAGGCAGGGGCCCAGCTCAGCCCCGATTTGTAGTTAGCAGCTGTGTGTGGGGGGGGGTGGAGGTGGGGGTCCCAGCTCACACGTGGCTGTGTGTGGCCCGCTGGCCTAGAGGCAGGAGCGAGAGGGAAGCCAGATGGGAGTCAGGCCGGGAGGCCAGGAGCACAGAGGACCAGACTCAGGGTGAATTCCAGTGGGCATTCTCTGGGAGTGAGGTCACCGCCTCCAGCTCCTCGGGGCTGCTTGAGCCCGGGCAGCGCTGAGCCAGCTCTGGAGCAGGAGGCGGGTGGCAGCAGGTCGGGGCCAGAACGGGGAGTGCCCACAGCCCCATGCAAGGATGGGCCCCACCCCCGGCGAGGTGCTGGGTCCTTATCTCAGGAAACCTGGTGCTTCCTGTTTAAGATGGAACTGTGTGTATGTGGGGGGGGCGGGAGCGGGGGGGACTTGGGAGAGGCGGGGGGGGCGGAGGAGTGGGAAGGCAAAGCCACACTTTGGGAGCTCCAGCTGGGCACCAGAATGCTTCTACATGCCTCACCATGTCATCCTCACCGTGACCTCACTCAGAAGTCGCGGTTACTGGCCCCGCTTGCAGAGGGGGCCCCTGAGGCTCAAAACGGTGAAAAACCTTGCCCCCAAGGGAAGGCAGCGCAGCTGACGGACCCAGAGACTTTGGATCAGACACCCGAGTTCAGAGCCCCGCACGGGCACCTGTTAGTGCCCAGTCACCTAAGTGCTCTGGGCCTCGGTTTCCTCATCTGTAAAGTGGCGATGGCAGTCCTGGCCTCACCGAGCAGGCGCAGTGACGTGACACACGTTAACGTGCACTCAGAGAGAGCCAGCCACCATCGCCTCATTGTACTGATGTCGCGTCTGGGCCCCAGGCCGCACGACTAGTAGGTGGCAGGGTGAGGGCGTGAACCCAGATCTGATTCTTCCCACCCTCCTTATGCCACTGTGGAGTGGCTGCTGCTGGCCCTCAGCTCCCAAGAGGCCATCGGGAGGTGGTTGGAGGGGTGACACTCCTCGGAACGAGCTGTGGGTTTCTGGCCAGGCCATGGAAGCCAGTGCTGGGGCCCTGGGCTCGGGGTCACGCCTGCAGCCGGTGTTCCCAGGCAGCCGAGAGGAACTGGGGCAGCGTCCTGCCGGCCACCAAGGCCCCAACATTGTTCTCCGGACCCTCCCAGGCCAGGGCCCACACATCAGGGATTTCCGGCAGCCTGGCCAGAGCTGCCTTCACTTTCCGCAGAAACTTTCCCCGGGCGACTGGGACAGAGGCTGAGCCCCGCCCCCCGGCCCCCTCGCCCTGGGCAGGGACTGCTGGGAAGGGCCCTGGCAGCGTGGCCAACATCCTCTCGACCCGACAGGTCCTGGCCCCAGAGACGGGCCTCCTCAGAGACACGGCCATCTCTCCACCTCTCCCGAGGCCGAGGGAAGAAAAAGGTTGACTCATTTTCATTTTTGGGCTGGCTCAGGTCAGGACACTTGGCCTCAAGTCCCTATCACAAATGTGCTGTGACCTGGGCAAGTCACCCTCCCGGTGCCCTTCTGCAGGAGCCTTCCGGAGTGGCCCGCAGCCCGTTGCCCCGCGAGCTTCTCGAGGGCACGGTGGGTCTCCTTCCCCATCCAGATGCTGCAGGTGCTCTCTGATGGCGCAATCCTGCTTGCTCAGCCATTCCACGAACGCCACTCTGG
The DNA here is from genome assembly GCA_017311185.1 of Proteles cristata cristata. Classification (NCBI taxonomy): domain Eukaryota; kingdom Metazoa; phylum Chordata; class Mammalia; order Carnivora; family Hyaenidae; genus Proteles; species Proteles cristata. Next base: position 214,027 of record JAESUZ010001754.1, read on the forward strand.
TCTCAGTCTCCTCCTCTGAGAAATGGGGAGAACTCCTGCCTGGCAGGGAGCAGAGGGGATCATAGCAGAGAACACATGTACAGCGCAGCAAATGAGCTTCCATCCCTGAATTCTGTCTTCAGGCATCGAGAGAATGCATGTATAGACGCCGCCCCTGGGATGTCTTGGGGACCAAGTGCACATGGCTGTGCCCCCTCTTCCTAGACGGTGTATGTGCTTCTGAGGGGTGGGTGCCTGGCCCCCCTGCCCCGCAGCAGGATTACCTGCTGCGTTGCCAATCCCGGGAGCCCAGGGGCCCGATGAGGCACCCAGAGGGCAAGAGTGGAGCCACATTGCGGAGCCAGCAGCGTCTCGGTGAGGTCAGCGCCGTGGAATGAGTCAAATGGGCTCACCCGGAGGGTTCTGTGCTCACAGGCAGTGACTCATGCCCCGAACAGCCGTGCAGGCCGAGTCTGCCAGCCCGGGAGGGCTGGGGCCACCGGCTTACCTCCCGCTGCTGTGCACCTTTTAAGGAGGGAGCTCGAGGTAGCGCAGAGGCCTCACCACCCCCCACCCCCCACCCCCCAGCCCTGAGGCCTTCGCCAACCCTTCGCACCTGCTGGGGGGGGGGTGGTAGAGGCCAGACCCCACCTGGGGCTCACATCTGGCATCATCCCTTTTCAGATATGACCTTGGGTAAGTCAATTTCTCCGAACTGGTTTTTTCACTTGCAATTTGGGAACAATGCTTGCCTCACGAGAGAGGAATGGAGTGAGGTAACGTGTGTAGAAGGCGGTTGGCAGAGGGCACCTTTTAAGGAGTGGCAGCTGGGCTCGCTGGGAGGGGCCTGGGCTCGGGAGCCACGGTGCCCCGACCCTGAACTCGGCACCCCCCCCATTCGCTGGGCGTCTGTGCAAGTTACTCAACGTCTGCATCAGCGCCTCTTCTGTAAAGTGAGCCGCCGCCTGGCCCGTTCACCCTGCTGGCTGCGGGACTGAGGTCAGACACTCCATTCTGGAGGATGACAGCAGAGGTGCAGGTACAGCCTGCTCAGCCTCGAACCCTGGTCCAGGGGCCTGTGGGTTTCGTAATCTTGGACAAGGTCCTCAACCTCTGAGCAGGTCCCACGTGGAGAAGGGGACTTTGACGTGGCGTCGGGGCCCAGAGCGAGGCCCAGCGCCCCGTGAGCGCCCTCCAGCACCGGCCGCTCTTGCCCATCTTCCCCTAGCCCCCGGCCTCCCTCCGCTAACACCGGCTGCTGGTTTACCTGCGCCCCGCCTGCTGGTGACAGGTCCTGGGTCTGTGGTCCCTCAGGGGCCGCCCGGCTCTCCTGCATGAGGCCCCACAGGCTTCCCCGGGCTTCAAAGCCCTGGAGCGCCTCACTCGGTTTATGAGAAACACGAAAGCCATCGAGGACGAGGCACACAGGAGTGGCCGCGGCACCCAGGGCCGAGGGCGAGGGGCACCCCTGGTCCTGGGACGCTGGCACCTGGGCTGGGCAACTGAGCTGTTTGGGCCCAGGAGGGAGATGGAGGGCAGGCATTCTTGGCTGGCACCTTCCTCCATGGGCAACGGGGGGGTGAGGGGGGGCCAGGGATGAGAATGGGTGGAGCGGGGGAGGGGCTGGGGTGTTCCCGCGGCGAGCGCGTGCACACACACACACACTCGGACAGTCAGCCCAGCGTCCTCACAGGGCCAGGCTTTCTGTGGGCGTGGCCACGTGCGGGCTGGCAGAGAAGGAAAGCCCTAGAAGCATCAAGGGGATCGGGTGTAGGAGCCCAGGCTTGAGAGGCAGCCGTGTCTGGATACGAACCCGGGCTCTGCACCCCACGAGCCTGTGTCCTTCTCTGCGCAACAGGGACAGTAGGCGCCCTCTCGCCTTGTGTGCGAAGGCGGCCGCGGGGCAGTGGCCGCGACTGACAGCACCACTAGCAACAGGGGCAGCCGGCCGAGGGCGGGAGGGTGCGGAAGCAGGGAGGGAGCCCCAACCGGGGAGGGGGCGCGGGTGCTCCTGGAGCCCAGACAGAATGCAAGCTGTCGTCAGAGCAAACCCGGGCTTTATTGGTCCGTCTGTTCACAGTGAGGCTTCCCGGAGGCGGCGGCCTGCCTGCCTCCCCCGCCCCCGCCCCCAGTGCGTGTCCTCCGCCCTCTGCCTGGGAAGGCAGGAAGGTGGCCCTTTGGGGGCTGGGGGTGGGTGGAGGCTACAGGGTAATTTCGTGTGGGGCCCAGGGTCCGCTCTTCACGGCAGGAGGTAGAAGGGATCACATAAAGTTCTTTATTACAGACCTACAAAAAATGAGAGAATTATATATTACCCTCACTTGTTTGGATTTCTGTTTTCTTTCTTCTTTTTCACAGAATAGCAGCAGGAGAGAAAAACTGCAGGAGGCAGACGGGCTAGGCACCGGGGTGCAGACCGGGCAGGGCCAGGGCGACGCTGCTGCCGCCCCCGGCCCCGCGGGCTGGCCGGCCTGGGGCGCTTGCCAGCATCCTGGGGCTAGCCCTGGTGGGGGCAGATGAAAGACAGCGGGTGGGAAGACGGCTGTCCCCGGGCCAGTGGCAGTCAGCCGGCCTGGAAGCTGGAGGCTCCCAGGTTTGGGGGCCTGGTCTCCCAAGCAGGGGTCCATGGGGGCCGGACAGAAGGGACGAGGCGGGAAGGGCCAACATAGAAGGTCGGAGCTCTGGCGGGGGTCCGGGTGGCCGAGGGCAGCCAGGACTCTTCCCTGCTTGTCAGCCAATCAGCTTCTTCAGGAAGGCCTCCAGCTGGTCCTCGTCCTTGATGCCCACGAACTTGTCCACCACATCCCCGTTCTTGATGGCCAGCACGGTGGGCACAGCGGACACCTGGGTGGAGGAGACAAAGGGCGGTGAACCCCTCTCCGCTGCCACTCAGCAGCCTTTGTGGGAAGTGCCGGCGGCTCACGCAGGGCGGGGCCTGCCCAGGCTGTGGGCGGGGCCCCTCCTCTCAGTGCAGGGGTCCTGCGGGGCCTGGAGGTCCCCTGGCCGGGAGACTTTTCCACTGCGGGCTCCCAGCGGTCCCCTTCCTCCCCCAACCGCACGGCTGACTCACTGGCCCAGTGGTTTGGCTGCAATGATGGGAGAGATGAAAATAACCCGTGCAGCCGCAGGCCGGGGCTGGGGGCGGGGAGAGGCTCCCCAAGGGGGAGAGTCCCCCGAGGTGTGGGAGCCCGAGGCCTGCCTGCGCCACTCACTAGAAGGCCACACCACCTTCACAGCCCCAGTGCCCTCTTCTGCTAACCGGGCATGACGGGATCTCCCTGGAAGGCTCAGGACAGAGATTAAGGCTCCTGACACAAAGCTGAGCGGTTAGGAGCTTGGGCCCAGGGTGCGGCCGGCCCGACATTCAGCCACTCTGGGCAAGCCACTTGTCGCCCTGTCTGTGTTCCAGAACGGAGCCACCGAGAGCATTCAGACTAGGTCTGGGGGCTGCATGAGATGATGCGACATCTTCACACAGCGCCCTGCACCTGGCAGGGGCCGGGTATGCAGTGGCGCTCAGCAAATGGTGGCTACAGACAGCATGGCAGAAAAGTCTACCGCATGAGCCACGCTACCTGGCTGCCGTGGACGGTTAGCAGGGTCCCGACATTTCACCGACTCATCCTGGACAGTGCGGGGGGAGGGGCTCGGCTACGCACCGCCTGATGTTTACTTGTTGGGGGTTTGGAGGCAACATTCTTGGCCTGTGCAGCGTTTTCCCAAGTTCCCTCAGGGGACTGGTGCGCATTACACGGCATGTAAATGAGAACCGCTGCACACTCTGGCTTCTAGCATTTTCTGCAGCCTGACCTTTGTAGACATTTTTTAAAAATGGATAAACAGAACAAGATAAACAGACGCTGCGCACACATGTAACTACAAGGTGACGACAGCAATTCCCACAAGCACCCCCGTCCTCAGGGTTCTGGGGCGTCCTGACCGTTGCTCACGAGCCGCCTCGGGAAACCGGGCTTCGCGGGTAGAACCGCGATGCCACGCAGGGAACTGGAGGCCACATGGGCCCGGCCTCACACTGCGGGTGCTGCCGCCGCTCCCTCCCGACGGTGTGGCAGGCCCTGGCCTCCGCTCAGGGGCTCCAGGTGGACAAACGTGGCAGTCCTGGTCCCTGTGAGTCCCTCCAGGCCCTTCCGAGCACTGTCCTGGGGCTGATGCGGCAGCAGCTGATACGCCCCTCAGACCCCATGTGTGCCACGGCCCGCTGGCTGCTGTTTACGACCATGGCATGGGAGGTGGCATGGCGCGTGCGTGTCCGGCACGCGGCTCGTTCTGTCTGCAGGCACAGGCACAGGCAGCGCCCAGAGAAACTTGCTCCGGCCGGACTGCACCCCAGTCATTTGGGGATGCGTGCCACGCAGGTAACACATAGGCTCCATCCCTGACTGGAGCCCAACGCAGGGCCTGAACTCACGACGCTGAGATCAACACCTGAGCTGAGATCAAGAGTCAGACGCTTAACTGACTGAGCCACCCAGGTGCCCCAAAAGATTTTACTTTTAATTTAACTTAGAATACATATCTCCAAATGTCTGCTTATTTTTGAAAGAGGGTGAGCAGGGGAGGGACAGAGAGAGGTGGGGACAGAGGACCCGAAGCGGGCTCCGTGCTGAGAGAAGAGAGCCTGATGTGGAGCTCAAATCCACAAACCGCTAGATCATCACCTGAGCTGAAGTTGGGATGCTCAATGACTGAGCCACCCAGGCGCCCCAGGATTTTATGTTTTTTAAGTAATCTCTACACCCAGTGTGGGGGCTTGAACTTACAACCTCAGAGATCAAAAGTCACACACCACTGACAAAGCCGGCCAGACACCCCCGGAGCTACATTCTTAGGCGCCCTCTAGTGGCCTGTGAGAGCAGCTAGGGTGCCTCAAATCCAGCCACTCTGGAAGCACGAGGCTCCAGCACTAACCGTGTCCCCTTCGCTTCTGTTTCTTTAACTGACATAAAAGCTGTATGTCAGGGGCACCTGGGTGGCTCAGTGCATTAATCATCTGCCTCCTGGCTTTGGCTCCTGTCATGATCTCTCAGTCTGTGAGTTCAAGCTTCACATCCGGCTCTGTGCTGGCAGCTCAGAGCCTGCTTGGGATTCTGTCTCCCGCTCTCTAAATAAATAAGTAAATAAAAAGCCGTGTGTCATTGTACGAGAGGTGGTCTAACTGCTTTTATGTGTCCTGTTGGGATGGGGCCCCCTGAGGTGGCCCCAAGTGGACTCGTTCTTCCGGAACCCCACGAGTCCCACCACGATGACGCCCGTGTGAGTTCCCATGCATGCGTGCACATCCCCAGCCATGCCGCAGTCAGGACTCCCACAGACATTCCAAGGTCTGGTCCCAACTGACGGGGGTTTGCAAAGCGTGAGCCTGAATCGCACGTGCGCACGCGGTAGCTGGTCCCGCCCGGCTGGAGGACCTGGGGGGTGGCTGGACTTCCCGCCCCCGCGGAGGAGGATGCAGCTTTGCTGCTCCGGAGTTTGGCTCGCACACCAGGAGGGGCTGGTGCTTATAAACACAGCCTTAAATAGAAGCGCACGGGTCCTGGGCACGTGCCTGGGGAACGTGATCCGCGTGGAAGAGGGGCCTTGGTGGAGAGAGCGAGGGCGCTGCCTCCTGCTCACCTCTGGCAGCTCTGAGGCCTGACCGGGCGGGGCGGGGGGGGGGGGTGCGGAAGAGAGGAACAGGCGCTGCTCCTCCTCCTGCTCTGTGACACCCCTGGGAGCCTCCCAGGCTGGACCTGATGCCCCAAGAATTCAGCATGGTGTGTGTGTGTGTGTGTGTGTGTGTGTGTGGTCTGTCCCTATGATCCTGCAGCTCAGCAGCTTGCGTGTGCACGCTTGTGTGTGTGGGTATGTGTCCCTCCCTATGATCCTGCAGCTCTGTAGCTCTGTGTGTGTGTGTGTGTGTGTGTGTGTGTGTGTGTGTGGTCTGCCCCTATGATCCTGCAGCTCAAGAGCTTGCGTGCGTGCGGTCTGTCCCTATGATCCTGCAGCTCAGTGGCTTGCACTCTGCCACTGAGCTTGCTGTCCTGCTCAGTCTCCCCCCACCAACTTCCTCCATCTGGAAGGACCTACCAAGGGACAGACACAACGCTACATGTCACTGTAGGTGGGCGGCGTCCTCCTCGGCTAACGGCAGAACTAATGCAAAGGAAAAGATCACGGTCACCAAGGCTGCTGCATACGGGGGGCTCCTTTAAGGGTCAGGAATGACACCCACCACTTGCATTCGCAACCTCATAAATGCTTGCCTCGAGGCGGGGGTCGCTTCAAAGAGCTGAAGACAGAGGCACAGAAGCTGGATGAGGAAGTGCTGGAGCTGGGATCTGTCGCGAGACCTGTGTGGCTTTGCTGTGACATCGGGCCGTGCCACGCCTCGGCCTAAGAGCGACAGAGTCCCAGCAGGGAGAGGGCAAACAGGCAGGGGGCATTAGGACTCCATGCTTCAAATGAGAAGCCTTTGGACACAGGAGGATTCTTGGACAAAACCATGATGGAAAAACTCTTCCAACTCTGACATTCTGGAAAATGCAAGACTATGGAGACAGTACAAAGATCAGGGGGTGTCAGGGGCTCGAGGGGAGGAAGGAAGAAAATGAAAAGGTGGAGCCCACGGGGATCTGGGAGGCAGTGCAACTACTCTGTATGCAACTGTAATGGCGGGCGCGTGTTGCTGGACATTTGTCAAAACCCAGCATCAGGTGGGCACCCTCGCATGCCACCAGGTCAGCACCAGGCTCCGGAACTTCTGCTTCTCGATGTTTGGTGCCAGGCTGCTGGCAGTGGTCACCTAGAAGCTGGTCCGAAAAGCAGAATCTTGGGCTCTTCTCAGACCTACTGAATCATAATCTGCTTTTAAGCAATATCCCAGGTCATCTTTGTGTTTGCGAAGCCCTGATTTAGAGTGCGTGCACAGCGGGGAGGCACGGTGACAATCGCTCCCAGCTAGATGTTCATAATAATATGAAGTATTAATACTCCGGGAGCTGTCTACAGGGTTAGGAGAAACATTAAAAAGAAGACAATTCAAATAAACCCTTACACGAGTTACCCAAAACGGTGACAGGTTTGTATCTGGGACAGTAAGATGACAGGGGACTTTTCCCCTTATTAATTACTTGGCTGTTTTTCTACTGCTTTTTAAAAGGGCCTTGTCCGCAAGGGGAGAAAATAAAAGAATAACAGCTCCAAGTGTGAAGTCAGAGGAAAGCATAAAGCTTCGAGGGTCCACGGCTTGGGCCACTCTTTGCCCCCAGTGGCTGGCAAGGTCTTTATGGTCGCGGAATGCCTGGCCATTCAGCGGGGACAAGGAGACGGCGAGCAGAGAGCTTTCCGTGTGGCCAAGCCAGGGTGGTGCATGATTGGGCGGCAGCCAGAGCACCCCAAAACTACCAAAGCCCTGAGCCTCTCCCTTCCCTGTCCTTTGGGAGACAGTGGGACTCCAGGGTGGCCAGCTGCCCGGAGGAGAAGTGTGGTGCGAGAGGGAGGAGACCTGCCCTGAGGGTGTGTGCTGGGCACCAGGGAAGGTTCAGGAAAGGCTGGAGAGAGGCACCAAATTCCCTGAAAACAATTTTTCCCCCTTTTTAAAGTAGGCTCCATGCCCAACGTGGAGCTTGAACTCAGGACCTGGAGATGAAGAGCCGCATTCCCCATGGACTGAGCCAGCCGGGCGCCCCTCCCCGAACACAGGTCAAAGCGGTTTCTATCTCACGTCCATCCAACATGCGGGAGAGGAGGAAGCTGTCCCAGGAGGTGCCACGGATCTCTCAGCCGGAACGTCTGCCTCCTCTGGCTCTCGTCCCGGAGAACAGGTGTGAGGGAAGGAAGGAAGGGATGGGGGGTGTGTGTGTGTGTGTCAGGAAAGTCCCCGCTGGAGCTTCCTCAGCCCCGCAGTGCCATCCATCCTGCTGGGACCAGGTGATGTGACCCATGCTATCTGGACCGCGGATGGGGGAGGAGCTAGAAGACCCTACAAGACCCACTTCCAATGCACAATGAGGACCTTGGGGCCCCGCCCTGCACCGCCACCTGGAATGCAGGTGGGGGCGGTCTCAGGAACCTCACCACCCGGGACGGGGGGTGGGGTGGGGGGGGGGTGGGATGGGCGGCACACGGTTGGCAGGAACTGGGTTATTCGTCTTCACATCTGCACCAGTTAAGCACAGTTCCTGGAACGTGGCTGGTGCTCAGGGTGCGTCTGAAAGTTCCAGTGGCCGAGGCGACTGGCCTGGTGGCAGGAGTTAGCCGATGACACCTTATGCCTGCCCTTGACCCTGGGAAGGCCCTGGGAGCTCCAGCCCACAGCTACTGCGGGCCTCAGGAGAGGGATGGACAAGGAGGAAGGGAGGGGCATCGAGCTGGCCAGTAAGGACCCTCTTGACTCTTGACTGAAGGACCAGTGAGAGAGTTTTAAAAAAACAGCAGCTTGGGGTGCGTGGCTGGCTCAGTCCGTAGAGCACGCTACTCTTGATCTTAGGGTTGTGAGTTCGGGCCCCACAATGGGGATATCGCTTACTTTAAAAAAAGAAAGACAAAACAGAACACAAGAATAACTCACCCCCTCCCCTGCTCTGGCCCTTGTCAGTGGCCCTCGGTCACCCAGTGCCACAGTCTCACTTGGGTAACACCTCCTCACTCATCTGCAGTGCTCACCGGGGGCTTGGCCTGCCCGTCATCTGTTTCCTGTGCCTCTGGCTGGGGCAGCCTGGTCTCCTGGCAGGTGATCACTCCCACCCCAGGGCACCCCAGCGGCCCGCCTACTCTCATCCCTGTCCCCCTGGGGACTGGCTGCATCTCTCCTCTAGCTGAGCCTGGACTTACCCCCTCTTTCAGGGAGGAGGGAAGGGACGGACGGAGGAGGGATGGGATGAGGGTTCTCTGACCACATCTGAGCACGTCAAGAGAACCAGAAATCTGATTTTCACGGGAAATCTTGTTTCAGATACTAGCATCTAGTTCAGTATTTAAAACCAACCAACCAACCAACCAACCCGAGGGTCAGATCAAATGTGCTGGAGCGCCAGCTTTGGCCACAGGCCACCAAGTGTAACCTTGGCTCTGTGGTAACGGGCTCCTTGGCACCCCTTCCATCTGACCACAGTCACCGCCCCCAGTGGCCCGTGCTCTCACTCTGCTTGGTTCTCCATGCTGTCCAACCAGCCACAAAGCAGCTCTCCCCTTTCTCCAGCTGTTGTCGTCTCTGAGGCCCCCACACCCCATGCATTTCCTGCTCCAGGCACACAGGCCCTGCTAGTCTGCGAGCAGCCTGTGCTCACCCTGACCTCAGGGCCTTTGCACTTGATGTCTGCTCTGTCTAGATTACTCCTCCAAAGAGCTGGCTGTTCCATTTCCTTCCTCTCTCCAGGTCTTTGCTCAGATGTCAGCTTCTCAGAGAGGCCTTCCCCAACCTACCTTTTTATTTTTTATTTACTTATTCATTATTATTTATTTTTTAAAAAGTAAGATCCTAACCCAACATGAGGCTTGAACTCACAAGCCTAAGATCAAGGGTTGCATATTCTACTGAGCCAGCCAGGTGCCCCCTAACCCTTTAAAAATGAAACCCTCCTATGGGGCACCTGGGTGGCTTAGTCAGTTTAGTGTGTGACTTTAGCTGAGGTCATGATCTCCTGGCTCGTGGGTTCGAGCCCTGAGTCGGGCTCTGTGCTGACAACTTAGAGTCAGGAGCCTGCTTTGGATTTTGGGTCTCCCCCCTCTCTCTGCCCCTCCCTAACTCTTGCTCTGCCTCTCTCTCTCTAAAATGAATAAACATTAAAAAAAAAAAAAAGAAGGAAAAAAAAAGAAACCCTCCCCAGCACCATCTCCTCTTCCTGATTTATTTCCACAGCACTTATTACTTAAAGCAGGGATCCCATGGGACAGACCTGGCCTGCTGCCTGTTTGTGTAAATAAAGTTTTACTGGCAAACAACCATGCCCATTTGTTTATATACTGTTCCTGGTCGCTTTAGATGGCAGTTGAGTTTTCGCAATAGAGACCAGTGCCCTGAAAAAGCTTCAAGTACGTTCCACCTGGTCCTTTAGAGGAAAAGAGTACCGATCACCCCTTTTTTTTTTTTGGCCAACTTTGTTCACTGCCATTATCAACAACCAAGTAACAACATCTGGCATTTAAGACACTCTGAACGCACATCTGATAAATGCACACACAGACTAACCAAAGGCATTAGACTACCCTGACTTGGGGTGTGCTGTGCTCTTGGCCTTTCTTCTCTGTGCCTCCTTCATGGCCCCACTCAGAGGTCCTCCGGAAGGGGAGCACTCCCTCCCCCTCTCCCACCTATCAGTCCCTTCTTCCTGTGCGCAGCTATGCGGTCAGCACCTACCACCGTGTGCTGAAGCCATCTACCCATGGCTCTCCCCCTAAACTAGGGGTGCCGGACACAAGGTGATCACCTTCTTTGTGCCACAGTCATGGATGCCCGGCTCGCTGCGGGGCTCCCAAGTGACTGCCGACCAAATGTGGGTGGCTGAGTACACGCGCGGAGTTCATCAGTGCCCTGACACTCAGACAAGAACCTGGCGCTTTGGACCACACGCTCCATGTCCTACAAGCAGGCAAGACAGACAAGCGGCTCAGAGGGCCAAGAGAGTCCCATCTGCAAAGTGCTCTGAATTCCCAAGAGCTCTAGAAAAACCCGAGACACCTCTTCCTGGCTGCCTGGTGGCCCCTAAGATGTGTCTCGCACCCGTTATCCTGCGGCCCAACGCCCCCCACACCAGTGGCACAGTGGGAACCCCCCGCCGATTCATACCTCATATTCTAGGGCGAGGTCTGTGTGGTCGTCAATATCCACTTTGGCCATCACCACTTTTCCATGCTGTTTGGCCACCACCTTCTCTAGCCTCGGCCCCAGGATCTTGCACGGGCCACACCACCTCAGAGGGGGAGAAAGGAGGCATCCGGTCACAAGAGCTCTCAGCCATCGATTTACTGTCTCCCGAGAAACTTCCCTTGACCCACATCTTTCTGAGGGGCCTTTTGCCCTTATTAGCTCTGTTTACATGTTTGAATATTAACCTGTGATGGCGACACGCCTAATGATAAAGCCAGAACTCTGCGGCTGGGGGATGTCCAGGGGTCCCAGGCTTCTAGAACATGGTCTTTGTCGGGAGGCTTTTATAAAGGTTATTTCAATGGATGTAAGAGAAATGCACTGCCATACAGAAAAATACCAGATGCGAAGTTAAACGGTTCGGGCTCAAAGACTCCTTGCCTATCAGTTGACTGTTCCGGGGCCTCGGTTTCCTCTTTTGAGAAAGAAGATCGTACCTCTCCAAGCAGCGAGGAGAAATCCACGAAGGCGATGGTGCATAAACACGTGCTATCAGCCACAGGGTAACTCTGGATACTTCACGGACCCACAGCTACAGGGAGGATGGACAATGGCTGGGGGAGCACCTAAAACCGGCGAGTCGCTGCGCCAGAACCTTCTCAGCTTTTACTGCCCAGGACCTCAACCCCACAAAGGAAAAGAAAACACCTTCCTAAGACACTGGGGAGCTTATGAGGTCAGGAACCTGTGCCCGGTCCCGGGGCTGGTGGACGGAACACCGCATCTGCAACCTGAGGTTAGGTCTCAAAAGTCTCCTTTCAGCCCCTGTTATTCTGTGATCCCGCAGACCCCGCGGCGACGGCCTCAGGCCCCGCGGTGACAGCTAGCACCGCACCCATCACAGCTGTTCCCCTCGGGCGGAGAGCTCTTCGGGGACGGGCTGGCGTCTCCAGGTCACGAGGGACAGCGCCTGGCACTGAATGAACAAACTTACGTCTTACTTCCTCGTCGGAGGAAACGACTCATCAGAGCATCAACCATTTACTTTGGAAGTGCTCTCTCTGGACGGCTTGCGAAACCAGGGAGGTAGAAAGCTCTGCCTTCCACGAACTCCTGGCTGGTGACCCCTATTTTACTCTCAACCTTGAAAACCCTTTCCGTTCAGAGATTTCAGTTAAGGAACTCACGACACCTAAAAACCCAGTCTGTAAGACCTTATCTCCTGTTGTAAGTGAACAAGGGGAGGCCCCACGAGGTTGCACGGCCTGCCCAAGGCCCTGTGGTGAGTCAGACAGAGTGGGAAAGAAAGCACAACACTCTTGTCAGACATCTGCCCGGAAGGCCTGCCAACTTCGAACCCAGGCTAGGCCAGGTCTGTCCAGTTCTCTGGCAGCCTGGCGGCCGGTCAGGACCCGGAGCCTGGAAGTGAAGAAGGCCAAGCTAATGATTAGGAGGCTAGAGGCAGGATGTCAGAATCCCTAAGGCCCACTTGTAGAGCACGGAAAAGAAAACCCTGCCGATCCCCTGCACGCTTGGATCTCACTGTGGTGACGCTGATAACTTTGTGCCAGCCCTTCCCAGGTATGGTGGGAAGACGTTCCAAAATCAACTTATCTGCAGGGCCAGGGGATGGAATACACCACGAGCCGGAGGATGTGATAGTCCTGTTTTTCTTGCTTTGGTCCAAGCTGAAGGGGACGCTGAGCCACCGGAGCAGTGAGATACAGAACGTGTTTCTCAGCACTAACGACAGGGGGCTTTGAAGAGTGTTTTACTAGCCTGTGTCCTACCAGACGGCACTCGATCTCAGCAAGGCCTGGATCTTCCCAGTCCTTATAACGAGACTACATCTGAGAGGCTTCACACGTGGTACCGAGACGTGGCAGGTACTCGGTCAACACCGGGCCCAGCACCACCCATCTTCTGTTGACCCCCCTCCGGGGACTCACTGTGCATGAAAATCCACAACCACCGGTGTTTCACTGTTGACAACTCGGTCTTGAAAGTCAGGTCCATCCTGGATATTAAAGGTCGTTGTGCAGACTCTGGTGGTGTATATTGACCGGGCCTGGTTGGGTGTTCCTGTCCGGGTGTCACCAGGACTGCACTGCAGGGCCCTGGAGGTGAGGGGTGCCCACCGACCCTGGGGTGGTTTCCTGGAGATGACAGAGGCCAGGAACCTCCTCAGGAGAAATCGCTGAGCCATCTGTGAGGGAAAGAGGCAGAACAGTTCAAGACGTCAGCACCCCAGGAAAAGAAAGGTATTTGGGGAGATCTGGAGGGAGGGGCCTCAAAATTCTGGGACTGAAGAAGAATGCCCGGAACTAATATGTAAGATTTCTAGAATAGCGGGCGCCTGGGTGGCTCAGTGTTTAAGTGACCAATGCTTGGTTTCCACTCAGGTCATGATCTCACGGTTCATGGGTTCAAGCTCTGACAGGCTCCAGGCTGACAGGGCCGAGCCTGCGAGGAGTGGTGTCTCCCTGCCCCTCCCCCATGCTCTCTCTCTCAAAATAAAGAAACTTAAGAAAGAAAAAGATTTCTAGAATAGAGGTCAGTGAAGGGTGAGAAATGAGAATCAAAAAGCAGAGTCACATACCACGACTGAAAAACTGGACTGATGACAAAAGGGAAATCAGGATACCCCGGATTGCAACAGAAGGGAGGCAGGAACTTAGCCTGTTCTTATGGAGCACCTACTAAGGGCCAGGTGCCTTACACACATTACAGTTCTCCCAGATCACCCAGAACGAAGTTTCTACAGCACTGCTCATATTAGCTAGGGAGTCCGAGGCTTAGGTAATTGTGACACGACCAAAGTAACCTATTAAATGAGAGTCAACACTGGAACCTAAGGCCGTCTGTAAATTCTTTATTACTCTTTTTAATGGGTGCTTTAACGGGAAGTTAAAGAAAAAGGGAGTTATCAAAGGATCAAGAAAGAGGAATGGCAACAATTCAAGGGGGGGAACTAAGAGGTTCAGGACCCGGAGCGTGTGGGGGGACTAAAAAAGAAGGGACATGCGTGAGAGACCGGGGAATGGGTCTCCGGAGGACAGGTTCCCCCACCCAGCCCGAGGTCTCCGCCCGGTCGGCCGCCGGCCAAACGCAGGAACAGACCCGGAGCGTGCCTCCGCGCGACACCACCTAGAGCCACCCGCACGAGCCTCCTACCTCCCTGCAGCGCGAGCGGAGGGATGCACGGCAAGGCCCGCCCCGCCAGCCAAGGGCACTCCCGCCGTCACTTCCTCGAGGGAGGGCCTTTCGAGCATCACTTCCGGGGACAGGCAACCCGGAGCACTTCTCTCCGCAACTCAAGGGGCGGCTTGCGTCGTCCGCCAATGGGGCAGCCGGGGGACGGCACGGTGGAAGGGGTGGAGCCTCAGTTAGGGACGGGAAGGGAGGGGTTCTCGGGAGAGACAGCGGAAGAGGGGGCTGGCCCTTGGAGGGGAAGGACCGGAAGAAGGGGCGGGCTCTCGGGGGAGGGACCGGAACTGGGGCGGGTCTTTTGGGGGAAGACCGGAAGAGGAGGTGGCCCTCGGGGAGGGGCCAGAAAAGGAAGGCGGGCTCTCGAGGAGGGTCGGGGAGAAGAGGAGGAGGGAGGAGGTGGGAGCGTGAGGGAGTTACCCAAGGGCGAAAAGGGCGGGAGGGGGGTGTGGTTCCGGGTTATGCAAACCCTCCACCGCTTACCCCCTTTGTTTCAGTGTCTTCCAAAAACTACAGGTACAGGAGATTCTTTTTTTTTTTAAACCTTTATTTATCTTTGAGAGACAGAGAGAAACTGAGCACGAGCAGAGAGAGAGGGAGACCCAGAATCTGAAGCACGTTGCGGGCTCTGAGCTGCCAGCACAGAGCCCCACGCGAGGTTTGAACTCACAAACCGTGAGACCTTGACCTGAGCTGAAGTCCCACGCTTAACAGCCTGAGCCACCCAGGCGCCCCTGGGTGCAGGAGATTCTTTTCCTCCTTTTTACAGACGAGGCAGCTAAGCTTCTTGAAGACGGAATTGCTGGTTAGGAGCATAGACCCTGACTGGGAGTAAATAGGACGCTTTGTGGCCCTTGTCTGTCACACGAAACTGTACAGCCTTGTGGTTTTGGACAAGTCATCCTGGCCCGGGGGGCTTCGGTTTCCCTAATATGTGACATGAAAGGCTGGCGTGGCTCAAGCCTGTGTCGCAGTTGCTGGGGAACTGGGCTTGGACAGGGTGTCAGGTGGCCATGGTGCTCGGAAGGTCCGCCTTTGAGGCCCCGGATAAAGTGTGGGGACCTGGGAACTTGCTTGGGCCTGGACCTTCTTTCGCACCCAGCGTCACTGCCCTGGACAACAGGGGTCTAAGTGTCTGTGTGGCCGAGGCTGGAGGCACAGCCATCTCTTGTCTCCCCTAAACCCTCTCCCTTACATTACAACCACTCATGGCCTGGTGATTCTACGAATACATCGCTGCCTTTTCCCTCCTCCTTGCCTTTGCTTAATTTGAAATGCTCTTTTCCCTCTCCACTTGGAACACCTACTCATCACTTCCCTGAGCAGCATGAATTGCTTCCTTCTCTATAGTGCTTTGTTCATAACTCTTATGTAACACATTGTATGGTGTCTTTCTCTTCCCCTAGACTTTATGCTTCCTGAGAGTAGGAATTTGTAGCTTTTACTTGACTCCATATGCCCACCAGTCATCCAGTGCCTGCCTCAGAGGATGTCCAATAGATATTTATTACACACCATCTTTGGGTATCTCAGGGAGCGGTTTATAGAAAGGTTACATGATGTGTCCAAGGTCACGAGGCAGGTAAATTGGTACAGCCCCTCCTTACACCTACAATTCAGACCACTCCAGCCATCGGGAATCCCTTACAGCTCCAGAGTGTGCTTAAATGGGTCTCCCGGCCCCGGATTTGGCAGCTGCTACTCTCTAGGACCGGAAGGCGCTTCCCTCTACTCTCCAAGGGAGACACTAGGCATCATCTCTGGAAACCCCTCCCTGAGCCTCCTGGCGTGGGGGAGATGCCCTTCTCAGAGTTTCCACAGCCCCTGTGCTTCTGTCAATCAATCCCCACACTCACCACTCTGTATTGTTACTGTCTCTTTGTTTGTTTCTGCTGCATTTATTACTGATTAAAAAAAAGATGTTAAAAAAATTCAGGACACCCCGCTGGCTCAGTTGGAGGAGAAGTTGACTCTTGATCGTAGGGTTGTGAGATAGAGATGGGTGTAGCGATTACTTGAAAATAAAAATTCTTAAAAAAACATTAAAAAAAAAAAGGGGCGCCTGGGTGGCTTAGTTGGTTAAGCATCCGACTTTCGCTTAGGTCATGATCTCGCGGTTCACGGGTTCGAGCCCCGCGTCGGGCTCTGTGCTCACTGCCAGCTCAGAGCCTGGAGCCTGTTTCAGTCTGTGACTCCCTCTCTCTCTGACCCTCCCCTGCTCATGCTGTCTCTCTCTCTCTCCTAGAAATAAAAAAAAAAAAAAAAACATTTAAAAAAAAAGAAAATAAAAATTCTTAAACACACACAGAATTCAGTCTTAGTTTGCCAATGGCTCTCCTTCTTCCTTCTTGCCCACACAACCCCTGACCCATTTCCTTGGGGCCAGTTCAAAGCCGAACCTGTCCACGACCACCAGTTTCACAGAAAGCAGCCAGGGCCCAGGATGTGGGGGGAGATGACAGAGGGTGACAGTACCATCCAGGTTCCACCCACAGGGAGGCCAGGTGAAGATTCACAGACTTCAGATGAAAGGGCCGGTGGCCTCACCGTGACGCAGTCTAACTAAAAGTGGGCTGGAGAGGAGACGGGTAGCCCATCAGAGGCTTTCGAGGACATCTCGTGGGCTTGTGTCAAACCCAGAAAAACCAACACCAGAGGATGGGGAGCCCAGGGAGGCAGTCTTGTGGAAAGTTTCACAAATCCTCCCACATTGGGAGGTGCAGAAAGTCTAGAAGGCACCAAGAACCTCACTCATTTTGGCAGAAGAACTCACTCTGGGGTTGGGGAAGTTCACAAAGCCACCACGGACACTGAGAAAGGCTCCGAGGGGGCCACAGTTCCTCAAAGCACCGTGATCACAGACCAGAGCCGTGGGGATCTTGCTACCGGTATGGAAACTACAACATATTGTCTGTTTCTTTATTCCTCACTCCTCACTGTACTGTCAGCTCCCAAAGGGTCCATCTGTCTCTCTGCGGCTTATCTCAGGGCCTGGTGCATCCGAGCAGGTGCTCACTGATTATTTGTCCCGTGAACAGACGGCAATAGCACAGTCTTCTTATCCCAAATCACATTTTCTCCGTCATATCACATGGCTCCGTTATACCCTTCCCAAATCGGTGCCATGTTTTTTTGTTCCCCCCTTGTCTCGGCCATAGCATGCTGTCTGTTCTCTGCGCAGTTGACAGGTTCGCTCCCTCACTCCCCTGGCATGCACATCCTTTGGGGTGGGTCAGGGAATCTTTGGAATAGGCCCACAGCCCCTGGGCACCACTGGCTGCATCAGTCTTCCACTCGATAGACTGTCCATCACAGCCAGGAGAGAGCATGGGCAGGCGTGGCCCTCCCCGCCCCATCTGATCTCTCGCTTTCGCCTCTGCGCATGCCCAGGACTGAAGCCAATAGTCGTAATCCACGGTGGGAGCCCCTGAGGTCAGCATCCTTTGGTGCAGCTGTTTTTGCTAATTCCAGATGCCATCTGGCAGGGGGAGCTTCCCCCTTGTCCGTTTTAATTTCTGTTTTTCTGTAGCTCGGGCACCTTCTTTTCCAGGCGGCTATTAATCCTATTCATCCTTTCCACTTCACTTTCGGAAAGGCCCATTTCCCTGCTCAATTCACATTCTGAGGTCCGAAGGAGGACCAGTCTTGTTTATCCTCATTCCATAGTTACTTCACCTCTCGGCCTCAGGGTTCCCATCTGAGAAATGGGAAGAATTATGCCTTTTTTACAGGGGGCTGGGAGAGCGCAGGAATGACTGAGCGCGGGGCCCGGTGCACGTGAGCGCCTGATGGATGACGAGTCTCTCTCTGCAGGGAGAGAGCCTATGACAAGGCTGTATTTCCAGTGGGCCACGTAGGGGCTCCGCAGCTCCATGCGGGCTTGTCTGCCCAGCCAGAGCCGACCTGGGCTGGGTCTGCCTCAGTCGCCAGGCAGGCTCAGGGCACAGGTTGCAAGGAAGTGAAGGGAGCCAGGGCTAGCAGCCTGAGCTACAAGGGAAGCTTCTCCTGCCGCCCCTTGCTCATATTTATTGCAGTGATTTTCAGGCTGCAGGATGTGAGCCGCCATCGGTGGGTGTGTGAAATCAATTTAGTGGGTTGTGATCAGCTTTAAAAGAAACAAATGGAATTGGAACTATCAGAGCATGTTGTGTGTTGTAAGTATTATTCCGTGGGACAGCTGGTGGTGTCATGTCTGTGCCCGTGTGGCCTCGGTTGTGATTTAGAATGTGTTTTTACTGTAGGTCATGGTCAGAGGGTTTGAAAGCTGTTTCACTGGAGTCACTCAACACCTGATGCTGTTTTTTAAGGCGGTAGAAGCTTAAAAGTGCTACACTGCCCCTAGCAACTTCTCCCCACCCACCGATCCCTACATACCAGTTGGCCAGTCTAGGCCATCAAAATGCAACATGAGGCTCTAACCCAGGCCAGTGCAGCAGGCAGCAATGGTTCTCAGAAGCGGTCATTAGCAGCAGTGTCCACATGGTGGCAGTGTGGTTCATGCAGTCTCCTCAGGGGACCAGGCTAGCTGGGCACAGCCCTGGGACACTGGCTCCCTCGGGTCCACAGGGCAGGGGACAGGTGTGGGAGCAGGTGCATCTCAGTGACCATGTGTCCGGGGATTTCATAGCTGGAGGGAGGCACCTTAGAAAAAAATCAACGAAGAGAGAAGTACTGGGGCACAGTCTAAGCTCCTGGGCTATATTTGTTTTCAGTTTCCATCCTGATGGTAATTTTTGTATGTCTTGTGTGTTTTTTATTAAAACAATTTTTTGTGTGTTTTTTTACATTTCTTACTTTTTTTTTGCATTTTACATTTACGTTTATTTTTGAGAGACAGAGTGTGAGTGAGAAGGAGCAGAGAGAGAAGGAGACACAGAATCTGAAGCAGGCTCCATCTGAGCCATCAGCACAGAGCCCGAACTGGGGTTCGAACTCATGAACCGTGAGATCATGACCTGAACCCAAGTTGGAGACTTAACTGATTGAGCCACCCAGGCACCCCTTGTGTGTTCTTTAAAGAATGCTTTTACAGAATAATTAGAACTGTTAATGTTTTGCAGTTCAAGAAGCTGGTTTCGAGGTGTCTGGGTGGCTCAGTTGGTTAAGCATCTGACTTTGGCTTAGGTCATGATCTCACACTTGTGGGTTCGAGCTCCTCATCAGGCTTTGTGCTGATAAGCTGGAAGCCTGGAGGCTGCTTCAGATTCTGTCTCCCTGCTCCTCCCCTGTTCTCTCTCTCTCTTAAAAATATATAAATGTAAAAAATTTAAAAAACAAACAAAAAACCCACATGATAATATCTGACTCTTGATCTCTGCTCAGGTCATGATCTCACAGTTGGTGAGATCAAACCCACACGGGGCTCTGTGCTGACAGCGCAGAGCCTGCTTGGGATTCTCTCTCTTCCTTTCTCTCTGCCCCTCAAAGTAAATAAATAAACTTAAAAAAAAGAAAAAGAAAAAGAAGCTGGTTTCGTGTTCCATCGTGATTCGTGTTCTGTCGTGTTTCCAGCAATTACACAATGTCCCCTCCCCTCTCTGCCTTAATTCTTGAAGAATATTTTCATTGGATATGGAATTCTAGGTTGATGTATTTTCATCCTTTCCTGTCTTTGAGCCAGGAGACTATGCTATAAAAATAGCCTTTGGATTTAATAAAAATCCTAACTCTACCACATATATATATATTTTTAAAATTTTTAACGTTTATTTATTTTGAGAGACAGAGCATGAGCAGGGGAGGGGTAGAGAGGGAGGGAGATACAGAATATGAAGCAGGCTCCAGGCTCTGAGCTGTCAGCACAGAGCCTGATATGGGGCTCGAACTCACAGACTATGAGATCACGACCTGAGCCTAAGTTAGACGCTTAACCAACTGAGCCACCTGGGTGTCCCTAGACCTTGTTTCTTTAAACGTGTAGGATGAGTATAAAGTTGAAATCTTATTCTATTGTAAGCATTAAAACCCCAACATTGTTGGGGCGCCTGGGTGGCTCAGCCAGTTGAACATCTGACTTTGGCTCAGGTCATAATCTTGCAGTTTGTGGGTTTGAGCCCTGCTTGAGGCTCTATGCTGATAGCTTGGAGCCTGGAGCCTACTTGAGGTTCTGTGTCTCCCTCTCTCCCTGTCCCTCACCCACTCACTCTCTGTCTCTGTCTCTCTTTCAAAAATAAATAGACATTAAAATTGAATTATTGTTTTAAAAAATGCCAATAGGGGCTCCTGAGTGGCTCAGTCGCTTAAGCGTCTGACTTCAGCTCAGGTCATAATCTCGTGGTTTGTGAGTTCGAGCCCTGCGTCAGGCTCTGTGCTGACAGCTGCTTCGGACTCTGTGTCTCCTTCTCTCTCTGCCCCTCCCCTGCTCACGCTCTGTCTCTGTCTCTCAAAAATAAATAAACATTAAAATTCGTTTTTAAATAAAAATAAAAGAATGCCAATATACTTGGCGCATAGTAGGCACACACAAAGACATTTCAGAAAGGATACACTTGGCTATAAGAAACAGAATGCTGACCCAAAAGTGGCTTAAATGGTAGAGATTTATTACCCTATAAAATGAGAAGTCTAAAGGTAAATAGTTTCGGGTGATTAATTCAGGATTCAGTGACATTAGGGCACCGGGTTGGTTTTTCTGCAATGTCCCTGGCCTTCCCCCACCTCCATGATCATAGGGTGGCTCTCATGGCTGCAAGCATCATATCCTCCCAAAGCAAGTGGATTTCTCATCCCATGTGATGTGGCTTTTAAAAATCAGGCAGGGGGCATCTGGGTGGCTCAGTCGGTTGAGCGTCTGGCTTCAGCTCAGGTCATGATCTCACAGTTCGTGGTGTTCGAGCCCCACATCAGGCTCTGTGCTGACAGCTTGGAGCCTGGAGCCTGCTTCAGATTCTGTGTCTCCCTCTGTCTGCTTCTCTCTCTCTCAAAAATAAATAAACATTAAAAATATTTTTAAAAAATCAGACAGGACAATCTTTCCCTGAAACCCTCCTTCCTTCTGCATGACCAGTGGTAGGTGACATGGCTTCTTCTAAAGCAATAAGTGGCCAAGGGCTGTGAATTAGGCCAATGTCAGGGTTTGTTCCTTGGAGCTGGGCCCCCCTTCCCTGAGCTCTTCCAGCTATATATGCTCTGAACAAAATCAAGAAGCCGCTAGCCAGCTAGGAGTGAGGGGATGGCTACTGGCAAGGTAGCTGGTATAATTCTAAAAATTTATAGAAATTTATGGAAAGCAGTAAAATAAAGTAAAATAGTATCAGCAAAGGAGTTCAGACCACTTGATGGTTCAGGTGATGGAAGGTCAAGAAAGCCGAAAGCCAGAGGCAGAACTTTATGGAAGGGTTGGGTGGTGGAGACTTGTTTTACGTA
Organism: Proteles cristata cristata; assembly: GCA_017311185.1. Taxonomy (NCBI): domain Eukaryota; kingdom Metazoa; phylum Chordata; class Mammalia; order Carnivora; family Hyaenidae; genus Proteles; species Proteles cristata. The sequence continues at coordinate 235,385 of JAESUZ010001754.1, forward strand.
GTAATAAAATTTTACATTGCGCCCAGGCTTTTCAGCTATAGACTGCATTTCCCAGCCTCTCTTACAGTCTCCTCTGTGACTGTGTAAACAGGTTATGGTAACGCAAGCCATTTGTTCAACTTCCAGGCCGTTCCTTTAAAGTAAAGGTCAGCAAATTTTTTCTTTAAATGTCCAGATGGTAAATACTTTAGGCTTTGCAGGCCCTAAGGCCTCTGTTGCAACTCCTCAGCTCTGTTGTTCAAAGTGCCGAAGCAGAAATAGACAACGCCTAGATGAATAAGCATGTCTGGGTCTCAGTAAAACTTTATTAACACAAACAGGCAGTAGGCCAGATTTGGCCTGTGAGTTACTACCAGCCTCTGCTTGGCCAGCCTCTGCTTTAAAGGATGGGGTCCCGGGGCTCCTGGCTGGCTCAGTTGGGGGAGTGTGCGGCTCTTGAATTTGGGGTCGTGAGTTTGAGCTCCATGTCGGGTATACAGAGTACTCAAAATAAATAAGTTATTTAAAAATAATTAAAGGATGGGGCATGCTGTTTTCTTTCTCTCTGGTTGGAATGTGGATGCATTGGCTGGAGCTGGAGTAACTGTTTTGGACCACAGCGTTCAAGTCCTTTGTGGAAAATGGCGGAGAAAAATGGTAGGAGTTTGAGTCCCTCACTCTGTGGAGCCCCATACCCGCTCTGTACTGTTCATATCGACTGTCGCCTGTGGGAGGACTAAACATATCTTTTTTATATCACTTGTGGTTTGGGTCTCGTAATGGCCGCCATATTAATAGCTTAGCTACCTTATTTCATAGACCCTAAGAGGCCATCAAATACAAATTGCACAATTATTTCATGTGTCACTAAGAAATGAAACCACTGCTGTGCCTGTTATTATTAAACTTTGTTTCTGAGCTCCAGACCCACTCTGCTGTATTGTGGTTTGTGATGACAGCACTGGGAACTAGTGAGCTATGCTTGCCTTTGCCTGGAGGCCAGCTTCTGCCACTAAGGGTCATTGGAGGGAGACTTGGCGGGGGGCGGGAGGGTGGACAAGGGGAAGTGCCCCTTCCTCTTTGCTTCTTGTTCTTATTACTGTCCAGAGCACTGGCTCCTCTCCCAGGCTACAGCCATTGGCTCCTGCCTCCAGCTTTCTTTGGGACCTCAGAACCGGATTCGTCATATATCTCGAGAGGTACCAGCACTAGGCAAACCGTGCTTCCTTTTCAGAGGTCTGGGTTCCGGCCCGAGGTGGGGGTGGTACTGGGTTTGCATATATTGTCCTTGAGTTACCTCTGTGTTCCCTTTGCCTTTTCAGTCCTCAATGCCTGTATTACAAATTCTCTCTCCCTCCCTCTCTCTCTCTCCATATATATGTATTAAATGTTTTATTTATTTTTGAGACAGAGAGAGAACGACTGAGTGAGAGTGAGCCTGAGCCGGGGAGTGGCAGAGAGAGAGGGAGACACAGAATCCGAAGCAGGCTCCAGGCTCTGAGCTGTCAGCATAGAGCCCAATGCGGGGCTTGAACCCATGAACTGTTGGGCTGAGCTGAAGCCGGATGCTTAACCAACTGAGCCACCCAGGTGCCCCAACAAGCTCTCTGTATCAATCGTCCTCATTCGAAATGCATTGTGTAGCTTCTGTTTTTCTGATTGAACCCAGAATAATAAAACTGTTGGTTGTTACACGGTGCCACCATTTTTCTCACCATTTACAGTTCTTATTTTATGCTTATTGAAAGAGTTTTTTGATTGATTTCTAAATATTTTATTTATTTTTTTAAAGTTTATTTATTTATTTAGAGAGAAAGAGAGACAGTGCACAGAAGGGGCAGAGTGAGGGAGAGAAAGAGAATCCCAAGCAGGCTCCCTACTGTCAATGCAGAGCCCGATGCAGGACTCTAACCTCCAAACCATGGGATCAAGACCTGAGCCAAAGTTAGACAATGGACTGAGCCACCCAAGTTCCCCTTTATTTTTTGTTATTTTTAAAAAATGTTTAATTTTTTTAAAATAATTTTTATTTTAACATTTATTCAGTTTTTTTTTAATGTTTTATTTATTTCTAGGAGAGAGAGAGAGACAGCGTGAGCAGGGGAGGGTCAGAGAGAGAGGGAGTCACAGACTGAAACAGGCTCCAGGCTCTGAGCTGGCAGTCAGCACAGAGCCCGACGCGGGGCCCGAACCCACGAGCCTCGAGATCATGACCTAAGCGAAAGTCAGACGCTTAACTGACTAAGCCACCCAGGCGCCCCTTAATGTTTTTTATTTATTTCTGAGAGAGAGAGAGACAGCGTGAGCAGGAGAGGGTCAGAGAGAGAAGGAGATACAGAATCTGAAACAGACTCCACGCTCTGAGCTGGCTGTCAGCAGAGCCTGATGCAGGGCTCGAACCCATGAACCGTGAGATCACGACCTGAGCCAAAGTCAGATGCTTAACCTACTGAGCCACCCAGGCATCCCAAGAAATTTCTTTTTTAAAATATGTTTATTTATTTATGAATAAGGGAGTGAGTGTGTGTGTGTGGGCACGTGGTAAGGGCATGGAGAGGGAGACAGAGCATCCAAGCAAGCTCCACTCACTCTCCTGAACTGTGAGATCATGACCCGAGCTGAGATCAAGAGTTGGCCACTCAACTGACTGAGCCACCCAGGCGCCCCAGTGAAACTTTCAATACAAAGATATGATGGATGAAATCACTGGCTATTGGTGGCTGAACTCAATCTCCAGTCCCTCTCTCCTTCCTTGGAGGTAAGGGGGTGGGGCTGAAAGTTCAAATCCTCTGGTCACCTGGATGTCTTCCCCAGCAACCAGCTCCCATCTTTAGGGGCTTTCCAAAAGTCCCCTCATAAATCCCAGTGTGGCTCATCGGGTCTTGTTATGAATAGCAAAAGACACTTTTATTGCTTTTATCACTTAGGAAATTCCATGGGTTTTAGGAGCTCTGTGCCAGAAATGGAGATGAAGACCAAATATATTTTTCTTATTTTAAGTCACAATATCACAGGTGGGAATAGAGGGAAGTAGATCAGGGCAAGGCGTTTATGTAATCCCTTGGCACTGCTCTACTTTCTGTATATCCTGAGGACTTGCTGCTTAAGTTTAAGGTCTGTTTTCTCTGTTGGACTATGAACTCCATGAGGAAAGGGATTCTGATTCTTTTATTCCCCATTTTATCCCTAGATGCCTGGCACGGGTTTTAAAAAAGATTTTATTACTTAAAAAAAAGATTTTACTTATTCTTAAGTAATCTCTACATCCAACATGGGGCTCGAACTCACAACCCTGAGATCAAGAGTTGCACGCTCCACTTAGCCCTGAGCCTGAACATAGTTGACACTCAGCAAATGTTTGTTAAAAGACAAAGAGAGAGAGAGTAAGGAATGAAGTGAGAGGTGGCTTCAGTTTTGGTGTATGAATGGAAGTCCCTTAATCCGGTCCCCAAGAGTGGCCCTCTTTGAGGCTTGGGTTAGTCAGGACTCTTCCGTGGCAAGTGTCAGTGTTATAGTAAGCAGTTAGGTTCTAACGGATACCTGGAGGCCAGCAAGGAGGAAGTCATGGCCAGCTCTCAGGGGCCTGCCCTGGTAGCACGTCCCAAGAAGCCGGATCAAACCAGACAGGCCCAAGATGGCAGGCGTGTGCCATGATAGGAAACCTCTGACCAAATTAGGAAGAAAAAGGGCTAAGCCCTGCTTCTCTGCTCCAAGTAATCAATAACTTGCCCCCTAGTTCACAACTACTGATAAAAGATAGAAACCCAAGCCCATGGACACAGCTCTCTCTCTCTTTCCTCTCTCTCCCTCTCTTGAGCTTGCTGGAGCTCACATCTCAATAGTGTACTTTTCCTTTTAATAGACTTGCCTGCTTATGTTGCTTCTCCATTGTTCTGTGTGTCTGTCTTTGAATCTTCTTGTGATAAGACTAAGAACTTTTGGCGACTCCTTTGGGAGGGGCTGGGTTGAGGCCCCAGGACCCCTCAGCCACCCCAGTTCACCCAGCAACGTCAGGCACCAACTCGAACCAGCTCATGCAAAGAGACTTATTAGCTCATTATAACTGGCATGTTCGGGATGCAGCTACAGTGGGATCAGGGCTCACAGAAGGTTGCGTTGCTTCTTTGGGTTTCTTCATTGTGTTGATTTCATGTTCCATATAGTGGGAAAGATGTTTACTACCAGTCACAAGAAGTCCTGCTTTGGATTGACAGTCTGACAACAGGAAAGTCTCTCTCCCTCCCAGGTTCTGACCGTCAAGTCTCGGGAAAGACTGATTGGCTCTGTGTGAGTCACTGTCCAACCGCGGTGCATCTCTGATGGACCAGTCACATTATGTGTCTGCTTGACCCCACCCCCACTCCCTGCCTCCACTGTGATGGGTGGTCCCATAGCGTTGGTGGACATTGAGTGGGTTCTCCAAAGGAAGGCGTGTGGATTACAAACACATGGGTATTAAGGGCTGTTTGACCCGAGTCGAATAATTCTTCCATTTGCTATATCCCTTCTTGATCAATTCATGTCTGATAAAGTTGGGAAGAAGTTGAGGCTGGAGGAGGGTCCTCTGGTCAAAGAAAGTTGTGCTGGGCCAGATTGGTTTTGCCTCGGTGAAAGTCCCTTTCAAGTGCAGAGCGTTTGATCTCTGTGAAATACTGGTTTGTCTTGCTGACTTTCACACAAGTACGATAGTTAGTAGGCTGCTTGTGGTTTTACTGAGGCAAAGACAGACACCAGACTCCTGAGTTTCCACCAGTTAATTTCAGGCAACCACATAACAAAGGCTGAGTCTCCAAGGACTCTCTTCTTTTATTTAACTTGCTCGTGCTTCTCTTTCCTTCACTTTTATTTTTTTTTAACCATTATTTTTTAAAGTATTTGTTTGTTTGTTTTAGTAATCTCTATGCCCAACATGGGGCTCAAACTCATGACACTGAGATCAAGAGTTGCATGCTCTTTTTAAAAAAATTATGTATGTATGTATGTATGTATGTATGTATTATGTTTTATTTATTTCTGAGAGAGAGCAAGAGAGACAGCATGAGCGGGGGTGGGGGGGTCAGAGAGAGAGGGAGACACAAAATCTGAAGCAGGTTCAAGGCTCTGAGCTGTCAGCACAGAGCCTGACGCGGGGCTCGAACCCATTAATTGTGAGATCATGACCCGAGGGAAGTTGGACACTTAACCGACTGAGCCATCCAGGCGCCCCTACACTCTTCTTTTTAATTGATCCCTCAGTGTATATATATTAAATGGTGCAATACCATAGCTATAGTTTACTAACAGTTTTTTGATGAATGTGCTTTGTAACTATCTTTGTAAGATGCTTATTAACAATTGCTAATACAAATATCATATCTGCTCTTATAAGTGTACCTTCACTGAAGCCACATTATAGCCACCCCGTGGTGACTATCCCTGTTATCTGTTACTGTGTAACAAACCACCCCTAGACTTAGTGGCTTAGCACAAGGATCATTTTCCTCATGAGTATGGCATTTGGGTGGGGCTCTGCAGGGATTGCTAATCTCTGCTCCATTTGGGGAGCCCCGCTGGGACGGGAGGATCTATTTCCAATATGGCGCACCCATATGGCTGCAAGCTGGTCCTGGCTATTAGCTCGGAGCTCAGCTGGATGCCTCAGTTCCTCTCTACATGGGCCTTTCTCACTACGCTGGCTGGGTTCCCAGAGACGTAGCGGAAGTTGCCAGTCTCCAAGGGCCCGTGCCCAGAAACTGGTGGGGCATCACTGCCACCGTGTTCTTTTGGTCCAAACAGTTCCAGAAGCCCCCCTAATTCAAGGGGAGGGGATGCAGACCTCACACCTTGATAGGAATTGTCATAAAATCTTTGGCCATCTTTAACCTACCACGGTGCTTCATAGCACAGGCTTCTGGGCACTTCTTCTTTTCCTGATAGATGGACTTATTTAAAACTTAAACATAGCTGGTGTTAGGGGGGGCTCATCTCATATATTTTTGTAGTTGCTTTATTTGTTTTTTTAATGTTTACTTATTTTTGAGAGAAAGAGAGAGAGAAAGAGTGGGGGACGAAGAGAGAGAGGGAGACAGAGGGTCTAAAGTGGGCTCATGAACTCAAGACGGTCTTGAACTCAAGAACTGTGAGATTATGACCTGAGCTGAAGGCGGACGCCTAACCAACTGAGCCATCCAGGAGCCCCTGCAATTGCTTTATTTTTAAACTACAACGACAGACGATAACACACTGTGAAATTTCAAGGTAGATTGCATCGCCGTCTTTCTTTTCTGGTGATGAGACTTTTCTGCATCTAATTAATTTATTAATGACTTGGAATGATCCAAGAGACTGGCCCGAGATGCTAACATCTCAAAGAGAACCAAAAAAACAGACGACAGACTTCTGGAACATTTTGCAATGAGCACTAAACTTGTGGCTTTCTCCAGAACAGCAGGCGAGTGAGTCAGTTTTAGTTATGCAGAACTGAGAAAGGAACGAGACAGATATTCTGCTGGTCTTTTCTTCCCTGCTTAAATACATCTGTTACACGCTGTTTTTTATTTCAGGGTTGATGGATTGATCGTGTGATGTATTTGGATTAAATACTTGGGCTGAAGCATCTCGTATATTTGCCCGTCAGCTTCACTTTGCGGCAGATTTACATTCCGTCTGGGCTGCCAGATTGAATTAAATGCTTCTTTAAAGCCAGCAGTCTGACAAAAGCCTTTCCCCAGTCAGCATTTTTTACCATATTAAAAAAAAAAAATAAGCATCTGCAGGGAAATGATGCAGCCTACGGTTTCTTTTCTAGGGAAGAATCCAATTTGGCTTTTGGGGAAGATGTTGTAATTGGTCAGAGAACTGAGGATCCGAACTGAGGTCAAAGGCTAGAGGAGGTGGACAATCCAGGCTCTAGAGTTTTCCATTTGAACCATCCCGCCCCACCTGTATCACAGGATGTCTGGTTGATGGAGTGGATGAATACTGTTTTTGAGGGTATGTTTTGTGTAACTAGCAGTTCAACACTTCTCTGCTATCCTGTGTGACCACACACCCTAGTATTTCAAGGGTGGCTGGAAGGAGGTGGATTTTCGAAGCAAACCACCTGTGTAATTGTTCTCAGCATGAGAATGGGGGACAGGATAGGGATATCTATCTCCTTGGATTGTGGTGACAATGAACACAGGTGAGCTGTTTAGTGCATGTGTTAGTTATCCACCGCTGTGTAACAAAACACCCCTTCAAAAAAAAACCCAAAAAATGTAGCAGCTTAAAACAGCAGACATTATGTCAAAGTTTCTGTAGATCAGGAATCTGAGAGTGGTTTAGGTGGGTGGTTCTGGCTCAGGGTTCTCTGAGGCTGTGTTCAAGGTGGTGGCCAGCATGGCAGTCATCTAAAAACCAGATGGGGGTAGGATCTGCTTCTAGGCTGATGCACATGGCTCTTGGCAGATCTTGGTTCCTTACATGGACCACTCTGTCCATGCCTGGGTGACCTGAGCAAGTAACTCTAGAGGAAGAAGGAGAGAGAGAGAGAGAGGGAGGGAGATGGAGAGAACAGTCTCTTGGTGGGTGAATGCTACAGTTTTTCAGTCTTTTTATAACCTAATCTTGAAAATGACATCCTGTCACTTCTTTTTCTAAATTTATTTATATATTTTGACAGAGAGAGACAGGGAGAGAGAGGGAAAGCACGAGTAGGGGAGGGGCAGAGAGAGCATCCCAAGCAGGCTCTGAGCTATCATTGCAGAGCCCTATGCAGGGCTCGACCTCACCAACCGAGAGATCATGACCTGAGCCAAGATCAAGAGTCGGAGGCTTAACCGACTGAGCCACCCAGGGGTCCCGTCACTTCTGCTCTATTTGCTAGAAGTGAATCACTCAGTTCTGCTCACCCTCAACAGGAGGAGAATTAGCTCCACCTCTTTGAAGATGTATCGAAGACTTTGTGAACCTATTTTTAAAACCACCACAATGCAGTTCTGGGTGTGCAGGAAGTACTCAGTAAGTAACTGGATATTGGAATTAGTTTAGCAGACAAATTCACTTCCTGGTGATTCAATTTGTAGGCAGACTTTGGCTGTGCCCTCACTTTTACCAGATGATAGGACTCGGAGGCTCCACTGTGGGTTGGTGATTACCCCCAGGGAACCTCCACAAAATGAGGATTTTTATCTTTCCTTTTCTATTGCTTGGGAGAGAAGATGCTTCCAGAGATCTCCTCTCTTGTGACGGGTCGGTCAGCCCAAACGCTATAGAGAGTAAGGGGAAAAAAATGTGTCTGCAAGCCTAATACTGCTACTGTTGACATTTTGTGACATGTCCTTGCCAGGGTCTCCCCTGTATGTGGCTTTCTAGTTTTATATAGTTCTAAGTAGTTTGCAACTACAATTTCATATTCTGTTTTTTGCTGGACTTTGTCACGTATGTATTTCTACTGCATGGTCTTCCACCGCCTCTGAGCGTTTTTGAGAGCTTTGTTGTATTTTGTTGGGTGAAAACTCCATAGTTTGCTTGACTATTCTTTTATCTTGATGGCGCAGAGCCCAATGTGGGGCTTGAACTCTGCAACCGCGGGATCAGGACCTGAGCTGAGATCAAGAGTCGGACACTTAACCGACTGAGCCACCCAAGCGCCTCTATCCTTTTAAGACTCACATTAGTTAAATATGGCTGGGGTGGGGGCGGCTGGCTCTCTTGGTTGGCGGAGGAGGGTGTGATGCATCATCTCGGGGTTGTGAGTTCAAGTCCCACATTGGGTGTAGGAATTACTTTAAAAAAAAAAAGGAAAAAATAGAGTTCACCTGAAACTAATATCACATTGTATGTTAACTAACTGGAATTTTAAAAACTTAACATTAACTATGGGCTGGAAATGTAAAACCTTTTCCTCTGGGGAATTACTTCTTTGCTTCTAAACTTGGGACAGTCCTTTCTTTTATTATGGCACCCTTTCTCCACCTCCAGTTTTTGTATGGCTTTTTTTTTTAATATTTATTTTTCAGAGAGAGAGAGAGAGAGAGAAAAACAGAGTGTGAGCGGCGGAGGGGGAGAGGGAGACAGAGACAGAATCCAAAGCAGGCTCTAGGCACAGAGCCCAAGGCAGGGCTTGAACCCACACACTGTGAGATCATGACCTGAGCCGGAGTTGGATGTTTAACCCAATGAGCCACCCAAGCGCCCCCAGTTTCTGTACGGGTTTAAAAAAAATTCCTCAGGAATTAATTTTGAAGTACAGCATGAAATAGGGGTTTGAAATGAGATTTATTTTCTTTTCCAAATTACTGATCAGTTTCACAAGGAGAATACCAGAGAAGGCGTCTCTAATCAGCTAATCCACGAAACCATATCTTACGAAACACAAACGAGGCTGGCTGAAATTCTGACGGCATTAACGACCTGGCAGATGATGGCAGAAAGCAGCAGATGTCACATAGTTAGGCGTCAGTGAATCATCTGTTGAAGCACCTTGAACTTTTATTGGCACAAGGAGCTTAGCCACCGCTGGTAACTAACTGGGTAGGTGTGCTGAGCAGCGTGACATTACGGGAACAGTCCTAATTGCAGGATTTGTTTTACAAAAGGTTTTGGAAAAGGGTGGGCGGACTGACGGGACCCAATCTGGTTTACATGGAATTTGTATGAAATACGGCAAACACAACCCCCTGGGGTTAGAGAGGGATCCTTAGACGTTTCAGCCCTGGGCGAATGTCAGGTATGGTCCCAGGAAAGCACCTCTCCTCCAGGCTCAGGCTGCCGAGTGTCACTGCTGTAGCTGCACAGGACTGGAGGGAGAGGCGTCAGCAGACAGGCAGCGGGCCGGGCGGTGGAACTAAGAGAGGAAGAGGGTGTTTCCAGAAGACGGCTGCGGATCCAGAAAGCCCGTGTCCCTTGAATCCGGAGTGCAAGCACGGACTAGTACAAACCAGCGAAAAAGCTATCATCTAGGGGCCTGAGCTTTGAAAAAATCACCATGATTACTGTATGTACAAACGCTTTCCTTTCCACGGCCTCGTCCTAAATGGGACGAAAAGGCCTGACGGGAGCGCAGGAAGGGAACAGATTTCCGGTGAGGCAGAAGAGCGCGGGTGGCAAAGGGGACCAGAAGGTGGCCATGCTGGTGTCATTGTACAAATGCGGTTGGAAAGGCCCCCTGGGTGAGCCAGGCTCCGTACACACGGCAGGCGAACCACCTCGGAATGGGTCCTCACTGGAAGACAGGATGCCGATGGTTCAGCGAAACCAGCTCAGGCAGCTCTGAGGCAGCGCGTTGTTCCGGGTGCCAGAGGGCAGAGGCGGGGCATGGGGCCAGTAGGAGGAAAGAGAAGAGAAGGCAGAGGTTGAAGATAAGTCAGGGAGTGTGGTCTGGGGGCGGACGCAGCTCTGAGTCCTGCTGCTCAGGGAGAAGCCTGTTCAGATAAGGTGGCTTTGCAGGAGCTGTCCCTTCTGTGCCTGGTGACAGTGGCTGGGCCCAGGCTGATAAGCTGGGCAGGGGCCCCCTGGGTTCTGGGAACAGAGGCAGGGGCAGGGAGCGGCGGGGTGGTGAGGTGGGCAGATCAGGGCTCAGGGCTCCCCGGATAGGGACTCCTAGGAGTTGCCTACCCACTCTGGGCTAATAGCTTCATCAGGGGTGACAGTCCCACCTGCCCGAGATGGCTGAGGACATTAGAGTGTCTGCTTTAAAGTGCCTGCCACAAACCCTTAAGGCTTCTTCTCTGGACCCCGCCTCCCGGGCAGCCAGGGACCAGACCGGAGGGGAGACGGCTGGCCGGCCTCCCTCAGCCCTGACACACCCTCTCCGAATGGCCTTGGTCACCGTGACCATCTGAGTGGCCCGGCAACCACGGTAGCGGGACAGAGGCGCTGGCTGTGGGCCTCGGTGGGGGAAGCCTGGCTGTCACAGCTCTTCCTTGTTGCTGTTGAGGGGCTGGAGCGGAAGCCCTGGGGCCCGGGGGCCACCCTCGGGCCCCCGGCGCCCGTCCTCAAGGTGGCTGTCCATGGAGGCATCGTCCTGCGGGTGCCCGCGCTCTGCTCCACGCCTTCGGAGGCTCTCGGTTCCCACAAGCCCCTGCGTTCTCAGGTACCCCTGCTGGCAGAAGGGGGGCAGCTTCTGGTGCGTCAGGGCAAACAGGAAGCAGGACTCTACACAGAAGCAAAAAGGAGATAAATGAATAAGACGGTGACGTGTGGGGAGAGGAAGAGGAGCGGCCGATGCCCCGGGGCCTCACCCAGGCCTTGAGCCTGGGAGCTCATGTTCGTGGGTCCCTCACAACCGATCCGAGGAGCCACGGATTTCGTTCCAAGAATAGTTGGCCTGCCTGGCCATTCTGGAAGAACGAGGCTCCAAACAGAAAGCGGAAACCAGATATGACTCAGCTCCCTGGGGATCTGGGCCCAGCGGTGCTCTGCAGGGAGCCAGCCCCAGCTGGGAGCTCGGCCACCCTGGAGCAGACCCCCTCGGCCTTTTCTTCTTCTAGAAGCTGGCCTGGCCGGGAGCTGGGTGGTCAGCCCTATTTTGAACTCAGGGCTGCCTGCAAGGATTTATTCCCCCTCAGCAATATCTGGGTTGCAAATACTGGGTGTAGAGCACTGGCCTAAGCACCGTGGGGGGTGGACGGAGGAAGTTGGGAAACCCTGGTCGCTACCACAGCAGTGTTGGCCCACAGCTCGTCGACTCTGTCAGAAAGCAGCTGTGGATGTTTATGATCCAGAGATATGAAGAAACCACCAGAAGAGCAAGAAGTAGCTCCTTCTGGGGAGTGAGGGTGTGAGTGAGAAAAAGTGTTAGCTAAGGGCTTATGTAACTTCCGCTTAAAAAATAGAAAAGATGAAACCGAACTGGGCTCGGTCTTCTCAGGGATTTAAGACAAGATGAGAAGGGGCCAATGTCCAAAAACTGTCTTGAGCCTTTTATCTCCAAAACAAGCAAGCAAACACACACACACACACACACACACACAAAATCCCCCCAAAACAGACACATTACAAAGGACGTCGTGAGGCTCGCAGGGGTGAAGAGGCTGTAGGAGGTACACAGAGAGTATTTCCTATTTTATTCCCGACTTATGCACAGACAGCCCATGGGAGAAGAGTCCTCTCTGAGCAAGGAGGACCGCAGACACAGGAGAGGACGGCAGAGCGGCAGCGAGGTGGACTTTTGGTGAGCACCACCTCCTGAAGACACACGTCACCCCTTCTGCAGGGCCAGGGGGGCAGAGGAGCCCGGCAGAATCTGGGGCCAACGCTAGCAGCTGCGCATCAGCTCAGGAGGTAGAGGAGAGCCCACTTCCCTGCCAGCTGGCTCTGAGGCGGGAGGGCTCATCCAAGCGGAAGGCAGTGACGCTTAGTGGCTCGCAGTGCTGAGCAGATCCCGAGAGTGGGGGAGCCCAGAGGCTGCAGGGCCCGGATGAGGCACTGGTGGAGGCTGTGCCCCATGGCGGGATATACCCGCAATAGGTGCGGCCATCTTTGTGGACTCCTGAAACCTCCTTGAGACACAGGCTGGGATCTTGTCGCTGAGATCTCTAGACTTGTATCATGTAATTTCCCACGTAAGCGTGTGCAGTCACAGTTGTTAGTTTGCAGAATGCCAGCACTTCAGAGTCGCTCAGCGCTGAGCCATGAATGACCTCTTCATGTATTTAGATTGAATTTACACTGCTGTTTCAAGCCATCCCTCTCTTTAAAAAATGTTTTAATGCTTATTTATTTTTGAGAGAGAGAGAGTGCAAGCGCACACACACACACAAGTGGGGGAGAGGGCAGAGAGAGAGGGAGACACAGAATCTGAAGCAAGCTCCAGGCTCTGAGCTGTCAGCACAGGGCCAGACATGGGGCTCGAACTCATGGACCATGGGATCATGACCTGAGCTGAAGTTCAATGCTTAGCCAACTAAGCCACCCAGGCACCCCAAGCTGTCTCTCTTAATCTATATGTTTTTATTTCAAAGTTGACGGAGGCTGTTGAGAGAACACTGACCATCTCTAACCGGACTTTTTAAAAAATTTTTTAAAATGTTTTATTTATTTCTAGGAGAGAGAGAGAGAGACAGTGTGAGCAGGGGAGGGTCAGAGAGAGAGAGGGAGTCACAGACTGAAACAGGCTCCAGGCTCTGAGCTGGCAGTCAGCACAGAGCCCGACGCGGGGCCCGAACCCACGAGCCTCGAGATCATGACCTAAGCGAAAGTCGGACGCTTAACTGACTAAGCCACCCAGGCGCCTCTCTAACCGGATTGATATGAACAGTGCCTGATACACAGCTGGTATTCAAAAGATATTTGCTGAACACAAAAGAGTGGATGTCCTAGGCATTCAGGGGTTTTTTAAAAAAAGACAAAAATTTGGCTTGTTTCAGTTCTCCCTCTGGAACATCAGACTTCTGTCAATGCTATTTTCCAGTTTGCCAATTCTCTCTTCCCCTCTGTCTAATGTGCTACTTTATCTTCAGGTTGGGTTTCTAATTACATATTTTTTTCATTTCCAGAAGTCTTACTTAGATTTTTCTGAAAGCTGACCAATTATATTTCTAAGAATCTGTTTGTTTCCTTATATATTTAATTTTTTCAAATGTGTTTTATAGTTTATCTATTTTGAGATAGAGTGTGCAAGCATGAACAGGGGAGGGGCAGAGAGAGAGAGAGAGAGAGAGAGAGAGAGAGAGAATCCCAAGCAGGCTCTGCTGTCAGTGCAGAGCTCGACTTGGGGGTCAAACTCACCAACCATTAGATCACGACCTGAGCTGAAATCAACAGTCAGACGCTTAACTGACTGAGCCCCCCCAGCACCCCATTTTCCTCACATATTTTAGACAGGCTTTGTTTCCTCTTTTGTAACCATTCCAATTCCCACAGTCTTTCCAGTTTGGCCCCCCAGTTTGCTGTTCATACCGATACTTCCTCCTGGCTGTTTGTGTCCTTATGTGTTAAATGTTTTTGGCTTGGTGGGGGAGGGACGTGGGCTCGGCTTACTTGGAACTTTCTCTGTGGGAATGTCTTTTGAGCCCTAGTTTTAAGGTGTGTTTCTTCACAGAGACTTTGCATTCACTTCTGTGATTTTTGCACAATGATGGTGTGAAGTCTGGCCCCCAACTCACATGAGCGAGGCTTAGTGGTTAGAGATTCCTGGGAGAGCACCTCCCTCACTCTACCCAGAGCCAAAAGCACGCGTCCCCATCATCTCCCTCTTGGGAGTGTTCTGTACCTCCCGGTTGATCCACTGAGATCCAAGCTTATGTGAAGGGTCTCTAAACAGATTTCCCGCTCTCCTGACTCACCTTCCCACCTGCAAGGGCCGTTAGTTACCTGGGCTCTAATAACTGACTGATGACGGACAGATAGACCATGTCCAGCAATGGCTTTATGCTTTTCTTAGTGTTTGGCCTCTGAGAGTTCCTTTTCCTGCCAGTTCTTTAAAAATAACATTCACGGTGCCTGGTTGGTTCAGTCAGTTGAGCGTCTGTCTGAGTTTTGATTTCAGCTCAGATCACGATCCCAGGGTTGTGGGATCCAGCCCTGTGTTGGGCTCCATGCTGAGCATGAAGCCTGCTTGGGATTCTTTCTCTCTCTCTCTCTCTCTCTCTCTCTCTCTGCCCCTCTCCCCAGCTTTCTCTCTCTCTAACAAATAAAATGAAACAAAAATGACATTCAACTCAGCAACTTCAGGAGTGCCGTCCTGCGGACATCTAGTCTACCCCATGGATAACGGAATTCTCAAGTGTAGATTTCTAGATAGGACTCCTGAAACATCACGGGAAATGGATCTCTCTGGGCTTCTTTCAACCCCCAGCTCCCTGACTTTGTCCTTCTAGGAATGTAAGTTACCTGCATAGAAGCTTCGCAGATCCGTGTCCAAACAGTTCTCCAGGAAGCGCCTCAGAGGTAAGATGTGCCCCACTGGCGCGGTCCAGTCCGTCAAGAAATCTTCCACGATGTGGTGGATGGCTGTGGGCCGAGGCAGCGCCCAGTCGGCAGGCCGGAACCTCACCTCCTGCTCTGTGGGGAGGAGAGGGGAGCTGCGTCAGGGCCCCGTGGCCGGGCTGCCCGTGCTGGAGCTGATGGTGTGGTTCCCACGCACCCCGGCTGCCTCCCTTCCTCCCTCCCTCCCTTGCTCCCGGCCTGCCTGACACTCTGCGTGGGGCAGCGGCCGGCCTGTTCGACAGCCATCTCTGGGTTTGCAAGGCTGGCATGTGGAAGAGACTAGATCTGTTCCTCGTGGCATCAGAAAGCGGAACCAAGACTAATCACTTGCACTTGGTGTTTTTCTAAGACGTGTGTGCACTGAGGTCCCCTGTGATTGCTTCGGAACTGCTCTTTACGCCACGGCTCGACCATCCTTGTTACTGGGAAACTCGACGTTAGGGGCGCCCCATCCCACTGCTGGGCAGCTTCAAGCATTAGCTCTCCTGATTCCTAATATAAGCCTGTGTTCCTGTCACTCTGACCTGTTGATGTTACTTCTGCCTGTTTTTAGAACGCCTCTTCCAAGTGACAGCCCTTTAGTTTCTGGAGCAGGAATCATGTTCCCCGGGGGGAGGAGGGTGCGGGGGGGGTGTGCTCATTTACTGGTAGCTACTCTGTGCCAAGCACCATGGTGGCATTCTGTGTCTTCATTTTTTTATTTTATTAAAATATTTTTTTTACGTTTATTTATTTTTGAGAGAGAGACAGTGTGAGCAGGGGAGGAGAAGACACACACACACACACACACACACACACACACACACACACACAGAATCTGAGGCAGGCTCCAGGCTTTGAGCCATCAGCACAGAGCCCAATGCCGGGCCTGAACCCACGAACTGTGAGATCATGACCTGAAATGAAGTTGGACGCTTAACTGACTGAGCCACCCAGGCGCCCCAAGACTTTATTAAAAAAACATTTTTTAAAAATGTTTATCTTTGAGAGAGAGACAAAATGTGAGTTGGGGAGGGGCAGAGAGTGAGAGCAAGAGAGACAGAATCTGAAACAGGCTCCAGGCTCAGAGCTGTCAGCACAGAGCCTGATGCGGGGCTTGAGCTCATGAGCTGTGAGATCATGATCTGAGCCGAAGTTGGATGCTTAACTGAGCCACCCAGGTGCCCCTATTTTATTTTATTTTTTAAGTAATCTCTAAGCTCAGCATGGGGGCTCGAACTCACAACCTCAAGATCAAGAGTCGCACGATCTACTGACTGAGCCAGCCAGGTGCCCCACATTCTGCATTTTTTTTAATCTCATTTATCTTCACGTAATCCTATTGTCATTCCCATTTTACAAACGAGGAAGCTGAGGCTCAGAGGGTGTAAGCAGTGGTCCAAGGCTGCACAGCAGGGGAAGGACAGCCTGGGAACACTGCCTGGCTCTTCCGCGCCTTTTATGCTGTACGCCTGTGTTAACCACGTCTGGCTCCTTTCCCTGTTCCCTCTGACAGTCAGGCCCCAGGTCCCCTTCCCCTCCACGCTCAGCCTCCCTTGGACACACAGAGCAAGACAGTGGCGCCTGGAGGAGATCACGACACTCCGTGTGGCCCGCCCGGATCACAGTGCGCACCGAAATCTGGAACACTGTTTCTCATTCCCAGACCCTCTGCCTCATCTGTCCTATGGGTGACCCCCCTCCTCCGCCACCACTGTGTCCTTCTCTGTCAGCTGAGAGTGCAGTGTGAGGGCTCAGTGGCGACATGCTGACGGACGGTGGGGTCCGGCTCACCGGTGGGGAGGTGCCTGTAGTAGTAGATGACGGGATGGAGGAAGTTCGACTGCCACGCGTCTTCCGTGTGCCCCACGGAGCGGTCGTAAAAGAAGACGTCCTTGTCGGGCCCGGAGAAGTTTCTGCCATACTCCATGTTGATGACAAAGAGCCCGTGCCTGGCCCTCCTCCCTGTGATGGTCTCCAGCTGGGCCAGCATCTGCACGGGGAACTCCTCCAGGTACTCAAAGGCGGTGGCATTCCTGGGGACAAAGGCAGCGCGGGAGGGCACGACCCTCAGGATTGTGGCAGAGGCCAGAGGGGCACGTGCGTGTGTGCACACACATGTGCAAACAGCGTGTGGGCTCCGACCCTCCTCACGCATCTCACTGGAGCATGACTGTCCCCGTTGAGCCCCAACTTACACAGGGGACAGATTCCAGAAAGCTCTCAGTGACCTGACATGTATCTGGGAAAAGGGTGACCGAGGCTGAGAGGACAGTCGTGGGAAAGCCCTGGGAGGGAGCCTCGGTGTCTTCAAGGGACAGGAGGCAGGCCAGCCAGTGTGGCCAGAGTGGCCTCGAGCAGAGAGCAGGGGCAGGTAGAGGGCTTGTGTGTGCCATGGCGCAAACGCCGGGTTTTGTGTGCGCTGAGAATGGAGGCCACCGGCCCCTGGAAAGCACTGCGCAGAGATGCACGTGTGTGACTTGGGTTTAAGGGCACCGCCTGGCCGCTGTGTTGAGAGCAGACCGTGGGGCAAAGGTTCGAGGCTACAGTCGGTTCAGGTGAGAGGCTGGGGGCGGGTGAGGGCTGGACCAAGGCGGCTGTGGGGGGTGGGGGGGGCAGGGGGAAGGGGTGGTCAGACACTTGATGGAATTTGAAGGCAGCGCTTAGCAGGGTGCAGGGGGGGAATCAGAATGTGGAGAGCGGGTAGGGAAGAGAGGAGTCCCGATGCGGGGAATCTCGCACTGAGCGCTAGTGAATTCCTTGTGTGTCCCTGAACTTGTCGCGCTGTCGCCCTCCCTGGCTTTGGGTCAAGCTGTTCCCTCTGAGAGACGCCCCCTGCGTCTGACCTGTCCTCAGAGCACCCTCCTCCCTGCCTGCTCTGCCGTGTGTCCTCTGTGATCTGCCACCTGTCACTTAGCTGAGAAGAAGACAGCGTGGTTCTGCCCTGAGGGGGGCCTTCCACCCGTATCGCTGCGGTTTACTGCGCATCCGCTCGGTGCCCAACGCTGTCTGCCGGTTACCTTCACGCCTGCCTGCAACCTAAGGGTTGTTATTCCCATGCTGCAGATGAGAAAAGCTCAGAGAGGCTAAGTGAGCTGCCCAAGGCCACACAGATAGAAAGCGGCAGACCTGGGAGGCACACCCAGATCTGTCTGTCTGTCCAGCTTATGGTGTTGATTTCACTGATTCCCACCCCTAGAATGGATCCCCCTGTCCCCTGAAGGGTTCACTTAGGAGGGAACCACAGGGCCACTCTGCGCCAGAACAGGCAGAGAGGAGCTCCGACCAGGGAATGGTGAAGCTGGGCTACTCACTCCTTCAGCAGGACGACGTCAGCCAGCACGCCGAACATCTGGTAGAGCCCAGAAGCCTCGTTGATGCGCCGGATGATGGAGCTCGTCAGCTGGGAGACGGGATGCTCGGTGGAGGGCCAGGCGACGCCGTGGTGGCGCTGCTCCAGCAGGCGGTGGACGGCACGCGCTGAAATGGCCAGAGAGAGGAACGGCACGGCGCATGTCAGACTTTGCCTCTCGCCACCCAGATGGCCGTACGGTCCCTGTTGGCTGCGTGGAACTCAACACACACTTGTGTGCGTGGCTCCAAGGTGCCTTTGGTGGGGGCACCTGGGGGGCTCAGTTGGTTAAGCCTTGATTTCGGCTCAGGTCATGACCTCACAGTTTGTGAGTTCGAGCCCCGTGTCAGGCTCCGAGCTGGCACCTCAGAGCCTGCCTGGGATTCTCCCCATCTCCTCTCACGCTGCCCCTCCCCAGCTCTCGCTCTCTTTGTCTCTCGAAATAAATAAACTTAAAAAAAAAAAGAAGACGCCTTTGGAGCGGGGTCACTCAAGGTTTCCTATCAAGGGCCAGATGGGCCATACTTTGGGCTTTAACGTCTGTCACTCTACTCAGTTCTGCTTCCGGCACGAAAACAGCCCGATCGGGTAGTGGAATGGATGGGTGGGGCGGGGTCTGACTCCAGGCCAGAGTGTCCCCGCCCCGCTTTGGGTCCCCGCCTGTGGAAGTCCCATACTACCGCTCGCCGGCGCCATGTCAACCCCGGCCTCCGGGCCTCCCAGTGACTCCGCTCCTTTCCCGGGGCTCTATCTCCCTCAGGGACTCCCAGCTGGAAAACCTTTCCGTGCCTCCTGTCCTCCAGAGGCCGAACCTGAGCGGTCACTGATGGAAGGACAGAAAAGCGACAGCTGTCTGAAACGACAGGCAGACGCTCTGTCGCCTATCTGGGGCTGCCGTGCACAGCTGTGAAATCGGGCCTGTTCTTCCAAACCTAATTAACACCATATCCAACTCCGAGAAAGGTGAGGACACAGACCATGCATGTGACAGGGGACTCGGCTGGCCAACACTCCCAGGAGTAGCTCTTCGGCCTCCCCAGACATCCGGCTCTGGAGGAAACAATGGCTCAGTGGAGTTTTGCACAAGGCCAAGGAACACACAGCTAGTGGCGTCTGAGGGGGGAGGGGCGCCCTGACACACGGGGTCACAGGCTTCAGAGTCTGGCGCATTCTGAAGAGCAGGCAAGGGACCAGGCTAGAAAGGTGAGCTGGCATGGGCCTGGCAAAGCTCAGAGTGGCACGCCGGGGAGCTGGAGGCTTCCCGGGGGAGGAGGGGAGCCATGGAGAGCCGCTTAAGCTGTAAGCAGGGGAAAGAGACATCTTTTTGTTTTTGTTTACAGAAAGGATGTTTTGGCGGGTGGCTGAGACACAGGAGGGGGATGGGCTGGGTGGCAGGCAGGTCCCCCCCGTGCGGGCACGGTCTGTGCCGTTCACAGTTCATGTTCTGCTGCTTTCCTCTGCCTTGTTGTTTGCGCCTGATCTGCCATGGGACCGGTTTGTCGGGTCTGAGCAGGATGTGGGGGCCACATCACCCCTCCCCCGGCAGGATCTGCAGCTGGTAGTGCAGACCACACAGCAACCCGGGACAGCTTCCCGTTTGCCCAAGGTCAGTGGTTGGCTGTGAGCTTTAGAATCAGACGCGTGTGGATTCAAATGACCCTTCTGCCAATTGGCTGGGTGACTGTGGGCAAATTACTTAAGTTCTCTGTGACCCCAGTTTCCTTATCTGGGAAATGGCATTTCAATAACAGAGGCTGACGGGGCGCCTGGGTGGCTTAGTCGGTTAAGCATCCGACTTTCGCTTAGGTCATGAGCTCGCGGTTCGCGGGTTCTGTGCTGACTGCCAGCTCAGAGCCTGGAGCCTGTTTCAGTCTGTGACTCCCTCTCTCTTTGACCCTCCCTGCTCACGCTGTCTCTCTCTCTCCTAGAAATAAATAAAAATATTTAAAAAATAAAAAAATAAAAAAATAACAGAGGCTGACATGAGGACTGGGTATGGGAGCTGAAGAAAGGTCAGGGGACAAAAGGAAGTGGGGGCAGTACGGCAGAATCTTCCAGAACAGCAGGTGCAGGGAGGGTAACATGCACAGGAACAATGATGGAGATTTCTTTCTTTTTTCCTTTAAGAAAAATTTTTTAAAATTTATTTTTGAGAGAGAGAGAGAGAAACAGAGTGCAAGCAGGGGAAGGGCAGAGAGAGAGGGAGACACAGAATCCAAAGCAACCTCCAGGCTCTGAGCTGTCAGCACTGAGCCCGACGTGGGGCTCAAACCCACGGACCGTGAGATCGTGACCTGAGCCGAAGTTGGATGCTTAACCTCCTGAGCCACCCCGGTGCCCTGAGGACTTATTGGGGAGACACAGCTAAAGGGACGTATGCTTCTCCTTCTGAGTGCGTGTGTGCGTGTGTGTGTGTGTGTGTGTGTGTTCAATCTGAGGACATTTTGGCTTAGGGACAGCAAACTCGCTCTCTGGCTTCCCTCTCTGACAACACCCATCACCCCTGGGACATAAAATACATCGTCTGGAAATCAAACATGGTTATTCTTCCCTGCCAAGCAGGAAGGAGAGTCAAATGCAAAAATGAACATTAAATCACTGGGAGTCATCAAATTAAATACAGAAATGCCAGGATGCAGGATCCTCATGGCATCCGTGGCACAATCAACTGGTCCACGTGACAGGGACTCCCCACCCACCCAAGTCCGCCAGCCCGCCTGCGGTGCAGGAAAGTCACACCGTCACGACTGATACAATCTGACGGCAACTTTTACTGAAATCTGTTGGTACCTGGACAATCTGTGCGTCACGCTTCACAGCTGCAGGTCCTCATGTACTGGAGTCCTTACAGCAGCCCCAACGAGGGCGGAAAGTTCACCTCGTTTACAGCTCTGAGGTCCCGCAGTCCAAAAGAGGCTTCCAGAGAGGTGGTGAAGCCTCACCTCTCAGACCACCCAGCTGGGGAGGAACCGCAGCAGCACTGCCCAAACTCGGCCTTCTGGCCAACACCCGGTGCTCGCTGGCGCAGGACTCAAGCACATAACGTGCTAACTCCCGGCGAACTTTACCTTCACACCTTACCTGACACTTTTCTAGACAAACCCTCAGATCACGAAAACCTGTTGCCCTCTGTCCCGGACAGGGGATTTCAGACTGGCAAGCAATCTCATTAAGGCTGCTGGGGCATCAGGAGCATGTTTACAAACCCTGGGGATTATTCTCCCTGCCGGGCTCACCTGTGTATCGGAATCCATGGATAAAGCCCCCGGCAGACTTCCGGTAATCCACTGAGTGGCTGGCGGTACCCAGGACAAAGAGACCCCGGCTTCCTTTGGACTCATAGCTAGCTTTGACCAGGGGGTACTTCTTGCTGAACTCACCCCCGGAAGACAGTCGGAGGGACCTGTGAGCGGAGAGTGTCGTTAGTGAAAATCACTGCTGTGTACGAAATGGTTATGTTGTGCTCAGCACTGAGCTGAGTGTAAGGGCTTTATATGCCTTACTGCATTTATTTTACCATTATTTTTAAACATTTATTTTTGAAAGAGAGATAGAGCACGAGCAGGGGAGGGACAGAGAGAGAGAGGGAGACACAGAATCAGAAGCAGGCTCCAGGCTCCGAGCTGTCAGCACAGAGCCCAACGCGGGGCTCAAACTCACGAACCTAGAGATCATGACCTGAGCCGAAGTCAGATGCTTAACTGACTGAACCACCCAGGCGCCCCTCCTGATTGCATTTAAACCACACCATGACCCTAGGAGCTGGGTATAATGATCTCTGCTTAACAGATGAAAATAACTGAGGTTCAGGTTAAAGATGTGGTGGGTCAGGGAGGGGGCCAGGATTCAAGCCTGAGTGGAGGCTGGGCTCTGGGCTCCAGGCTTCAACTTGATGGGATGGAGTCCGGTTCAGGCCTTCCAGGTTCTCCTTGTCTGCCCGTGCTCTGGCCAGACGAAAGTGAGACACTGGATGGATTCTTTAATACCAAAGCTTGCCAAGGGACCGAGGCGGCAATGCCTAAAGCAAAGGATTTCACAACACAATTAATTGCAAGCGATGTCGGCAGCTACCACTTTGTTAAGGGTATAGTACATGCCGGGTACTTTCTGGATTAATCCTCACAATAGGCCTGTGAGAAAGAAAGTACGATGCCTACTACCAGACCCAGTGCAGGTAAGTTACTGTCCCAGAACCCACAGATTTGCTACGTGGAGAATCTCAGGCCCACGCCAGCGCCTGCATCCTTAGCCACTTTTTAGCAAATTCACCATCTTATTCTGCCTTGGCTCATTTTCCCAGCTCTCGGGTGAAGGATTGCAACACAGATAAAGACCCACTGTTGCTGCTGCTACAGGATGGAGCGCTCGGGGCCGTCGGTCCCTGTGAGGTCAGACAGCTCACGTCCTGGGCGGGAGATCAGGTGGCATCCATATCCGCTGAGATGGTGCAGTCCTAAAAGCTGTCGCTGGCCCACCTGCCCTCGCCCCCCCCCACCCCCCCGGGGAGGTGTGAGAAGAGGTTTGCTAAGTGATCCCAGTTCCTCCCCCGATTGGACTCACTTGTTGAAAATGGAGAAGTCGAAGTTCCAGCCCAGGCAGCGGATGACCCGGTCATAGGCCACACGCATGGCGAAGTTGTCATTGTCGTCCTGGGGGAGGGTGATGGCGTCGGCACTCTGGTTGCCTTCCTCTAGGAAGAACTTCAGGGTGACGCGGAACTTGCCCTCACGGTCCTTCACGATGGCCAGATCCGTCAGGTCGGACTCGAGCAACCCGTCCAAGGACTTCAGTTGGTAGGTGTCCAGCAGGCCGTTGTTGATGGCCCTGGGGCCCAAGGGAAATGCCAAGAGAGAGAAAGGCGTCCGTACGGGGGACAAGGAGTCTCGGAGGAAGGGGTGGTTGGTCCAGTGGGGTCAGGAAGGGCTTTCAATCCACGAGCAACTGCGTAGCGTACCTGAGGTCTCCAACGTAGTGGGTGGCCCAGGACAGCCGGACGCGGGAGCGGCTCAGCATGTGGATGAAGTTGGTGACACCCAGGATGTTCTCTGCCGTCTCAAAGGCCGAGTTTCCCCGCCCCAGGATCAGCACGTTCTGACCCTCGAAGTCCTTGGGGTCCACGGACACAGACTCGTAACCCTCCACGTGTTCGGAGCCCGGGAAGTCGACCTGGTTGGGGACTGACAAACCAGTGGCTACGAGAAGGACGCTGCAGGGAGGGGTCAGAGGGAGGATGGCTTAGTCTCTCAGTTGTAAGGCTACTACATGAAAAGCACTCCCTGGATCTGTGATCTGGCTCACCCGCCTCACCCAGACGACTGACTCCTAAAAGAACATAGGAGGGGTGCCTGGGCGGCTCAGTCAGTTAAGCGGACAACTTTGGCTCAGGTCATGATCTTGCGGTTCATGGGTTTGAGCCCCGTGTTGGGCTCTGTGCTGACAGCTTGGAGCCTGGAGCCTGCTTCGGATTCTGTGTCTCCTTCTCTGTCTCTGCCCCTCCCCTGCTCGCGGTCTGTCTCTTTCTCTCTCAAAAATAAATAAATATTTAGGGGCGCCTGGGTGGCTTAGTTGGTTAAGCATCCGACTTTCGCTTAGGTCATGATCTTGCGGTTCGTGGGTTTGAGCCCCGTGTCGGGCTCTGTGCTGACTGCCAGCTCAGAGCCTGGAGCTTCCGTTTCAGTCTGTGACTCCTCTCTCTCTGACCCTCCCTGCTCACGCCTGTCTCTCTCTCTCCTCCTAGAAATAAATAAAACATTTAAAAATAAATAATGAGTTTAAAAAAATTAAGGGAAAAAGAACACAGGAGAATGTCCATTCCTTCAGCCATTTAGGCACCTGTCCTGAGAACGAGACGTCACTCCGCCCTCACTGAGCCCACTCCAGCACAGTTCCTTTACACATTTCTGGGATGGTCCCAGATAATGAGAATCAACCCGATTCTCTGAGAAGATGACACAGGAGAAATCGAAACATTCACCTAATTGTGGACATAGCCGTTAGGCCACCCGTCACCTTCAGTGGTGAAAATCTCTTTCTCTTTTCTGACTGGTCAGATAACTAACTGCTGAGCAGCAGTTCATCCCAGCCCCTACTGAGCTCTCCAGACATCATCTTCTTGCTCAGCAACCCCGAGTTAGTTATTTGGCCTGCTTTCCAGGCGAGGAGACACAGGCAGTGCAGGGCCCAGGGCAGCAGAGCCAGAGCCTGAACCCAGACCAGCTGGATTCCCGAGCCTTGTCTTTCACTGGGGGGCAGGGGAGGGGGTGCGCAGCTGGGAGTGGATCCTGGGGGTCATTTTGATAACAGGTGATTTCAAAACCAGAACTTCTGACCCTTTTGTCCACGCAGCCCTGATCTGACTCCCCATGCTTGTCGCTGGGTTGTGTACATGCGGTGGTGTAAGCTGGACAAAGTCTTCCTCCCTGGGGCTGTAACGAGCAAGGAGCACAGCTGGGCCTCCAGCAAAAGGCATGAGAATTTGATCTCCAGGCACCTGCCCGGAGCCAGGTGCCAGGCTAACAGCCAGGAAGGAGAGCCAGTCTGCAGCAGCCAGAACACAGGCTGGGTCAGGGAAGACACGCTGCAGCCGACCGCTATTAACTGTGTGACACAGAACCAATTAATCAACTTCTCTGAGCCTCACTATTCAGCGGTAAAACTGGGGCCAGTGAACTCTCCCCTGCTCCCTAGGGTCCTTGTGGGGATTAAAAAAGGGCAGTGCAGTGTGTGACCCAGAGTGTGGGCAGCTCACACAATACCCAGCTTCCCCCAAGCCGAAGCAAGCTAACACCGAATGCGGGTGGCCCTGCCTGTTGGGACCTCTCACCTCTGCTGGGTCCTGGAATCCCACTGGCCCATCGACACTTGCCGAATGTTTTCCCTCTGTGTATTTTGGGGAACACTAGCTCTAGGAGATGCTCTGGCCGAAAGAGCTTGTGGGTACCCCATGCTTAGGTGATACTGAATGCCCACGGCTGGAGTGTTACAGCGAACATGAAAAATTAAACATCGACAAACCCTGCAGGAAGGCGCAAGGCATCTTCCAAGCAGATCTTTTTTTTTTGGGGACACGTTTGAGCAATGTTGGCTGAGTTGAATTTCTTAGCACTGGATTTCAGGGGGAGTACAGGAGGGCAGAAATGCCCTATTCTCTCATTTCTGCCAAACTTACCGCCAACCAAGGTGTCAGTTCCCTCCGAGAGGCCCCAGCGGCAGCAGATCGTTCCGAGAGCCAGGCCCCTTACCTGCACCGGTGCATGCCCATCTGGTCGATCAGGATGAAGTAATGGCCATTCCATGCCTGCCGATCCTTGTTCAGAGTGACGTGGGCAATGGTGGTGTTGTACAGCACCCGGGAGCCCCAGCCTGTCTGCGGAAGTCACCCAGGTAGCGCACCAGTCGCCCGCACGGTGCGTGGCGCCTGGAGTGGGTGCCTGAAGAGCAGCCGGGGGTCGCGGCTGAGCAGAGAGTTCCAGTCGTATGAGGTTGAACTCGCGTTGGCCTTGCCCGGTGCCGCTTATTGATGCTGATGAGCTTGCGGTGGCGTGGGTAGCGAAGAAGATGCCGGCCGCGGCGCGCTTCGACCACGTAACCCTCCCTGCCCGCTGCAGGAAGTAGGCCAATCTGCAGGCCAGCTGGCCCAGCGCCTAGGACGCACAGTCTCGTGCGGTGGCCCCGAGGTCGGGCCGGGCGCGAGCACAAAGCCGGGCAGTGCGAAGGTCAGGAGCAGTCCCGGCGGCCCCACCACCGGTTGCAGCCGACAGGCCCATTCTGCGGCAGGCCAGGGATGTGAGGCCTCGCGCTCCTGGCTGGCCTCTCGAGGACCGGGCAGATGGGAGAAGGATCAGCTTAGGCGTCGCTGCAATCTGAGGTCGCTTGTAACCAGACCTAGGGCCCTCTGAGATCATTTACCTGCCTTCATCCTTTCAAGCTCGGATCTGGGGCTCCCCCAGGAATCCCACCACCCATCTCCTCGAAGGCCTCGGTTCCCAGGGCGCCACCCTCATTGCCATGGTAGTACGAGGTGGGTGTCTCCCATTCCCAATTTGAGGGGTGCCCAACACCCTTCCCCAGCCTCCCCAGCTGAGACCAAGGTCCGCCTCTTGGCCACGCCCCCGCCCTCAGGTCCGTCCTAGACCGAAGGAGGTGTGGCCTGCAGGCCCCGCCCCTCTAGGTGCCGGGCAAGCCGGACTCCTTTCGGCCACGTGACAGGGACGACCCAGAACACCTGTGTCGCCACGCGGCGCTAGGGCCGCAGTCCTTGCCGGCGCGTTTCGGGGGCCGCTGCTCCCCACGCGTGCGCGGGGTACCCACGCCCGCAGCACCCGCTTCCTGCACGGAGCGCGGACGTCCCAGCCGCGTGGGAGGCAGCCTGCAGTCGACTGCGGCCGCGCTCGCTCCGCGGGCGCCCCGGCGGCCCCGGCCCCTCCCGCGCGGCCAATGGCAGGGGCGGGGGTCACGTGGCTGCGCGCTGCACGCCGGGACGGGCGGGCGGCCGTGGGGTCCCCGGCGGCGCAGGACGGGCGCGCACGTGCTGCCTGCGGGCTGGAGCGGCTGGTGGCTGGTGGCGCTGGGGATTGGGGTGCTTGTGGGGCGCCAGGCTCTTGTTTTAAAGCTGTGCGTCGCCACGTGTAGGTGAGGCACGGAGACAGGTGACTTTTGGAGTTAAACCCAGTTCTTTCCCGCCACCGTTAACGTCGCCAAAGAATTTGTTGGCTAACCAGTTTTGGGAGACTGAAACCAGGCTGGTGAAGCCAGAATCTGTCTTTTGTTTGCTAAGTAACATCCGTTACTGGCTGGCCGTGCCACCAGCCGGGAGAAGGAGGTGAGCTTGTTTCCTGGGCACTTGCAGCCAGGGGCCAAATGGAGCCGGGCTTGCTAGGAGACCACGCAGTTCGGTGGAACCCAGAAGTCACACCCCCCCCCCCCCACTTATGCTCCAAATTATGAGCTCTTTCCTAAAAACTTTTTATTCACAAATCCTATTTTGTGTTCGTGGTAATGTAAACAAACCGGCCTATGCTAGGCCAGTATGGATGCAAGTCCACTGCTAATTCACAGCAACTGGGTGTGGCTGAAGGGGACGCGAGTGAATGGCAGGGTGATGGAGAACCGCCTTTCAGGTGAACGGGGCGGTGGCTGCTGGCTTTTCAGAGGTGGAATGCGGATCCTGCATCAGACTTAGAGGGCAGAACATATGGAGTTTTGAGGCAAGTACAGGAACCTTCCAGGGGGCCGTAAGCAGTCCAGTGAGGTGGGGCCGAGGGTTCTCATGGAAAGGCAGCCATGCCTAATGTGGAAAGAATCCTCTGGTCTAGCTTTGCATGGCTGGAGCTTCTTATTAAAAATTGTCCCTAGGCCCTCTCTAGAGAAGTCTTCCCTGACCTCTCAGAACAAAGTATCCACTAAGGCATGACATGTCTCTATTTATAGGTTGTATCCACATCAGAGAAGATTCTAGAGCAGAAACGATCTTATTCACTCTGGTGACCTCACTGCTTTCTCCAGCCTCTGGCAAACGGTAGGCCACCAGTAAGCATTTGCTGAATGAATACTGAAAGCAGACGGGCTCTACAAAGTGCCTAACCAAAAATAAAGTAGGAAGGCCTGCTTCTCAGTGGTTGTGAAGACTTGAGAATGTGTGCTGGCAGATAACAGAGTTCCCGAGGTAGCTGCTGGTCTTATTTGGGGAGTAGCGGGAAATCAGGCCTGAAAAAGGATGGCAGGGCCTTGATAGGGGCTGACCCTGAACTGCAGGCAGCCGGGTGCAGTGGAAGGTTTCGGAGTCGGGACTGAAGCCGTTCACCTTGATGGCCCCAAGGAGGATGGACAGGGGCGGGGGATGGTGAAAATACAGGAGGCATTTGGAAGCCGGTGCCATTTTTAGAGACCAGGGCTGAACTGAACTTCCACCTGGCCCCCCATCCCAGTGAATCCTGCTGGACTGTGTCGTGGGGCTGCAAGAGGCAATTTGGGAGGGGGTACCAGGCCCAGGTCTGAAACCCCATGGTACTTGTCACACCACTTTAACCATCTCCCTATTTTGCAGACCCCCCAGGAAGTAGGTTTCATGTCCTAGCTAACTCGAACAAAACTGATAAATGTTTCGTTGCCTTCTGAGGCTCAATTATTTTGGTTAAAATAGTAACTCCAGGAAGGTTACTCCAAAGCTGAGCCAGTTTCCTCATCCGTACAGATGTCACTTGGACCAGTGTGACAGTTTGGGGTCAGGCTCAGATGACAGATTTATGAAAAGCTTAGTGTAATACCCAGTAAGGTAGTTACTTCATAGTGTCAACAATAGAACATAATTCACTTATAAAAAGTTGACACAGGCGCCCAGGTGGCTCAGCTGGCTAATGTCCGACTCTTCATCTCAGCTCGTCTCACGGTTCATGGGACTGGGCCCCATGTCGGGCTCTGCACTGACAGGGCAGAACCTGCTTGGGATTCTCTCTCTCTGCCCCTCCCCAGCTCGCATGCTCTCGCTGTCAAAATAAACGGACATTAGAATAAGAAAAAGTCTGCGTACCTTAAGCACCTGTGGCAGGTTTATGACACACTGCTTTGAGGGTGGCCAGCCTGTCACCTGCCCAAACCGAACTTTAAAACAATTGACAAACCAGTGACTCCCAGCACCTGGAACCGCCGTCAGGATCTTCTGGGGCAGCATCCTTCATAAGCAGCACAGCCAGCTCAACCTGCAAAGACCGTGTCCTGCTTTACCTTTTACTAGTGATTTGTGTCTCCAAGTGCAACAGGCGGGTCTGGCACCTGGCCAGCAGGCACCCACGTCTATGGAAACGGACCTCTTGGGGGTGGGACCTCCATGAGGCGCCTCACAGTTGACAGCACTCCCCAGGAGAGCTTCATGTCAAGGGGTTCCAGGGACAAAAATACCCAGGGCACTCACCCTTTAACAGCAGTGTGATGTGAGTAACTCTCAAGAACAAATGAAGGAGCTGTGATTATGAACTCCAGGTAGAAAACAGCTATGTCTCCCCCTCCCTCTCCCAAGGGCTATGGGGGGTGGGGGAAGAAGAGTGGCTGCCAATCACGTCAGCACGTGACGAAGGTAAGAGACTAAACAGTTAGACTTTATTCTTCCTGTTGCACTTCAGAGAGCAAGAAACCACTCCAACATTCCTCTTGGCATCGATTCCTTCTAGCCTCCGTGGAATTACAAACTCCAGCTCTGCGTCACCGTTTGGTTTAAGTTTCCTCCTCTGAAAGACACAAAAGGTTAGAGAAATGAGCGTGTCATCCTGGTGAGCCGCTTACGGTTTTCGCCACCTGCACTGGGAAGCCTTTCAGGTCCCCATAGGGCTACAGGTGCTTCTGGGGAAGCAGGGAGAGGCAGCTATGGGCCCAGATAACTAGCCCAGAGCCACCTCTCCTCCTTCAGACCACTGGCTGCTATCGGGACTTCCACTGGCCTGGTCTCCCCACCAACCCCCGGGGTCTAAAGGCTCCCCACTGAAGGCCGCCTCCGAGTCCCTGTCGGGAAGTTTCACGTCAAGGCTAAAGAGAATGGCGGCTGTGTAGCTCGGCCCCGGGCAGCCTGTAGCTCGCTCTAGACTTCAGAGGCCCGCCACACACCTTCCTCCTCCTCCTCCTCCTCCTCCTCGTCCTCCTCGTCCTCATCGGAGCTGAACGTGCCGTCGGGCAGGCTGTAGACGCGGATGACCTGCTTGTTGGGGTCCTTGAGGATGAGGTACTTGCCCTCCTCGAGCTTCATGCAGATGTCGATGACGCAGCGCAGGATGCCCCAGGCGTTCTCGACGCTCAGGTTGATCTGGCTGGCAAACTCATTAGGCTTGAACTGCTGGGTGCCCAGGATGACGTGGCGCGAGGAGTCTTTCACGTGGTAGCGGGACACGTAACTAGGGGTGGGACGTGGGGGAAGGGGTGTCAGCGCCGGGGGGGGGGGCAGGGCGGCACAGAGACACGCAATACTGGGGGCCGGATGCCAGCTTTCCCAGGGAGCGGGGAAAGGCAAGCACTGGCCTCTCGGCCCGCACCCCCCTCCCTCCGGCGGCAGAGTTCCCGGCCCTCAGACAGGGACCTCACCCAAGCTTGAGATACTCCGAGCCAGCCAGCAGGGCGCAGCAGGTCCAGCGGGCCAGTTTGTAGCTGTTGTTCTTCAGCTCGGTGGCAATGACGGCCCCTCGCTGGGAGTCCAGCTTCTGACGCCAGTCAACGCCGTTGCAGTGCTGCACGAGGGAGGCCCGGAAACGAGGATGAAGGCGGCCCTACCGCCCAAGGCCAGGGACCTCCTCCCGTGCTCCCTAGGGGGCTGGACTTGGCGGCGGGGGAGTCCGCACACACATCACAGGTAGGACTGGTGTTACGGAAAAGGTGAAGACACGGCCCCTCCGTGCACAGCAGGCCACCCGGCAAACTGCAGCTCCACCCTTCACAAGAGCTCGTCCAGACCAGGACAAACGAGTGCACACGCGGACCGGGTGCCATATGGACGGCGGGGACAAGTGTTCACCGTGTGTCAGGCGGTTAGGAAGGGGTTCCTGGAGGGAACATGCCAGCTGACCAAGGGGAGGACACTGACTGATGCTGGCTGACGCGTGCCCTGAGAGGCACAGAGGGGAAGGCACGCCATGTTGGCCTTGGATGAGGGCGGAGGTCGGTCTGGCCTTGTGTGTATCCACGTGCCTACGAAGGAGGGCCCATCTTCTCCAGCCGCCTCCTCTGAGATGTGGGAACCCAAGACCCAGACCGAAGTGGCTGCTGGAAGCTCACGTGGAGGACATTCACAGCCGGTCTCTGTCCATGACAACCACAGGCCAAAAAATCCCACTAGGGTTAAAGTAGTTAGACCAAAACCATTCAGGAGCACTACCCGGACAGATGCGTTTCCCTCGAATCACTGTTTAAGAATTCAAGGTTGAGGCCTGGGGTAGGCCCAGTCCTACGGTGGTCCCTACGGCTCCTACCCGAGCGTGGGCGGAACCTGTGTGGATGAGGAAACCCCACGCCGGTGGTTGTGCGGCCTTCCGTCAGCGGGACCCTGCACGTGTACGTAAGGCCCCTTAAGCAGACTGTGGGTGGGCCTTGTCTAACCCGAGTCTCTTAACTCTGGGTATAAGCCAGACATAGAGAAGTCAAAGACTGGAAGGATCTGATGTGCTGTTGCTGACCTGAAGACAAGGGGACACGGGGGCGAGGGATGTGGTGACCTCCAGGAACTGAGAGGCCCCAGCTGATGGTGGCAAGAGAACGGGGACCTCGGTCCCACAATGGCAAGAAACTCTGAATTCTGCTACCTAGAATGAGCTTGGGAATTTCTTCCAGAACCTTCAGATTCATTTTAAGCCTTGAGATTGCTGTTATTTGTTATGGAGCAAACAGAAACGAATACAAGGCTGTGTGAAGAAGTAATTAGAGCAAAAACAGCCACGAAGGGGACTGACCCTGAAGGAAGGCTCCACTGGTGTCAAAACAAGTGACGGGAGCCAAGAGATGTACGGGACTAGAGTAAGGGGACAGCGCGGAGGGCAGGGCCACAGTGTTGCAGCAATGCTGAACGCCGCAGGGAGGCCTACAGGAAGGTGGGAGAAGAGACCAGTGGCCTCAGAGCCAAGTTTGCAGGAAGGCTTCTGAGGTGCTCTTCCATCAGGTGACGGGGGCTAAGGGACACTGTGGGGGAGGCAATTGGCAGCAGTCAGTGTCAATCCTGTGGCTCTAATGCAGTCACAACAAAAGGGCCCCCAGACTCCATCTCATTAGACCCTTGTTCAACAGCGGCCTCGCCTGAGCTGTCTCCCCCCATCCCCCCAACCCCCGGCCCGAGGACCCGTTGTTCTGCACAGCAGCAGCCAGGAGCACTGCCACCCACGGCCAGCTCAGGCACAGAAGCCTGGGCAACTTCAGAGAGGGGAGCAGCTCAGCGCTCGGGGAGCACCAGCAGGAGAAGGAAGTGGAAAGAGGAAAAATGAAGGAAGCACATTTTTCTCAAGGCGCCTCCTGAAGGGCCAAAGCTTAGCTAATGTGACCACCCCTGAGTTCAGTCAGTGAAGGGGCTGGAAAAAGGAGTCAGAAGGCTGGAGAAGGTAGTGGCCACAGTAAATCAAAGAACAGGTCAAAAGAGCTCCCAGGCTTAGGGGGAACCCGCCTGCCCAGATGATGAGAGCTCAAAACCAGATGCTGACAAAGAGGAGCCAACAGGAGGTCAGCGTGGAAAAGAGACAGAGACAAGTCCTGTAAGAAGGTGGTTCCCATGTGCAAAATAAGCAGAAAAGTTCTTAAACCATAATCTTGTTCTACACACACATGTTCTCTTCCTCAAATTCTGGCAAGCTCTGTAATGCACGGGGAAACGAAACCAAGGCTCACAGACACTAGCCAGGGGTGACATGGCCCACAGGAACGAGGGAGAGGGCGACGAGGCGTGCCTCACCCGGGAATCCCACTCATTGAGGGTCTTGATGTTGATGAAGGACACTTCCCCATTGGCTCCGGTCATGACCCCATCATGCTCGCAACGGACAATAAGGTCAATATCGTCCCCGAGCTTCCACCTGCGGTAACTGCAACGAACAAGTTTACTTGGTTGGTGGAGACCCCGGATTCGAGAGAAGCCTCCCCACACAGGCGGCTGGCGTACCGGTATGCGACGGAGGCGACTTCATTCTTGTCCATGTCGTCCTCCACGAACGGGTTTGGGTTGGGGAAGTTGTATCTCTCCTTTCCCTGTAAACAGACAGGCGTCACGAGACAGTGAGCACTTGTCGCCGAGCCTATCAGCCAAACCCTACACTCTGCTTGGTGACCGCCCTGCCGGCCCCCCGGGGCCCCAAGGTGGCTGTGGGCTTCCTGCCAGGCATGTGGCCGTCTACCCCTCCCGACCTCAAGCACAAATGTGCCTGAGGCCTTATATGTGCCGCCTGCAAGCTTCGTGTACCTCATTTAACTAGCAGCCAGGCCCCTCAGGCCTCATTTTGCCCCACAGCGCACGTCACCACCTGTCACAACATAGGCTTACTGTCTCTCCTCCATGATCACGCAGCCTCCTAAGGGCAGGAACTCTGGGTACCGCTATATTCTCAGCGCCTAAACCCCATATTTGTCTAGATCAGCGACTGTGTCCAACACCTGAAGGCGTCTACACAGCCTGTGTGAGCCAAATAGTACCAGCAGCCTAACCTTCCGGACGAGAGACCTAGCCCACACCACAGAGCTTGGAAGCAGCGGATCCGAGGTTCAGTCGGGCAGCCCGACCCCAAAGCCGCAGCTGGGAGCTCCTCTGTGGCGGGTGGGGACCCCGTGTGTCCTGCTGGCCCCAGGCCCCCGGAGCCCACCACACAGCACACGCTCGGTAAGTAGCAGCTGGCGCGGCAGAAGCCCAGGTGCCCTGAGCGCCTCACCATTCGCAAGCACTGCTGGGAGAAGTTGTGGTTGATGTAGGTCGCTTCCATGGCCAAGTTGCGGGGTGAGTTGAAGGAGTTGCCTTCATCTTGCGGGGGCTCGTTGGCGGTCTCACTCACTGTCAGGAGGTCTGCAAAAGCGGCGGCGTGGTCACGCACCCGTGAGACCGAGTCCCCGACAATGTGCCCGGCACTGAGGGAGGGGCCGCGATCCTGGTAACGTGGGCCTGTCCTTCACAGACCCGCCCCCTAACACGGCAGAGCCGAGAGGGGGGTGGTGGGGGAGTGCTGCCGGGTAACTTCGGACCCTCTCTGACGTCACACCCAAGTGAACTTAAGAAGCCTGCCCCGTTTCAACCCATGTGGGTTGAGAGACTGTCTGATTTTGTTAGCTTTTTAACAAAGGGAAGGCCCCAAGGCTCAGGCATAGAATATAATTCTGTCGTTTTGTCTCACTGCGATTAGTTTTTAGTGACCTGGGTTTCCCTCACAGCGTGTGCACACGCTAGTGTGGTCTGAAGCACAGGCAAACTTTTTTTTTCCTTTACAAACACACTGGCATAAAGAAAAAAAGCATTGAAAGAAAACGTGAAGGTAACGTTAAAGGGTCTGCGGAGAGCTGGGAGGGCTCGGGCCACAGCGGTCACTGCCTGCGGGGAGACGGGCCATTTCCCAGCCCTCCTCTAGGACCAGGGACTTGCTCTGAACCCTCAGAACACCCAATTCCGTCGTGTCGCTCCCGGACAGGCTTCTTACCAAAGTCCGAGTTGTCCCTCTTGTCGAAGAAGAGCTTGGACCCGACTCTCTGCACAACGATGTCCCAGGAGTACACGGAACGGGTGCAGCTCATCAGCGTGGCCAGAATGGCATCGGTGGCAAACACGTTCCCCTGAGTTTTGGCCAGCTGCGAAGAGGGCAGAGGGAAGGCTGTGACGATGTTTAGGTTGAGCCGCCCAGTCGCATGGACGACTTGCTCGCAAGGAGCCCTCCCGCCGTCCTGTGCGCACGCGCCCCTCCAGCTGTGCGAGGAGTGGTTCTGCAGCAGGTCTGCCCGTGAGCTCCCGCTGGTCGCCCGCACCCTGGGGCACGAGGGACCCCGCAGCTCCCTGAGCACCTGCTACGTTCCAGGAGGGCACTTGGTACTCCTCAGGCCAACGCCTGGCGGTAAGCGCATTCAACCCACTTCACAGGTAGGAGAGGCGAGGTGGCGGGGCCAGGAGGGCAGCAGGGCTGCGATCTGGGTCCAGCTCTGCTTTATTTATTACGGTCTAACCAACCAGGGCCCGCATTTCCATCTAATCCCATCTGATTCAGAAGGGTCTTATTATCTAAAGGGCTTTCCGAGGCTCGAGGATTCACGCAGCAGCCCCCCACCCCCCCACCGTGTGCTCGGTCCCTGCCATGGCCTCTGCTACAGAGGCCAGCAGCACCCCCCACGGGTGGGCAAGTGGCAGGAGGGGGTGCCCACCTTTCGGATGACTGGGTCGTCCGTGGTGGTGACGGTGTGGAAGATGCGCTTGATGCTCCGCAGCGGCTTCTCGCTCCGCGTGGTGATGCGGTCAAAGGCTTTGTCATAGTATTCCAGGGCCCCGCAGCACTCGCTGAGGGGAGGCAGGGCCGACATGCCAAGTAAGTGAGAAGGTGAGCAAGTGTTCTTTTTTTTTTTTAAATCTACTTCAGGTAAGTAGCTCTTTGAAATATCAGCAAGAGCTTTCCTTCTGATAAACTGTGATCTTTCCCTTCCTGCAAAGAGCTATGTAACTTAATTCTCTTTTGCTCATGATGTCAGGAAGTGGAAAGAAAT
Organism: Proteles cristata cristata; assembly: GCA_017311185.1. Lineage (NCBI taxonomy): Eukaryota > Metazoa > Chordata > Mammalia > Carnivora > Hyaenidae > Proteles > Proteles cristata. The sequence goes on from JAESUZ010001754.1 coordinate 270,768, forward strand.
CTCAAGTTTAACATCAGTGAACTTTCTGCTAGTAGTCTCTTCCCAAGGTTTTTCTTTTTCTTAAATGTTTCTTTTTAATGTTTGTTTATTTTTGAAAGAGAGAGAGACAAAGACAGAGCATGAGCAGGGGAGGGTCAGAGAGAGAGAGGGAGACACAGAATCCGAAGCAGACTCCAGGCTCTGAGCTGTCAGCACAGAGCCCAATGTGGGGCCTGAACTCTCGGACTGTGCGATCATGACCTGAGCTGAAGTCGGACGCTTAACCGGCTGACCCACCCGGGTGCCCTTGAGTTTTAAACCTGTTGGACTCCTGGTGTCTGACTCTTGATTTTGACTCAGGTCATGATCTCACTGTTCGGGAGTTCGAGCCCTGCATTGGGTTCTGCACTTGCAGTGTGGAGCCTACTTGGGTTTCTTCCTCTCTCTTTCTCACTCTCTCTCTCAAAATACATAAACTGCCTCGGAATGCTTTTTGGAAACACTAGGCTTAGGAAAATGTTCCCCCCAAGTGCACCGCAGAAGGTGGCATGAGATGCCACTTACATGTCCTGTGGCTCTGATACTTCCAAGTAGCGCATCTTCATTAACTGAGGAAAGTCCATTTCCTCTTTCACCTCCCAGTCACTACGGACTTCCACGGAAGAGTCTCGGGGTTTCTGCAGTGCAAAACCAGTGGAAGAAAGAGTCAGAGCCAGCGCACAGCATAAACAAAAGGCAGATTAATGGCACAAAAGGCTTTTATCTAGTAAACACAACCAGAACATTTACGACGGGCTGAGTGCTGTCCCAGACACACTCTGAATTCGGAATTGACAATCTAGAAGGGGACTGAAGGGGTCAAGGGGTCAAAAACAACCCGGAACCTGACTCCTACGTAATGCCAGGCCCCAGGGAATGAGTGCGTTTTATACGAAGAAGCCGTAGCAGCCTCTTCTCTCTGGACATCGGCTTGACATAGCAACAGCCCATCCAGCAAAATCTAATGCCGCAGCCGGAGCGCCTCTCCTGCCCTCACGTGTCTTCTATCCTCACGACATCCACACGAGCACATGTACACGAACGTTCATGGCAGCATCTTTCATAAGAGCAATAAGTGGAAACCACCTAGACGGCCGCGGACTGGTGAATGTGTAAACAAAACTCAGTGTGGGGGCGCCTGGGTGGCTCCGTCCGCTAAGTACCCGACTTCGGCTCAGGGCATGATCTTGCCGTTTGTGGGTCGAGCCCCGCATTGGACTCTGGGCTGACAGCTCAGAGCCTGGAGCCTGCTTTGAGTTCTGTGTTCCCCCCCTACCTCTTACAAATAAACAAACATTAAAAAAAAAAAAAACCCTCCCAAAACGCAGTGTGTCCATACAACAAACGCAGCAACGTGCTGACACAGGGCACAACAGGGATGAACCGTGAAAACATGCTCCGTGGAAGGAGCGACACAAAAGACCATGTGTCACAGGATTCCACTTATGTGAAATGTCCAGAAGAGGCACATCCAGAGGCAGAAAAGGCCAGTGGCCACCAAGGGCTGGGGAGAACCAGGGCCGGCTGCGGAAGGGTCTGTGTTGTTTCCAAAATGCTGAAAACGTTCTGAAACTGACTGGCTTGTATGTGTGAACAGACCGAGAACCACTGAATTGTATGCTTTACAGAAGCAGACGGTATATGTGAATTATGTTTCAACAGAGCGGCTCTAAAACCAAACACTTACGCAAAACTGAATTTCTAGATAGAACTCTGGTGTGGATACACTACCTGTGACTTCTGGTCCCATTTCTGCCTCACTCCGAACTGTTTCTGAAATTTCTTCTGCAGTCGTATGCGTTCTCTAGAAAGACAAGAAGATTGTGCTTTTGGGGCAGGTCTTTGAGTCACTGGCTTTTCAAAAGGCAGAAAAGCTGCCGCTGTCTTCGGCTGAACCTCAGCACCGCCAGTGACTTCTCTGAACTAAGAAAACAGGGACTCAGTAAAAAAGAACCGTTAAGAGTGGTACAGGAGGCTTACTGTCCCCCAATACCCACTCACTGGGGTTTACTCCCCCTACAGACAGTCCACTGGCAGCACCAGCCCGGGGCGGGGGTGGGGGGGGGCTCCCTGCACAGCTTACAGGGCCCCGCGTGACTTGGGCCACGTCAGAGCTGAGCCCCGAGCTCAACTTACACACCCTCACTTCCAGCCAGAGCGCACACCCACTACCACGGACCCTCCCACCACGCTATGTGCCAAGAGCTGGCCCTTGGAGAACAATGCCAGGCTAACCCAGTGGCTTCACCGGCTTCAGGAAGGGTTTTTGTGTGTTCAGCAGTGACGTGGACATTGCCACTGTCCCGCTCCGGTCTAGTCATTTCAGAGTCTGGTTGGTCCTAGAGGAACAGCCTGGCCCAGGAGGGTGAGCATCCTCACCTCTCCTTCTGCTTGGCGCTCTTAGGCAGGGTCTGCAGGTTGAATTGCAACATGTTCCGTCGATCTTTGTCTCTGCGGAGGTTCCGCTGGGAAAGAAGCAAACACATCCAAGTTAAGGCCTGGGAATCAGACTGACGACAGGCAGTGCCTAATGGGAGGCCTGTACTTGGAACTGGCTTAGATGCTCACACATTTTTTATTGAAGTAGGTTTATGGGCCCTTCTTAGAGTTGTAGTTTGCCTCTTTATATAGAAAGATGCAGCCCGACTGGACCATCTGCTTAATAAAGCCCGCGCACAGCAATTAAGTGAGGCAGCAGGCACGTTTTACCTGGCACACCCACTCTTCGCACAGAGGCGTGAGGCCCTAGCCACTGGTCAACAGAAACCTGAACGATGTAAACCATCTCTGGACCCAGCAGGGGTTTAGTGGAGCACAATGTGTCACTGCTCAGCTGCTTGGGAGTCACCGCAAGACCTAGAAGAACACGCTTTCCTCTCATCGTATGCGCAAAGGTGCCCGGTGAGCAGGCAGCAGCCACGGGTGATGGCCCCAAGGCGGTCAGGTTGCCAGCTCCTGGCCTACCTGTGCAAATCGCATCCGATTCCGCTGGTAGGCGGTCTTCTGTGTGCGCGCGGTGTCCACCAGCTGGAAACTAGTTTCGTCCTCCTCGTGGAAATAAGCATACTGACTTCCACCACCGAACTGAGAGGAGTACTTATCTGCAGGCAAAGGCGACAACGTGTAACAGGTACTACCTATAGACTGCACTCACACTCTTCTAAAGCCCTGCTATTTCTTAATAAAAAAAAAAAAATTTTTTTAATGTTTTTATTTTTGAGAGACAGAGCACAAGCGGGAAAGGGGCAGAGAGCAAGGGAGACACAGAACCTGAAGCAGGCTCCAGGCTCCGAACTGTCAGCACTGAGCCTAACATGGGGCTCGAACTCACGAACCGCGAGATCATGACCTGAGCTGAAGTCGGAAGCTTAACCAACTGAGCCGCCCAGGCACCCCTAAAGCCCTGCTATTTCAAGCATGCTCTCGGGGTCCTCAGCGGAAGTGCATGCTGATGGGCCCTGCCCAGCCCCATTACACCAGAATCAAAGTTTTAAGGTTCCCATGTGATTCATATGCATATTCTAGTCTGAAAAGCAGTGGTCTTTAAAGAACTTTCTAAGTCAAGTCAGAGTCTGAAGACCTCAAGATAAGCCCATTTCACACCCTGCCTTACTCTGTGAGGACAGGAATTAAGGTTTACTGCCCCAGAAAGGGCAAATATAGGGAATGTGTTATGCAAACACGCAACCACCTGCATCCTCTGGTACCCAAGGCAGACGGCTCCAATGGGTCACGATGATGTACTTTATTGCCAACCCCAGCCTCAGGCCATCCTAACGGGGCACCCCAACTAGCCACCTCCAACAATCTCAACCCGCACCGGAAAAAACAAGACGACAACAACAACAATTCATTTACTGTATCAAGATCTTAAAATCAGGGACTGTAAACCCGGAGTCCACTGGCTTCACTGGTTCGGTACATCCCGGGCACTAGAATGCCAAATGGGAACGAGTTCAACGGATCTATGAAAGGGCTTAAGGCTCCCTAAGAGTGGAAGGAAAAAGATCCCACTATAACAGCTCAAACCTCCTTAATGACCAGTCTTTAGTTCAGGGGCCGTTTCAAAAAAATGTATGTGGTTATCGTCCACAGTTCAGGCCCTGCCCCTAAAAACTGTATGTTATCTTTGGTATTTTGTTCCCATTCTAGAATGCTGTTGGATGGAGGTCACTAGAAAAAGTAATGACTCTCCCAAGGCCCCGGTCTGGGCAGTCAAACACTTACTCGTGTACCTCTTATCTTGATACGTGGCACCCGTCCAGTCTGCAACCTGTGAGAACGAGAGACGACAGAGCACACGGGTCAGTCGGGCAGGTGTGTGCTGACCCAGACGGCCGTGCACGCGAGGGCGCGGTCTGGGAAGGCGTAAGGACTGGCTCATGATGCCGCCGCCAAGAGCCCAGCTCTGCCATGACCACTGGAAGGACCCAGACTTTACAGCCCTTCCCAGCCAGCGTCACCATAAGGATCAGAAGCGTTAAATTCTTTTGAGACGATGAAATCTGAAGTGAACTAATGGAGGGAGGGCGGCGGTCACAGCTTGAAAGAGTCGCCATCAGTGCCAGGCAAGTACCTTTCCTAGTCGATCTCCTTTGCTGAACGGCTGGTAGGGCATATCCCGAAACTGCTCGGGCACCGCACAGGGACCCCACCCTGAGGGGTTGTCCTGGATCACAGGTGTCATGAACTTCGCCATCTTCTAGAACCTTCAAAATACAAATGATGTGAGTAGCTTTGCGAAGAAAGGCCTCCACACAGAAAAAGCCTCCCATTTGAGGTAAGCTGAGACATGACGACAGACTCAGAAGAGTGACACACAAAATGGAACAATGTGTCCTTGTAGATAACGTTGTGACCACTTAAAACTCAGAAGACCAGTAACAAGACTGAGTTACTGTATCGAGCTGATTCTGTGACACCCATTTTTCCCCACTACAACGTCTCTGAAATAAGGCTGCATCTTACGCTTGCTTGATGGGGTGTCGTATCTTAATTGGCAGGTTTTTTTCCTTAGTCTACACACAACAGTGAGGCTTCTTAAACTCAGTGGGGTCTCAGGTTTGATGGAGTGTAGTAACCTTTTCTCAAGCGTCACAACCAGGATCTAGTTTTAGGAAACGCCTTCACCAAGGCATACAATTCGTAGCTTCCCTAAGCCTCAGTCTTTTCATCCGTAAAATGAGTAAGACCCTTGTCTAATCATAGCACAAGACCATTGTGAAAGACTTAATAGTGATACACGTGAAAACGTCTTCGTTGTTAAGTGCCACACCATTACTACCTAGACTTGTTAAGATACGTTTACATGCAGTGTGCTGAGAAAGAGTCCGTAAGTATATCCTGATACTCAGCTTTTCTTTCTCATTCTCCCAATCTTCCATCATCAGTGCAAATCCTTACACAGAGCAAGAGGACACAGAGCCTGTCAGAAAGCTGAGGTGACCATGAACCTGAGGTTGTAGAAGTTGCCAACCATGCCGTGGTCGTAAATGTTACTTGAGTACCAGGTATTGTTCTTATGTTTACTCTGTATCAATTCAGTAAGTCCCCCTGGCAGCTAGTATCATCCCCACTTTTCAGATAAGAAAACTGAGGCACAGAGAAGCTAAGACATTATTCAAATTTGACAGGGTGCCTGGGTGGCTCAGTCGGTTAAGTGTCAGGCTTCAGCTCAGGTTGTTCAGATCTCATCGTTGTGAGTTCGAGCCCCGTGTCAGGCTCTGTGCTGACAGCTGACAGCCTGAAACCAGCTTGGGATTCTGTGTCTCTCTCTGCGCCTCCCTCACCTATAGTCTCTATCTCTCAAAAAATGAATAAAAACATTAAAAAAAAGAAATTGTTCAAAGGAGCAATGCAAGTTGATGAAAAAATTCGAACCAACGCAGTCTGGCTGGAATTCACACTCTGTGTGACGTTATAGCTCTGAGAGAGAGAGAGGGAGGGAGGGGAGAGAGAGGGGGAGAGGGAAAGGAGGAGAGAGAGGGAGGGAGGGAGGGGGGGAGAGAGAGAGAGAGAGAGACAGAGAGAGAGGGAGCGCGCGTGCGAACCAGGGGCTACAGAGCACATCTCTGCCTGACACTCCCTATCCAAAACCTCATCATCTGTCATAATCCCCAGAAGGCGAGTCCCCAGAGGGAAATTCACTACACGAGTATTTTTGGAGGCAGCACTCAAAGCACAGGGGCAGCAAACTTAGAAAGTTCTCCTCGGTGTCCCGCGTCGGGGAGAGAGTCAGACCTCCTCCAGAAGTGACATCTGGGTGACAGCAGCAGGGAATGTTCCCGGGAGCTTCATCCTTCAACCCTGAACTTAAGCTGCACTACAGAAAGGGGACTGGGTGAAGGTGTGGCAAGTTCAAGACAGTTCACGTTAAAGCACGTATTTATGGAGCTCCTACGGATGCCAGACACTACATCAAATAAATTAACACCACTAGCTCCCCCACACCCCAATTTCAGAGATTAAAAATCTGCCACTCAGCTCTTGATCTGCCCATTGTTTGGAAAAAGATTTGATTTCCAGGGTCGTCTGCTAGAAGTACAACATTCTTGTCATTATGTTATAGCTGGGCTGCAGGCTGAGAAAAAAGGGGCTTTGATTTTTTTTTTTTTTAATAACGTTTCATTTATAAGAGAGACAGAACCTGAGCAGGGGAGGGGCAGAGTGAGGGAGAGACACAGAATCCAAGGCAGGCTCCAGGCTCTGAGCTGTCGGCACAGAGCCCAACGGGGGCTCAAACTCACAAATTGCAAGATCACAAACTGCAAGATCATGACCTGAGCTGAAGCTGAACGCTTAGCCGACTGGGCCACCGGCCATACCTAGTAACCCAGTAAGGCCATTTCAAAACGTTGAAAATATCTAGTCGCTCTCTCCCAGGTCAAGCAGGAAACAGACCCGAGGCTTGGCATACATTTCTCCAGGGGGAGGAAGTCCCCTGGCTTCAATCCATTCAAAATAAGAGTGAGCCGAATGGAACCAGAGCGCAAACAGCCATTCTGTTATATCAGGATGACAGCTGTATTGGCTACAGGGGCAGGGTGAGGAGGCCACCACAGGGTAGCCAGAAGGGGCCCCGTGGCCGGCAAGGCACAGTATCGTGTAGGTTACCGTGGCCACCACAAATCATATGCCATCAGTCCCTGGGTGAGAGTTTCAAGTCAGAGGCCACTCCTACTCCGCCACAGCCTTCCATTTCACAGAAAAGGAAAGAAAACCTTTGGACGGTGAGCTCCTCGGAGCAGGATCGAACACTGCTCAGCTTGGCACCGTCAGTACCTCCTTCACTGCCACTCAGAGAGCTTCTGGCCACTCTGAAAAGACCCTGAGACCCCGCGGGGCTAAGTGGCATTATCAAAGTCGCTCAACCTGTGGCCGCAAAGCGGAGCCCCAGGTCAGGAAACCTTACCCGTAAGACCGTCCCCCGCATCCCTAAGTGTGTCGGGTCTGGGATCCCCGAAGGCAGATTCCTGCCTCGCCCCGCGGAGCAGTAGAAGCGGCGGGAGACGTACGGGAGATCTCTTCCGGAAGGTCCCCGAGGGCCGTGCCCAGCCCAAACCGGTTCCAGAGACACGAAGAACCTTAAGGAACACTCCACTCACCTATAAGAGCCTTGGTCGGCCCCGATGGCGAGAGATGGTCCAGGCCGAAGACCACACACCCAGCAGCACTCGGAGGAACAGAGAGGGGAAAAAGAAAAAAAAGGAGAAAAGATGCGCGCGCAGCCGCCGGCGCCGTAAACACAATCGGCGCTGTCGTAAACTGCGCTCTAAGCTTCCCCCGGAATCAACGGAGGGACGCACGAGTCGTAAAGCGACGGCGGACCCGGAAATTCGTCACTACTCTCTGCGTGGTGTCCTGATGGTCTCTGGGGAGGCGAGGCACCGGAGGTGTGTTTACGCTTACGTCACGGGAGCATCGGGCGACGTCCCGAGAGGGCGTTCTGAGTTATTGAAATGTGGCTACCTGGGGATGGACGCTGTGGGCGTGCCGCGGCGGTAACCCTTCTGTGTCGTACTGTGACCGGAGCTCCGGTCTTCTCTGGCCAGTTGCGTGTCTCACAGCTGGGGGCAGATCGAGTGTCGGGGCAGAGGTTACAGTTACCACCCCCCACTCCTACCCCTGCACCCTCCTCCCGCGCCTTCCTTCGGTTTCGGAAACTGAGGCCCAGAGGGGAAGGTATATTGCCAGCGGACGGGGTGGCCGCCAGGATTCGAACCATACTTCACGGTTCTCCAGTTTTATTGTACGGCAGAGTTCTGGAGCGCCAAAGTGTGGCACGGGGACTGCGGGTCTCACTTTCGCTGATGGTTATTTAACTGTGTCTAAGCCGGAGGCCGGGAATCTGCAGGGTAGCGATCGTGATTCTGAAGTGGCGGCCACTTTGCTACAAACGGCGTCCGTGCTGTCCTTTGAATAACTAACTATTGGTCTCTGGAGTTTGTCCTGAAGTCTTACTGGGGACATATATTATTATTGCCTTATTGCCTTATTCAAGGCACTGAAAGAGATCTGAGGACGTGCTTTTATTCAAACCTTGCATCCTTTTCTGCCCCGTCCGGGATTCCTCCCAGCGTGCCTCTTTCTTTGGAAAATACACCAATGGTTACATCCGAGATCTGCTTGGCTCTGCCACTTGCAAGCAGTGTAGGCTTCGCATCTCTGGGCCTCAGTTTCCTTATCTGTAAATTAGAGATAATAACGTAATTGGGTGCAACGAGGGCAAAAATACATTCATGGGAGAACAGTAACTCCACTTACCAGTTGTGTGAACTTGGGCAAGTTATTGGATCTCTCGCAAGCCGTTTACTCATCTGTGAATTGAAAGTACTGATAGCCGTTGGGGCATCTGGGTGACTCAGTGAAGTGTCCCACTCTAGATTTTGGCTCAGGTCATGGTCTCACCGTTTGTGGGATTGAGCCCCCAGTCAGGTTCCTCGCTGACGGTGTGAAGCCTGCTTGTGATTCTCTCTCTCTCTCTCTCTCTCTGTCTCTGTCTCTCCCTCTCCCTCTCCCCCCCTCTTCCCCTCCCTCTCCCTCCCTCTCTCTCTGCCCCTTCTCCCTCTGGTGTGCACACATGCTCTCTTTCTCAAATAAACATTAAAAAATATCAATAGCCTCATTTGTTTCTATAAATTTTCTCCCTGTCTGCTCCTGTTCTACTTTTCCTAATTTTTGTTGATGGTACCCAGTTAAAACTGGTGCTCAGTTTTTTTTTGTTGTTGTTGTTGATGGTGCTTAGCTGAAACCTTGTAATCCTTTTGTTTATTCATTTTGAGAGAAAGAGAGTGAGTGAGCACAAGCAGGGGAGGCGGGGGTGGTGGGGGAGAGGAAGGCTCATAAGCAGGCTCCACGCTGTCAGTACAGCCTGATGTGGGACTCGAACCCACGAATCATGAGATAATGACCTGAGCCAAAATCCAGAGTAGGATGATTAACTGACTGAGAGACCCAGGCAAACCAAGGAAAATGTATTTTTGCTCAATTGCTTAAGTTCTTTCCTCCCTCCCTGTCTCCTTCCTTTCTCTCTCTCTCTTTCTTTCTTTCCTTTCTTTAACTTGGGTTTACAGACCATCTACTATAGTCTCTTCCTTGTGTCAGAGTTCAGTCATCTTTCCCATATTTTGGCCCGACATGTCCCCAGATGGAGAAGGATTTGGAGACTCCTGTCCCGTTCTCCATAGTGGGTCTCTGGCCATGGGTGGGAGATAATGCCTTCATTCCTTCTCTCAACTGACACCCTTGCCGCCTCTCTTTCTCTCTCCCCCACTGTCCACCCGCAGCTGGAATGACCCTCTTTTACATAAAGTCAGAGCATGCCCAGTGCGTCCCCCCCCACCCCCCCAACTGTTTAGTAGCTTATCTCTAGTCGGAGGATAAAATCCCACACTCTGTTCCACGGGCAGCAAATTCCTAAATGGCAGCTTCTCACCTGCAGGGTTCTCTTTCTGGGTCCTACGCAGGTTCATTACTGCCTGGAGACCTTTCTACCTGCGGTTCTCTGGGGCTCGGAATGCATCTCCCCTAGAGCCTCATGCCCTGTGTCTTCATCAGACAGACATTTCCCACCGCCCCTCTGAGTAGCCTCGCCCTGCCCTCCTTGACTTGCTCACTACCACATGCCTGGCACTTGGGTACATGCATTAGCTTGCTGAATTCTCACCACAGCCGTGTGAGGTCGAGCCTACTATCCTTCCTGTTTTAAAAACGAAGGTACAGAAGAATGCTCCAGGCCGAATGGCGCATAGTGATACTGAGGTTTCGAACTCAGGAGGCCGCCTGGGTCCTTCTTCCTTTGCTTCTGCTTTGGTGTCTTGCTGGATGACTGACATTTATCTGGTTTATCTAGTTGTTTATCTAGTTGCTTGTTTGTTTGCTTACTTTCTGTTTCCTTATTAGAATGCAAGCCTCATGACCAGTGGGCTCTAACATGTCTCGTTCACTCTTCTGTCCCCAGCACCTTCTATTACCATATAGCTGGAGCTTGGAAAATGTTGGCTGCACGAAGGAGCTCTCTCGAAGGGTCCTTTCCTTTCCGTGTCTGCAGCACTTGGTGGCGCTCTCCGTGGCTGTGCCTGCCACGCGTCTGCTTTTGTTGCTAGTGTCCCTCACGTCTGGTACCCCAGTCACTGCATTCCTCTAACACAGGGTCGCATAATTTCTGAGGAGGCCTCATGGCCCAGCACGGGTCCGGGTGTGCAGAGTGTACCCAGGAAATGTTTATTGAATTCAGGACTCCTGGATGCTGCTTTCAGAGGCTGTAAAATAAAACCCTTAACATTCTTGCCAGAAAGATGTAGACTTGAGGGCAGATGCCCACCGCTCAAAAGATTTCACAGCGTCTTCGCACTTTGGAGAAGCACAAACACCTTCTTTGGGCAATTGAGTGGCTAAATTTTCATTATCACTAACGACGGCTAGCTTTCACATCACAGAGTGTAAGTGGCAAGGGCCGTAATTTCACTTGAACCTCATGACCACAATATCTTAACACAAGATTTTGCGTTGGAAGCATGAGGCTCAGAGAGGTCGAGTCACTAACCCAAGGTCACACAGCTAGTGAGAGGCAAAGCTGAGATTTTATTTGCGCATTCAACAGGCATTGTGGAGCACTCCACTCCCCCTCCCCCCCCCCCCAGCCCCATGCCTTGTATGGACTAGGCGAGGAGGAGCAAAGTGACAGAGGGTCTTGGTCTCAAGGAGGGAAGCTTTGAAGCAGGGGAAGGTAGACAAGGTAGACACCGGGCAGGTGTGCAGAGATGTGAGAAGTAGGTGAAGACGCTGCACCAGGGATCTGTGTTAGCGATCGGGGGTGTGGCGCGTAGAAGGCGGGAGTTGGGGGAGGCCCCTCTGAGCAGGGACTGGAGGATGAGAGGGAGCAGGCAGGGGAGAGTCAGGCAGCAGCAGAGGCAGCAGGCCTTACATGGCCTTCCTAGGGGGGAGGACCCCATATTGTGTGCTAGGACTTCAGGGGATCCTCTTTTTCATTCATCCGGCACAGCCCGCACCCCAGACAGGCGTCTGCTTGTCTGGCTGATTGCTGTTACCTCTGCTTGGATGTGCCCCGTGACGGGGAGCTCATTCCTCTGCTGAGGCCACTTTACACTCTGTGGACTTCTTTTTGGTAAACATTATCAGCTCCTTTGTCTATTTCTTGGCGTCACCAGGCGCCCTTGGGTCCTCATTTCCCCACGCTTTCCACATTGTCAGCATTCTAACACAGTGGCCAGTTGGGAATCACTCTCCTCTCCTCTGGGATCTCTCTGATTCCTGCCCGGTTTCTGTCCTGCTACTGGGGGCTTTGTTAACCTCCTTCTGTACACACCCACCCTTCACGCGAACACACCGGCTCTCCGCTAACCTTTCTGGCAGCCCTGTCCCTCGGAGCCCAGACAGAGGAGCTACTTCTCAGCTGCCAGCTGGGGCATCTTCTTTGAGTCCACTGGCCCACATTCTTTCCAGTGTCTGGGTTCTAGGAATTCCTGATTCTTCTCTCTCTCCTTCCTCGGGTCCTCCCCAAAAGCTGTTGTCTCCTCTGGGAAGGCTTGCGTGTTCTTTGATGAGTTTTCGGCTGTGGGTCACATGTCCCTTCCTCAGGTGCTTCTTTCCTCCTCTTCCTTCCAGACTCTGAGTGCTTCCCCTTCACACTCGCAGCAACGATAATTACCTGGTTACTCACGTCCTTATTTGATCCCCACGACTCTACCATCATAGCAGCACCCTGAGAAGATGGAGAGAGGACCTGTGTCCCCAGTTGCTAGAACAGGGCTTGACACGGAGGAGGTGCCCAGTTAAGTATTTGTTGACTAAGTCCATGGCTAAGAGGGTCAAAACCGGTAGGAGGTGATTCGTTCAATGGATGTCACTGAGAGCCAGCCCTTCGCAGCAAGATCCTATGTATTAATGACTGATAGTGAGATTCTTGTCTCCTGGGCTGAGTCAGTGTCTGCAAAGCCATTTCCAAACTGAAGAAAGGGAAAGCTGTAGGTGACTGTCAGGCCCCCCGCATACGTCCCCTCAATGGCACGTCTAGAAGGGAGAGGCACTGTTATTAGTGTATCAGCCGTTTGTACTATTCTGTTCTGTCCCTTCCAGATAAGTCAAGTGCATTTTCTTTCTTTTTTATTTGAGAGAGAGAGAGAGAGAGAGAGAGAGAAAGACAGGCAGAGGGAGAGGGAGAGAGAATCTTAAGCAGGCTCCGTGCTCAATGTGGGGACTGACATGGGGCTCAGTCCCACGAGCCTGGGATCATGACCTGAACTGAAATCAAGAGTCAGATGCCCAACTGAGTGAGCCACCCAGGTGCTCCACAGAGGCATTTTCTGCTCAGAACCTCTAATACCTTAAAAAGGGAAGTAGTGTTTCTGACTGCTTACTATATGCCAGGTGCTGTGTTTGTGCTTTACATAATTAATTGCATAATTGTTTTAAAGATTAAAAAAAATTTAATTTTTAAAAAAATTTAAAAATCTATATACCTTTGAGAAGGGGAGAGACAGAGTGCAAGTGGGGGAGGGGCAGAGAGAGAGGGAGACACAGAATCCCAAGCAGGATCCAGCCTCCGAGCTGTCAGCCCAGAGTCCGACATGGGGCTCGAACTCACAAACTGAGAGATCATGACCTGAGCCGAAGTCGGACACTTAACGGACTGAGCCACCCACTCACCCTTAATTAATTACACAATTAATCATGTTTTTGATTCTTTCCAAGAGTTCAACCCTCCCATCAATATGGGGGGTGGGGGAGAAGCAGGCTCAGCCCAGTTGGGTACTTGGTCCAGTGAGTCACAGCTGAGCCACTACTGGAGAGCAGTTTCGTGGATTCAAAAGCTCCCATCCCTGGGGTGCATGGGGGGCTCAGCCAGTTAAGCATCCAACTCTCGATTTCAGCTCAGGTCATGATCTCATAGTCTGTGGGTTTAAATCTGCATTGGGCCCTGCGCTGACAGTGCGGAGCCTGCTTGGGATTCTCCCTTTCTCTCTGTCTGCCCCTCTCCCACTCGCACTATCTCTGTCTCTCTCAAAAATAAACATTAAAAAAAAAATCTCCCATCCCTTGTGGGGTGGTGAGGAAGGCCTTTCGTGAGGTTTGGGAGATTCTCTTTCTTACTCCCCTCCCCTGCCTCTCGCCTCTACTATCTCTAATATATTGAGAACCTTCCTATCCTGAAAGTCAAGGACAGCTCCTAAAGTTCCCCATGGGGGGAGTGGGGAGAGGCTCAGCGACAGGAATCTGGTCGCGGAGCTGTGTTCATATCACAGATGCCCTGTTTTCTCTGAGGCACACGTATTGGGGGAAGACACTATGGAGCTTGCGAAGGGGCTGCCCCTTAAGACATCCCTCGGCAAAACTGCTAAGCATCCTGACAGAACAAAGCTGGAGGAAGAGGAAGGGACCAGTAAACGAGCATCATTTTCTTGAATGCTGCCTATGGGCAAGCATCTCAGATTCTCCGATTATTCTAGACTGTGAGGTAAAGAGTTGTCAAGGATCTGTGGTGTGCCCCAAGAACTCGACTAGATGTAGGGTGACCCTATAATTTACCATCCAGATTGGGGCCCTTTTGGGAGACAAAGGAGTCACTATCGGAAATGACACCAGACAAAAGGAATAAATTGGGACCGTCCCATGCAAACTGGGAGGCAGGTCTGGTCACCCTAGGCAGGAGGGAAATCACATGCCCTGTGTTCTGGCTATCTATTGCTGTGGCACACCTCCCTCCAAAATCTGGCAGCTGAAAGCCACAATAATCCTTTTGTTATCTCTGTTGGTTTCTGTGGGCCAGGAATTTGGGAAGGGGTTGTCTGGTTCTAGCCTGGGGCCACCCAGGCCTTATTAGTTAGGTGCAGCTGGAGCTGGAGTAGCTGGGGGTTGGCTAGAACCTTCTCTCTCTCCCTCTCTCTCTCTCTCTCGCGCTCTTTCTCTCTCTCCATTTAGTCTTAGGGTCTTGCTATGTGGTGAGTCCACATGGAGAGCTGGGCTTTCTTACAACATGGCGGCCCCAGGGCAGGGAGACGGCATACACAGGGGCTGAAGACTTCCAGAGCAAGTATTCGGACTAACAGGCTGGCAGCTATGTGGCCTTGTTGCAGTCCAGTCTCAGAAGTCAAGCAGCCCTGCTGCTGGCTACCAGCGAGTCCCAGGCACAAGGTTCTAGAAGAGCAGGTGGTGCACAAGAGACTGTCAGGACCATCTGAGGCACCTCGAATCTGCTACAGATGCCAACTGGCCTTTTCTAAGAGTACCCAGTTGGTCGGTCATCTGCGAAGGTGCCACTGAAGAGTTTAGGACACAGCAAATGCTGAAGTTTCAGAGGAAGCCTGGTCGGGCGGAGGCCTGGTCTCTGATCATGGCTTATTGAGCTAAATGTGCTCAGGGGAAGGGAATGGAACTGTGCGTCAGCCGTACAAGGCTGGGTAAAGGGAATCTGGCCCTGCCTCGTGTGTGGATATATCCCAAACTGTTCTGGTGGATTCACCAAGGCCCGCTTGCGGTGATCTGTCCGCACGGCCAGCCCCTTTCCACCTGCACCTCCCCGTGGGCCTTCCGTGAACCACCATGGGGGTTATCACCCCATTTTATGGACGGGGAGGCTGAGGTGCAGCAAGGCGGCAGCGTTTTGCCTGAGGTCAGCCAGCTGGAAAAGGGGCAATTTGGAATAGCGAGCCAGGTGTGCCTGAGACCGAAGCCAGCATTCATACACAATTCCAAAGTCCGGAAAGGGCTTCTCATGAGGTTGGGGCACGCACTTGATGGCAGACCCGATATGAATTGGACATGATGTTATTTACAGTCTTTATTTGATTGCGCTTTAGTATGAATATGTATACATTTTGTTGTGTAAAAGTTAAAGGGTTTATGGAGTAACCTGGGCATCTGACAGAATGATACGGTGGACCTGCAGGGTATATTCTGTAATGTACAGTAGAGTCCCCATAAAGCCTTCAGGAAGCGTGGAGAGCTCTCGGTTATCAAATGTGTAGTGTCCCAAGGGTTTCAGATGAGGAATCAGGGATGTGCACCAAAATGTTCTGTCTCAGCGACGCAGAGACCACTGCCCCATTTTACAGATGAGCAGGGCTGAGGGCGCGGGCCAGAGTGCCCCAGGCCCACTCCGTAGAACCACAGCATTTTGCATCTGTTGACGGTGAGCTGGGAGGAAGGGAAACCTTTGAGTCACCAGCTCACCCCAGCCTCCTAAGATTCTTGTTGCACCAGTGAATTTTTTAAAAATAGAAAACCTGGAGGGATTAAAGCCCCAAAGGACGCTTCAAGTCCCCCGGGAGAAAGGGAGGCTTGCCGTATGTTCTGATGGTCTGCGTTCACATTTATTTTTTATCTCAGCTGGATGTACGCTCCCCCATCACAGGATCAGCTCTCAGAATAGAGAGGTACCTGTTGAATCATCCACCCCACTTCCTGCCTCGTGCAGGCATCTCTCCAAGTGCTGAGGCATCCGCTTCTCTGCCGGGGCCTGAGATATATCAGGATTTGCAGCCTTGGTGACGGGAGACAAAATAGCCTCCCATTTCCTTCGGAACCATTTAGCGAGTTGAGAGAGTGCTTGATTGTTTCGATAGGATGAGGAATAACCAGGCCTCTCCTTGGCTCTTTCTCTCTGCCCTACGCTTGCTCTTCTCCTGATAGCTGGGGGTGGCGGAGACGAAGGCAGACACTAGTTTTGGCTCAGTCTGGGTGTTGAGCAAACAGGCGCCCCTCTCGGAACCTCAGGCCCACTTTCTGCAACACAGATGTTGTTCTCTTTCCTTCTACCTGCACTGGCTCCCACTGGCCTTAGGACTAGAAACTGTGCCTGGTAGGTGCCCAGAGACACTTGTTGGGGCTAAGTGACTGCAAGTGATATTTGAGGAGGTCTTACAGGGCGATCCAGTACCATGGCAATGAAAACAGACATCCATGGATACAGACTGTCTGAGTTTGAATCCAGCTTACCCCTAGCTGCATGGCCTTGAGGCAGTCATGCAGCTGTCTGAGTCTTGGTTTCCTCATCTGTTAAATGGGTGGGATCATAGGAAGCAGGTAGTGAGAATTGAGTCAGCTAATATGTAAAGAGCTTGAAAGAGGGCCTGGTGTACAATAAGCCCTTAATCCGTGCCAGTTGAATCAGCTTGGTCACCAGAAGCCTGTGGGGGCTTTGACCAGAGCAAGGTCTTGCAACATTTCAAAAGCGAGCATTGGTCACTTGTGGGGACCCAGGCCCTGTTTGGCCACTCAGTTCAGAGAGAGAACCAATCCTGCTCTCAAGTAGCTAAGAGTCTAGTGGGAAAGCAGATGTGGCTGATTCGGGTGTGCAATACCTATAAAGTGCTTCATGAAATATGTTTTGAGTCAGTTTTTAAAAAGCAGATTTCAGGGGCCCCTGGGTGGCTCAGTCAGTTAAGCGTCCGACTTTGGCTTAGGTCATGATCTCACAGTTTGTGGGTTTGAGCCCCATGTCGAGCTCTGTGCTGACAGCTCAGAGCACGGAGCCTGTCTTCAGATTCTGTGTCTCCCTCTCTATCTGTCCCTCCCCTGCTCACACTGTCCCTCTCTGTCTCTCAAAAATGAATAAAGCATAAAAAATTTAAAAAAAGACTAAAAAGCAGATTTCACATGGAAATCCAGATTTTTGGTTTCTCTTATGAGCTAGCAACATTGGCTTGGCTTTCCTGCGTGGTGACAAGAAGTTGGAGCAGAAGAAGTGCTATAGCATCGGTCTGGGTTTCTCTCCTTTGCCCCAGTCCCCGCTCTTCCCTACTGCCTCCTGGCTGCCGGTGTTCATGTTCACGTGTGCTTGCTGCCTGGCCCTTTGGGAATTTGCAGGTAAATTACAACGCAGTGCTGTGAATGCACTGGGAGCACGATGAGGGATGACAACTCAGCCGTGGGTGGTCGGGAAGCACTTCCCAAGGGAGCTGAAGTCCTGGCTGCTTCTCTGGAATACCAGCCAATGCTGCAGAACACCCTTGTCTTTCTGGCTCAAGGATGTGACTGAATAGGGGAACAGAGTCCTCCGAGCTGGCGGGGATCTCTGACATAAAGCAACCAAGGCTCGGTGGCTCGTGTAGCCACACAGACAGCTGGTGGCACATCCAAGCTAGAACGAGGACCGTCAACCAGAAGCAGCCGTGGGCCTCTGCAGTTTGTTCTCTGGAATCTTGATTCCCTCTCTGCCACCTGCCTGCAGTGTGGCTGTGGGTAACTCATTTCATCTTCAACCTTGGTTTCTTTGTCTGGAGCATAGGGCTGAGGATTCCAACCTCAGGGGAGTGTTTTGGGGCCAGATAATGAGAGAAAGGACAGGGGGACACTCGTAAGCTCCAAAGGACTCTAGGCCTCTGAGAGGCATCACGAACGTTGAGAAGTAACCACCTCCTTCAAACAGATTTGGCACATCTTTTCGACATTCTGGGGACCCGTCCCGCACCTGCCTTTGCCATTCCTGCTCCTTTGCATGTAGGAGCATGCACAACCTCCTTCCAGGCGTGGACCCGGAAAGGGAATGTTTTGGGATTCTCTGACTATGGCTGTGAACAGGAGTCCAGGCGCAGAGCCCAAGGAGGCTCCCACGTTAAAAGGAGATGCTGAGACAGAGCTGGGAAGGAAGCCGACTTGCTTGGGGAAAAGAAGAGAAATGTTGGTAGTAACTTTGTTTCCTTCAGGACACCTGCCACTGCCCATCAGGGCCTATGAGACAGCATACGCTGCGGCTGACTACCTCGATTTGGGGGCCCCACTGCCCCGAGTTCAAATATCAACTTTCCTCCTTATTAGCTGAGTGTGCCTTTGGACAGACTGTTAAACTTCTGTAAACCTCAGTGTCTTCATCTACAAAATGGGCTTCTTAAAGGTACCTATTTTGTAGGGCTTTGTAGGAATTAAGTGAAATTATATGGTGAAGGGTTTTTAGCACAGTGAGCAGCTTAATACATGTGAGATATCAATTGCTGTTACTGGAATAGTAATAAAACGTACATCGCGTTTGTACTGCCCTTTACCATTTATGAACTGGTCATGCTTTCTTTAGCCCATGTGACATTCACAACAACTCCTTGAGGTGGCCAGTGCAGGGATTATGACCTCATTGCACAGGCGATAAAACTGGAGCCCAGAGAAGGCAGAAGTCTGCTCAAGGTCACGCAGCTTGTGAGTGGTAGGGCCAAGTTCAAGTCGTCTTGGATGAAGGATGAGCAGTGTCCTTCGCAGACCCAGGCCAGTCCACCTGCACATGCAGCAGGGCTGCTCCTTGGGCACTCTGGTTCTTCCAAAGACCCATTTACGGAGAAATAATCCAGTGGATTTACCTGTTTAAACCCTTATTGTGCCTATTTATATGCTGAGCCTTATATCACCTCTGGGGGAGAAGAAACTTGTCCTTGTGCTCTGGTGTCAGACTGACTCTGGGCATCTGTCCTAAAATGACCTGGGCGGGGTTCCCAGCAGCCCCCTCCCAGCCTGACCCGTGTGTCAGAAGAGCCATGTGTTCTGAGTTCTGGCCACAGGATGGCGCTGCTCCCCAAAGCATGAAAAACCGAGTCCCTCACCGGGACTGCGTTTCCGAGGATCAAATATCTAAACCCCTACTGTGTGCAAGTCACCGCGGTTGCTGAGGAGAGGGCTTCACCTTATCCATTATTGTTATATTAAGATTATATAAACAACAACAGCAAAACCAGCAGCGCTGGTACAGGTTGGTAGAGCTTTTTGAACCGTTTACATAGATTACGTGGTTCCATTTGCTAAATAATTCTGGTGCATTAGACGAGGTGAATCTTTCCACCCACATCCGAGGAGGAAATTGAAGCTCAGAGAGGGGACAGGGCTTGTGTAAAGGCACAGAGTAGAGTGGCGTGTGGTAGATTGAATGGGGGGAGACCAGGCATCGGTCTCCTCCACCCCCGTACTTGTCTGTGCGGACAGGGGGAATCTTAGTTGCCTCTCTGTCCCCATTCCTTCCTGTCCCACACACCGAGGGCTTCAGCAGACGTCAGGCGGGCGGGCGCCCTCAGGCCACTCAGCCTCTAGAAGCTGCAGTGCTGCATAGCACACCAGTGCCGTCTGGGCACTCTCAGGCTGAGAGGTGCAGTGTCTGGGCTGGAGCCTGGGAAGAGACTTCAAAGAGAGGCCACTGCTTTCACTCCGAAGCCTGAGTAGGGTATGAGTGACTCACCACGATCCGGCCCCCAAAGCCTGCCGGGCGACAAAGTGGTCGGGAATGATTCATTCATTCATTCACTCATGTATTCATTCAACAAACGCTCCCTGAGTGCCCGCTATGTGCTAAGTAGTAGGGATGCAGAGACAAGAAGCACAGCCCCTGTCCTCCTGGGACTTTCAGAGCCGCGGGGAAGACAGAGGGCAGAGAGCGAACAGTACAGTCTGGCAGGTGTTTCTTGGAGGTCTGTTCTAGGTGTCATGGGTGCGAGTGGGCCTACCAGAGGCAGGGGAGCGGGCCACACAGAGGAGGGAGCCTTTGGCAGGATCTTGAAGGATGAGGCAAGTTTACAGGTGACCAGGCAAGAGCAGCCTGGAGGTGGAGGAGGGAGGAGATGGTGGGGGTGGGGAGAGTCAGAGGCGATGTGTGTACATTTGAAGATGGGTAGGAGGTGCCGCTGCAAAGGTGGGGGGCAGCCAGAGACGGCCTTGAAAGCCATCGTGGGGATAGTAAATCGTGTCTCATAGATGGAAGGAAACATTTCGAGACTTTTCATGATTGTGCCAGGAGCTGGGCTAAGCTTGAGATCCAGAGTTGAGCATCTTTGTGGTTCTTCCCATCAAAGAGTTCAGAACTCCAAGGAGAACATGGCCAAAGGGAAGACTCTCACTCACATTTACTGAGCGCTGACTATTTGCCATGACGGTGCTAACTGCTTCCTGAGCCCTGGCTTGTTACCTACTTTGCAAGGCAGGGACTATTATCATCTCCTTTTTTTTAGATGAATAACCCAAGACTGGAGTAAGTTGTCCAAGGGCGCAGAACTAGTAGAGTCAGGATGTGTCTTTTTTGCTTTTTGTTTTGTTTTATTTTTTTCAAGTTTATTTATTTCGAGAGAGACGGAGACAGTGCAAGCGGGGAGAAGGGCAGAGAGAGAGCGGGAGAGAGAATCCCAAGCAGGCTCCAAAGCTGTCAGTGCAGAGCCCGATGTGGGGCTCGAACCCACGAAACTGTGAGATCATGACCTGAGCCAAACCAAGACTTGGACGTTTAACCAACAGAGCCCCCCAGGCGCCCCATCTTTTTTGCTTTTTAATGGTCACCTTTACTAAAACGAATTCATTAATTGTTTTGTAGATTTTTTATGCATATGGTACAGAATTCAGAAGGTGCCCAGTGAAGGCGCTCTCGGTCACATCCCTGCTTCCAGCCCTCCCTCCCCATAGGTGAGCACCCTCACTAGTTTCTGGCGTTTTCTTCTGGAGGTGTTTTATCCAGACTCAAGCCCAACGGGTAAGAAAAGACAGGTGCATGCTAAGCACGCGTGGCTTTTGGGGAGCAGCCTGCAGGGGACGGAGTCCTGACTTTTGTGGGTGTGCTTGAAGAGTGTTGCCACTAAATTATGGCTTCAACAAGGGGCCGGAGAGCTGGGTGGGCACGGGGGACACTGCGGCGGGCTGGGTTCGGCGGGGAGGACCCGGTGACCGGATGCAGAGGAGCATGAGGACCGGTGGCGCCCAGAGAAGTTTCAGCTCGCCTGGTGCACACCAGAGCCGGGCCTCGGCCCCTGGGCTCACAGCGAGGCCGTGGACTTCAGGCCTCCGGGAGGGCCGGCCCCAGTGGCCAGCAGGGAGTTCCGGACAAGCCACTTCCCTCCCCAGGCCTCAGTGCCAGCGAGCTTCCCAGAGGTTCATCACCCCGTTGTTCCTGTGGAAGTAAAGGCAGGGTGGAGGGTGGGGAGCAGAAAGGCCCCGGCTGGAATGGGCCGGGGGCACAGGATCCTTTTCCAGAGGTTTCCAGGCACCATCCAAGCAAGCACTCACAGTGTGCAGAGCTCTCCCGGGCAGGGTGGGAGTCTATACGTAGATACAGTGTTACATGTTAGATCTAACCTATATAATGCCTGTAATAACACGTAATACATATGCTATTTTGTTTGACTGTTCCCTGCGTCTGTTTTGAAACCTGTTTTCAAAATAACGGGCAGGTCCTCTGGTGTTCTCCCTTTTTTCAGTGCTGAGATGGTCTCATCTCGGGCCCTGGGAGCCCCTTTAGGGAGGCCGCTGAGCCTTGTGACCCAGCCTGCGTAGTCTCTGATACCTTCCTGGCTTTCCGGAAGAACAAAATGTTCCAGATTCATCTTGTGCTTTCCTTTCCCAAGTCCTGGAATCCGCCATCTATCCAAGGACCCCTGGCCCTGGCTCCCTTCCATGAGAAATGCCATTTGGGGACCACAGTCTGGGTTGGGGAGATGGTGGGAAGCAGCAAGCTCTGGGCGAGGAGCCCACAGTCTGGCAGCTCCCTCCTCCTCCCCTGGAGGTGGGGGATTAGAAGTCCAGTCAGGTCTTTCCAGACCAATAGGAGGCCGAGAACAAGCCATAGGAAGTATTCGTACTGGATACCTCTGGGCTGCAATGGCCTCGTGGAGGCCCACGGACCTGGATTCCAGTTCCAACTCTGCTGCTGTGTGTCTGAGTGACTCTGAGCAAGTGACTTAACCTCTCTGAGCCGTGGGATCCTCATTGGTCACATGGGGATAGTAGCACCTACCTCATGTTAGCATAAGGATGGCATGAGACACGCGTTTAGGTTTCTGACATCATCGCCCTGAGCAGGCACTCAGTGAATGTGAATTCCCTTCTTATCCCTATTCGGCCATGTGAATCAGCATCCCAGGAGGCGAGGACTGGATTACTGGGTGATTTGGGAGCTGGACAAGGGAGGTGGCTAGGGAAGAGGGAGAAACTGGGAAACAGAAGTTTGTGGACAAATAAATGGGAGGGGAGGCTCATTCAAAACAGGGAAGGGGGCACCTGGGTGGCTCAATTGGTTGAGCATCTGACTTCTGCTCAGGTCATGATCTTGCAGTTCTTGAGTTTGAGCTCCATGACGGCCTCTGTGCTGACAGCTCAGAGCCTGGAGCCTCCTTCGGATTCTGTGTCTCCCCCTCTCCCTGCCCCTCCCCCACTCGCACCTGTCTCCCTCTAAAATAAATAAACGTTAAAAAAATTCAAAACAGGGAAGATGATTCCGATGGTTAGATCCACTTGGGAAAGGTGGGGAACCTCCTGTTGCCAGAGGGATACAAATAGAGGCAGAGGGACCATTGCCAGAGAAGTGTTCTTGTGAGAAGACTCCTGCATTGGCCGGGAGGTTGATCCATTCACTCAGCAAACTTTCGGAGTCCTACTGGCCCTTGCCCAGCCCTGTGATAGGACAGGGGACGCCAAGGTGGATGGGACACATTCCCAGCCACAGAAACTCCCAGGCCAGGGAATGAGCTGATCTCCAAGGTCTCTTCTACTCTGCGGTTCTGGGCTTCAACGTGTCCATGTCTGAGGCTGGAGGGAGTTGGCTGAGGGTTTTCAGTATTGATCCCCTGGAGCTGGAGCTGGCTGGGGACCAGCCGGAGAGGACTCCGCAGTGTTATTAGTGCGGAGGACACGCTGTAATCTGTCAGTGTCACCCCAGTCACAGCTGGTGGGGGAGCCATCCTGCTGTTAACTCCTCCCTCCCCAGCCCCACTGAGCACACAACTTGTATAACATCCTCCCCAGCACCCCCCATCTGTCCCTTTAGGAGGGAGAATGTCTTTCTCTGGTTTCTCCCCGGCATGAGCCCTCTGCCCCAGTCATGCTGACTTATTCAGTGTTTCCCAAACACACCAAGGACATTCCTACCTCTGTGCCTTCAGTTACCAGATTTCCCTACCAGCTACAGTCCCTAAATCCACTCCCATCCACCCATCCATCCATCCATCATCTTAGCATTTAAAATCCATCAATTTTTCTACTTATCCAGCCAACTATTCATCTAAACATCCAACCAATCATCCATCTATCCACCCACCCACCCAACTAACACCTGTCCACCTGACCAATTATCCATCTATCTACCCACTCACCCTCCATCCATTCAGCCTCACAATTCAGCTCAGTCCAATTCAGTTCAACCTGACTACATTCAATCCACTTCAGTCCACCTTTATTCAATTCATAAGATGATGAGGCCTTGCCGCGTGCCGAGGAAGTGATAGTGGATCATGTCTCTACTGTCAAGGAGCCCATGGGAAGAGTCCTCCTCACCTTTCATGGCCAGCTTTGAGTCTTACCTCTGTTAGCCCTTTGCCAGTCCCTCAGGCAGAGCAACAGATTCTAGAGGACTGTCCTTGGGGAAAAAGTTTAGCCTGGTTTTTTCTTTTTCTTTTTTTTTTCCTTTTTTCTTTATTAAGACAGAGAGAAACAGAGTATGAGTGTGGGAGGGGCAGAGAGAAAGAAAGGCACAGAATCTGAAGCAGGCTCCAAGCTGTCAGCACAGAGTCCAACGCGGGGCTCAAACCCACGAATCGTGAGATCATGACCTGAGCCGAAGTCGGATGCCCAACCAACTGACCCCCCAGGCGCCCCTTAGCCTGGTTTTCAAGCTAAGACAAGGAGAGAGACAGAGCATGGGAAGGAAGTGTGAGGCGAGCGGATGGGTCAGGGGTTTTGGTTCTGTGAAGGGAAGCGCTTCTATTCAGCTGTGAGCACTCTAGCAGACTGAGTGGGTATGTACTGGGGGATAAAATAAAGGGGGGGGGGGGTCCAAGAGACCACTGTAAGAGAAGTGGATTCAAATGGAGGTTAGAATCGAGGTGCCGACAGACTGCCTGGCTTACTGTCTCGGCGCTACCATAGTCCTGCTGTGTGACATTGGGCATCTATCTTAATCTCTCTGATCCTCACTTGTAAAATGGGGCTAATAAATAGGAATTATCTCACAATGCTGCTGTTAGCATTAGAATGTAAAGTGTTTACATTAATGCCTGACTCGAAGGGAAAGCTGAATAGATTTGGACACTTAACCAATTGAGCCACTCAGGTGCCTCAACTATGTTTTTTTTTAAAATATTTTCTTAATTTTAATTATTTGAGAGAGAGCTCATGAGCAGAGAGAAGCAGGGGGGGGGAGAGAGAGAGAGAGGGAGAGAGAGGAAATCTTAAGGAGAATCCACACTCAGCAAGGAGCCTGACATGGGGCTCTGTCCCACAACGCTGGGATCATGATGTGAGCCGAAATCAAGAGTCAACCCAAAGAGCCACCCAGGCTCCCCTGGAGTACTCTACTTGTAGCCTCGAGTTGTTAATTATTATTTCATGTGTGTTTTCTCTCTTCTTCAGAGAGCATGAAATTGAGAAACAATTTTTCTTTTTTATAGCAACTGAAGTGCTGACTTAGACAATGAAAGCTACAGAATTGATGGTGTTTCCCTTCTTGCCTTACTTGCCAGGAAGCTTATGCTTTTTGTCATTTTGTTTCTCTCTCCCTTCCAAGGTTTTAGTTTTCTACCTTTAAATTTTTTTTTCAATGTTTTATTTTATTTCTAGGAGAGAGAGAGAGACAGCGTGAGCAGGGGAGGGTCAGAGAGAGAGGGAGTCACAGACTGAAAGAGGCTCCAGGCTCTGAGCTGGCAGTCAGCACAGAGCCCGACGCGGGGCTCGAACCCACGAACAGTGAGATCATGACCTAAGTGAAAGTCGGACGCTTAACCGACTAAGCCAGCCAGTCGCCCCAGTTTTCTACCTTTAATATTGTCTTTATTTATGGGTTTTTTACAAAAAGTTCTTCCACTCGTAGAAGGAGTTATGTAAATAGAGCTTAATGGAATGGAAAAGGGTAGATGGCAAATCCCAAGTATGTCATTCAAGTAAAGCTATGAGCTTCAGGAAAGGGATGTACCCCACTTCTTTTTTAAAATTTATTTTGAATTAAAAAATTTTTTAAAATTTACATCCAAGTTAGTTAGCATCTAGTGCAATAATAATTTCGGGAATAGAATCCAGTGATTCATCCCCTATGTATAACACCCAGTGCTCATCCCAACAAGTGTCCTCCTTAATGTCCTGGGCCCATCTAGCCCATCCCCCCCACACACACAGACACAACCCCTCCAGCAACCCTCAGTTTGTTCTCTGTATCTAAGAGTCCCTTTTGTTTTGTCTCTCTCCTTGTTTTTATGGTATTTTTGCTTCCCTTCCCTTATGAACATAAGGGAACATTTGTATCTTAAATTCCACATGTGAGTGAAGTCATATGATACTTGTCTTTCTCTGACTAATTTTGCTTAGCATAATACCCTCTAGTTCCATCCATGTTGTTGTAAATGCAAGATATCATTCTTTTTGATAGCTGAGTAATACTCCATTGTATATATATACCACATCTTTTTTTTTTTTTTTAAAGATTTTTTATTTATTTCTAGGAGACAGAGAGAAAGACAGCGTGAGCAGGGAGGGTCAGAGAGAGAGGGAGTCACAGACTGAAACAGGCTCCAGGCTCCAAGCTGGCAGTCAGCACAGAGCCCAATGCGGGGCTCGAACCCATGAACCGCGAGATCATGACCTAAGCGAAAGTCGGACGCTTAACCGACTAAGCCACCCAGGTGCCCCATATATACCACATCTTTTTAAAAAATTTTTTAAATGTTTATTTTTGAGAGAGAGAGACAGAGTGCAAGCAGAGGAGGGGCAGAGAGAGAGGGAGATGCAGAATCTGAAACAGGCTCCAAGCTGTCAGCATAGAGCCCAACGTGGGGCTCGACCTCTTGAACTGTGAGATCATGACCTGAGCCCAAGTCAGAGGTTAACCGACTGAGCCACCCAGGTGCCCCTCTTCCACATCTTTATCCATTCATCCATCGATGGGCATTTGGGGTCTTTCCATACTCTGGCTACTGTCGATAGCGCTGCCATAAACATTGGGGTGCGTGTGTCCCACACAAAACAGCTTGGATAAATACCTAGCAGTGCAATTGCTGGGTCATAGGGTAGTCCTATTTTTAACTTTTTGAGGAGCCTCCACAGTGTTTTCCAGAGCGGCTGCAACAGCCTGCATTCCCGCCAGCAGTGCAAAAGAGATCCCCTTTCTCCGCGTCCTTGCCAGCATCTGTCATTGCCCCCATTCTGACTGGGACATGCCTTACTTCTGTTTGTCTCCCTGTGGTGTCTAGCCCTGGCTCTTGCATTTTAAATTGTGCATAGAAAGCTCAGTGGTGATTTTCCCTTGTGGGTCAGCGGCTCTCCTTGCACTTTAAAATAAAATCCAAAGTCCTGTCTCCTGGGGACTGACCCCTGCCCACCTCTTCCCACTCATCTCCTGTCCCTTGTCCCTTGTTCATCAGGGATAACCATCTGGGTCATCTTTTAGGTCTACTTACAGGCCAAATTCTTTTCTGCCTCAGGAAAAGGAGCTTTGCACATTCTGTTCCCTCTGCCTGGAACCTTCCCTTTTCTCCCATCCCCTGGTTTTGCCTGGCTCACCCTCCTTACGCTGCAAATTTCAGCTGAAAGTGTCAGTGAGAGGCCTTCACTGACTGCTCTATTTAAAGAGGTTGCAGTGGGGGGCCTGGGGGGCTCAGTTGGTTACACGTCCAACTTCGGCTCAAGTCATCATCTCGCGGTCAGTGAGTTCGAGCCCCGTGTTGGGCTCTGTGCTGACAGCTCAGAGCCTGGAGCCTGCTTCAGATTCTGTGTCTCCCTCTCTCTCCGCCCCACTCCCACTTATACTCATTTCCCGCTCTCTCAAAAAATAAATAAACATTAAGAAAAGTAAAGGGGTTGCAGTATCTGAAACCATTATTACGCCGTATGTTAACTAACTTGGATTTTAGTAAAATTTAAAAAAATAAAATGAAAGCATTGCTTTCAAAATTTAAAAAAGAAAAAGGGAGGGAGTGGCAGTGTCTAACCTTTAAAGATGGTGCCTGATGTTTGTCACCTCTCAGCTGCACGCTGCTAATCCTATCAGGAGGTGGGACTCAGTGTCTCCTCCCCCTGCAACTAGCCTTGGGATTTGCTTTTTGACTTTTTAAAAATATTTACTCATTTTTTGAGAGACAGAGCATGAGCAGAGGAGGGGCAGAGAGAGAGGGAGACACAGAATCCAAAGCAGGCTCCAGGCTCTGAGCTGCCAGCACAGAGCTGCACACGGGACTCGAACTCCCAGACCGCAAGATCATGACCTGAGCCGAAGTCGGACGCTTAACCGACTGAGCCACCCAGGCGCCCTTGTACTGATCACCAGAATATAGCAGAGGTGACCTGCTGAGGCTTCTGAGGCAAATTTCTGCCACCTGGAATCTGGCTGCCCTGCTGGGAAGGGCCGGAGACACAAGGAGGGGCCACAGGGGGCAGGAGTGAGGAGTTTGGGCGGACAACTTCCCTGAGCTCCCAGCCAACAGTCAGCATCCGCTACAGCCTTGTGTGTGAGCCTGTTTGGTCTTTCCAGCCCCAGCCATCATCCTGTGTAGAGCAGAAGAACCACCTAGCTGAGCCCTGGGAATTTTGAGGGATAATAAAATAGTTATTATTTTAAGCCACTAAGTTTTAGATGACTGAAGGAGAGGTCAAGCCCTGTTTGGTTTTGTTTTATTTTTTATATCATTGCCCCACCTGGGTGGCTCAGTTGGTTGAACATCTGACTCTTGATTTCGGCTCAGGTCATGATCTCAGGGCCATGGGATCGGGCCCTGCGTCGGACTCTGCACTGACAGCGCGGAGCCTGCTTGGGATTCTCTCTCTCCCTCTCTCTGCTTGCTTCCAGCTCACATGTGCCTGCATGCAAGCACTCTCCCTCTCTCTAAAATATAGGTAAATCTAAAAAAAAATAAATCATTGCCCCAGTGCATTTACTTCATCGCCCTCGTGAAAATTTGTGATTATATAATTATTTGGTTCTTAACTTGCTAATTTTCCTGCTACCCCTCTGGAACAGGAATTACAGGAGGTTGGGAGCGTGTCTGTCTTGATTACCACTGCCTCCAGCATTGAGCACAGAACAGCAGGTGAGGAGAGCTGAAGGTATGAAAGCACAGAAAGCATCAAGAATGGAGGATCGCGGGGGAGGAGAAGGGGGGAAATAGTGGGGGAGGGGGAGAGAGGCAAACCCTCATGAGAGACTCTTGAATGCTGAGAACAAACTGAGAACTGATGGGTGTGTGTTGGAGGCGGAGATGGGCATGGAGGAGGGCACTTGTGGGGATGAGCACTGGGTGTTATATGGAAACCAACTTGACAATAAACTATTTGTAAAAATAATTAGAAAAAAAAAAGAATGGTCCTCTAACGCCTTGGGAGAATCAGGCTGGGGCATCACCAGGAAGGAGGTGGGTGTGGCTTCAGGCCTTAACCCTCCAGGGCTTTCACAACTCAGAATGGCAAACCCTTTCCTGGGGCGACCCTGGCACCCCAGACCCCAGGTCCCTGCCAGTGAGGATTGCCCCTCCCTCCTCCTTGCCCTTCTGCGCCCTCTGGAGCCCTCCACTAAGGCACCTGTGACTGCGCACTTTTGTATGTGTAGGTGACATAGACAGAACAGAGGAGTGGATGCGAATTAGGACTCTGGACCCCGAGACCCTGGTGTTTGCCCCTGCACTCTGCCACACTGTGGTACATCTTTATGCCATGGCTATTTCTCTTTTAGTGTTCACCTATATAAATGCTTGTATGCACCAGGCACTGTTCTAATGCTTTTATTTTTTTATTTTTATTTTTTTAAATGTTTTATTTATTTCTAGGAGAGAGAGAGAGAGAGACAGCATGAGCAGGGGAGGGTCAGAGAGAGAGGGAGTCACAGACTGAAACAGGCTCCAGGCTCTGAGCACAGAGCCCGACGCGGGGCTCGAACCCACGAACCGCGAGATCATGACCTAAGCGAAAGTCGGACGCTTAACCGACTAAGCCACCCAGGCGCCCCTGTTCTAATGCTTTTAATTCGTGGCTTCGAGCCCCGTGTCCGGCTCTGTGCTTACAATGCAGAGCCTGCTTGGGATTCTCTCTCCCTCTTTCTCTGCCTCTTCCCTGCTCATGCTCTCTCTCTCAAAATAAATACACTTTAAAAAATCCCCGATTTATAGCCGTTGCCCATTTCTGTGATGTAAACATTCCCCATGGCCCTTTCCAGTGGCAGTGTGGCCTCCTGGAGAGTTGAGGAGGAGGCGTGGCTCACTTGCAGGCGGCAGTCCTGGCAAATGTCGGTGACATCCTGTGGCCGGGAAGGCAGCCGGCAAAATTCCTCGGGGCCTGGGAGAAGTCTCTACAAGTGGCCCAGCCAGCTCTCTCCATGACTGGCTTGGAAGCTAGTCCAAACTGATCCTCCGGGAGACAGCAGCCTTCCCTCCCCCACCTCCACCCCTCCTGCAGACCCTCCCAGAGCCCCAGGTCAGCACGAAGCCTGCCTGGAGCAGAAATGGAGAAGGGAGGAGAATCAGCCCTTCAAACCTCCATCACAAGGGGGTGCTGGGGACTGCGGAGGTCAGGAGACGGGGGCCAGGAGCCTGCGTGAAGCCAGTTCACCGTGCAGGTGTGGACACGTTGCTTGCCCTCTCTGGACTTCAGCAGTGCCTTTTTGCATGAAAGGATAGATCTTCTGAGCTTTTGGCCTCTTGTCTTGAGGGCTGGACCTGAGGATTTGAAATCTGCATTCAAAAGCCAGAGAGAGGCTGTGCTGACCCCAGACTTGGGCAAGAGGGGCCCCTGCTCTGGGCATTGGGCTTTGGGAAAGCTCACTGTGGCCCTCCTCGGGCCATGACCCCCTCCATGGAGAGTGGGGAGGGGGTAAGACTTCATAATCCAAGGGCACGTGCTTACCCTGAGCCCACATCCCTCTCTCAGAACTCTCTGTGGTGGCTGCGACTCTAGAACTTCTGCCCAAAGGATCCCGAGCCAACCTGAGGGTTGGTTGCCAACTGTTTGGAGGTTGGGTTGGTGTGAGACGTGGTCAAGGAGTTGTTGTTTGGGCGGCTGTAGCTGGAAGGCGGGTGTGCTGGCTGGGATGGGCACCCCCTTTGTGCTGAACGGAGCCGGAGCGGGGAAGGGAAGGGGTCCGGGCTGGGGCTAGGAGCCAGGCTGGGTTTGCCCCATGCCACTTTCCGGTATAGCCAGGCCAGGCTGAGAATCCCACATTCCAACCTAGTGTTTTAGGTCATTGTGAAGAAATGTTTGCCAGGATGGAAGGATGGAACATGTTTTAAAGTTTGTTAATTCGATTTGTAGCCATTAAGTATTCAGGTTTAAGCTTCGGGGGGCTCTGTGTATACTCCTGCCCTGAGGCTTGCAAATATTAGGTGTGAGCTTGGAGGAAGAAATGCTTGTGGGGGTGGGGTGGGGGGGCTTGGTGGGGTGGCCCGAACGGGCCTGGGCTGAATGGAGCAGGGGATTCTGAACATTGGCCAGTTCCAGAGTGGAGTCTTCTGGGGCCTCAGGGTGTGGGGACAGGCTTTTCTTAGGTCTGTGTCACTTGGGTCTCCTTTGCATACATCTCCTTTCTCTTGGACCCTAAGGAGACCTGTGCAATGACTTTGCTCCCTCCCTTCATCTTATGCACTCCCTTCCCAGGGACACCACCACTTTCCAGAGCTGTGAAGAATCCTAGATCTATGTCAGGACTGGGGTCATGACATCTGGGATCCGCCCTGGATAATACACATCCACTCCTGTGTGTTACCATGGCCATTTCAAAGATCACATATAGGTGACTCTTCTGGCTTTCCAAATGAAAATATTAAAATAACCAGGCCAGTGAATCCCAGCTATTGTAATGAATGAGATTTCTGTGTTTCTTTTTTGGTTTTTGGTTTTTGTCTGCGATCTTGGATGTCAGTAGGAGAGAATGAAGCCCTTTTCTCTTTTCAGAACAATGTGTTACAATGTTTCATTTTAAACAAGCTTTGGTTCCCTTTTCCTTTTCCTACCTGTCAGTGGGTTGGGTTCGGAGTTTGTACCTGACCTTCTTAGTTCAGGATAATAAATTCGGGAAGGTGGGCCCAGAGAAGCAATAGAAAGAGAGGAAGGAAGTGGTGTACAATTTGCCAACAGTGTACAATTTGCCAACGGATGAGTTCTTTTTTGTTTGCTTTTTAAATCTTGATTTGATTTTGAAATGCCTTCTTTCCTCCCCTCCTATTCAGTATGACAATTTTTTTTTTAAGTTAAGAGGAACGAAATGAAATGTACTTAATGGATTTTGAGAGGTGTTTACAGTGCTCTTTCAAATAGCTGATGCTGGCAGTTTGTCCCGACCAGGGCTGGACATCAGCAGGCTGGCTCTTTAGCGGCCTGCAAACGGGGCCTTTCTCCCATGTCACGGGTCAGATTCTTCTGTTGGCATCCTATTAAATGGGCTGAATGTTTGTGGCCTCCTGAAATACATATATTGAAGCCCTAACTTCCAGTGTGAGAATATTTGGAGGTGGGGGACTTCAGGAGATAATGGGTTAGATGAGGTCAGGAGGGTGGGTCTTCCGTTGATGGGATTAGTGATCTTACAGGAAGAGAAAGAGAGACCAGAGCTTGGTTCCTTGTAAGCACACAGAGAGAAGGTGGCCATTAGCAAGCCAACAAGAGGGTTCTTACCAGGAACGGAATCAGCAGACACCTTGATCTTGGGCCTCCCAGCCTCCAGAAGGGGAGAAGTAAAAGTCTGTTGTTTAAGCCCCACCCCCCCACCCCCAGTCTAGGGCTTGTTGTGACAGCAGCCTGAGCAGACTAGGACATGCCCCATTTTGGCTTTCCTGTCTCTTCACGTTAGGAGAGACCCTGGGCCCCCCACTAGACCTTCCCCATTTGTCTCCCAATCCACAGTCCCCTCGGAGAGGCAGCCCTGTGCAGGGAGCCCTCTGAGTTCACCTGCAGGGTCATGTTCATTCCGGACTATACACTTCCATGGGAAAAATTGACACCCTGAGTGTCACTGGGATATTGAGTGGGGCTGGTTTGTTCTAAGGCAAAAGAACTCAAGGACATCACGCTTGCCATCTTCAAATATCCAAGGGACGATTGTGTTCAAAAGGGAAGGCACTCATTCAGTGTTGCTGGATTCAGAGGAAGAAGTGGATTGAAATTCATCTTGCAGAGGAGACTTTGACCAATGAACACAGCCCAGCCCAGGCTAGGCTGCCTGCGGAGGGAATTAGCTCCCTGTCATTGGAGGTGTGCAAGAATCCCTAAGGGATACTTACGAGGAAACGCATGGGGAGTGGGGACACTCTACTGCATGGCTTCTTCTTCTTATTTTTAAAAATGTTTTATTTATTTTTGATAGAGAGAAAGCACGAGTGGGGGTGGGGCAGAGAGAGCAGGGCAGTGGGGGTGCGGGTGGGTGGGTGGGGATAGAGGATCCGAAGCAGCCCCTATGGGCAGCTCAAACTCAGGAACCTCTAGGTCATGACCTGAGCCAAACGTCTGCTGCTCAGTCCCCTGAGCCCCGGTGTCTTTCTACCGCATGGCTTCTGAGCCTCCCATCCCCCAGCTCTGAGACTCCACAGCTTCAGGATTGTTTAGTTGGGAAAGCAATTAAAGAAATCCACTGACGTGAGGACCAAGCTATAAAAAAAAATCTTTATTTCATGTACCAGGATTTTTTTCTTTTTTTTTTCTTTTTTAAGTTTTCTGCTTTTTAAAATTTTTTTTTCTGTTAACAGTCTGAAAAAAAAAAAAAAGGACCCACCAAGAAAATAAAACGGAGGTTGGTTTCTTGAACTGGTTTGAGCTGGACATGAGCAATCGGCTGCCCTGGCAAGCGGTGCCCTTGACATCCCCACTCCCCGCTCCCTCCCTTGGGCCCCCTAGCCCTTTCTCCGCAGTGCTGGCGTCACCCCCCACCCAGACGGCTCCAGGCCCCAGCCTGGAGAGAAGCCCCCGTTATCCCACAAACACTCCGCCAGGACCCAGAGAACCGGGGCCAATTTTCCTCTTTCGACAGCACCCGTTTGCTGTTTTCTTGGGGCCTCTCCTACTCTCTAGTCCTTCATCTTTGCAGGGTTGGTGGGGGGAGGGAGGGACTGCGATCTCAGCCCAGACTGAGAAGTGCCGGGTGGCCTACGACGTGGCTCCGCCCCGGGGCGTGGCCTTCCATGCACTTGGGGGCTGGGACCCGGCAGGGCTTTCCTTTCCCACTTTCCACACTCTTCCGAGCTCGACTTTAGGAACTTCAGGCCCGGCCGGCGTGAAGCAAACCAAGTGGGAGCCACCAGCAGGGGCCCCCGCTTTTAGCAGAGTGGCTCACAGGCTGGGCTGAAATCCGCACTCTCTCGAGAAAGCCGTCGGGCGTGCGTGAGTCTGGACTGGCCTTTGCTGGTCTGGGAAGAAGGGGGAGCGACACCGGCCTGGACGGCCCAGACTTTAGTCCTTGGTGCCAGCTTAATTTGGGGGCTTGGTCCTCAACCAGCGACCGAACTTTCTGTAAAGTCATCGCCAACGTCCCCTCGACCTTAACCCCTCCCAGCAAACCTCAGAGGACCCTCTTTTTCCCTGACCCCCAAAGGCAGTGGGGAAGGCCTGGCGGCTAATCTCTTCTCTTAGAGAAGCCCCCTTCACTCCCTGTGGCTGGGTTATGGCACTAAAGAAAGGGGACACCAAATGAAGGTGACTTGGGGGACCTCTGGTGCTTTCCCCCTCTCTGTCTGAATGGCAGGATACGTTTGCTCACATGTGTGTGTTTTTGCTCTGACATCGGATGTGGGGGCAGGGGCTCGGGAGCACAGTGAGGAGGCATATGTGTGTGTGTGTGTGTGTGTGTGTGTGTGTGTGTGTGTGCGGCGCGCGCGCGCCTGAGGCTGACTGATGATTTGGGAATGTTCTCAATGACTGGGGGCTGGATGGCAGCTATTTTGATCATCCTTGGCATCTTCGTCTGGCCAGGTGGCTGATCTTAAAAGTCATCGACACCAAGAATAAGAATGGGCCTTTTGGAGCTCATGTAGGGCAATCCCGATGCTTACACGGGGGAAACTGAGGCCCAGAGAGGCCGTCGCAGCAAGGGATTCCAAAATCCAGAGCTAGATTTTAGACTGGGGCCCTTTCCATGCATGTGAATGCTGTGTGTGCACATGCTCGGTTGTTGTCAATGGCTTTGAAAGGCATGAGTCAGTGTTCTCTGAACCTTGCCTCGGGCTGCGTATGGGAGGGAAGAGTCTAGATTCCAGGGTGTGATTGGAGCACAGGGCCCGGAGGAGTGTGTATGTGTGTGCGTGTAAGTGTGTGTGAGTGGGTGTCCGATCTCCTTCGCGTAGACCGGGTTCTCCATCCTGACTCTCTCTTCCACATTAGCAGCACCTTCCTGGTATAAGGAAGAGATCTTTCCTCACAGAGCCTCCCTGCTGCTCCCCTGGGGCCTCCTCCTCTCCATCTCCCTCCCCCTGAGCCCAGCCCTTATCTCTTGCAGCAGTTTTGTTTTGTTTTGTTTTTTAAATGGATTTGGATATTTGTTTTCTGTTTTCTCTTTACAAGTTCCCTGCTAAATTTTAAGTCCCCCCAACCCCACCCCATTGTTTTGTTTTCACAGTTTAAAGCTGGAAAAGAATTAAAAGAAAAATACTATCTGATTTTCTTGCAAGTAAATCCACTTATTATATATATACATTTATTTATAGTCTGGTTTTTTTATTAAAAAAAATCACCACTTGTTTTTCCTTTTTCTTTTGTAAAAAGAAACCTTTTTGCAGTGTCGTTGTTGGACTCGCTGGGCCCCGGAGGGGGGCTTCAGTGAGTCCGAGGACCCCCAAAGGGTCAATGAGCCCCCTTCCCAGGGGACCGGGGGCCTATGAGTCTAGGGGTCCACCATCGCCCCAGGGTCATCAAGTGGCCCTGAGGTAAGAGGTGAGGAGGGAGAGCTGCTTGATATCCCCCTGGGGGGTGAGCATCCCCTGCTCCTAAGGACAGGAGCTTGGGGTGGTGACCCCAAAAACTCACCCTGAGGATTCCAGGTTTCTGGGCATCTCACAAGCCAAAGGCAGCCGTCCCCTCTCCTTCCCCTCCCTCAAGGCCTAGGAAGTCATCACAGTGGGTTAAGGACCATTAAGGACTGGGAACTTGGGGGCTCGGCAAGCCCCAAGTGCACCGCCTCCAGGCACCTTTCGGACAGGAGGGACCTAGCACTCTAGGGTCCCCTGGAAGCCTACAATTGCCCCATCGATGCTGGGTGGAGCCGGCTCGCAAGCCTCGGCAAGCCTTGCCCAGCGTTCCTGGGGCACCCATCCAGAGGCTCCGGGGACCTGGCAGTGACCGAGGGGCTCACCTGGCCCCGGGGCCCCTGAGTCTCCACCCCCCCACTCGCCCAGGGAGGCAGAGCCCGCTTGGGGTTAAAGAGAACAGAAAAGTTAACTCTCCCGCATTAAAACAAAAAGTAACATAAACCCCTGATAAATGCAGAGAACATCCCCCTTCCTTTCCGTTCCTTCTCATTTTTTGCTTTAATGTTATCTTGGTTCCCTTTTATTTTTTCGTTTAAATTGGTTTTTATTAAATGTTAAAATAATGGTACATGGGAAATCATGCATTTTCTTTTAGATTTATTTTCTATTTTAAATTTTTTATCCTCTCTCGCTTTTTTTTTTAAGTTTGTTTTTCTTTCCCTCGGTTAATATTTTGTCACGTCTCCTGTCGTTTTGCTTCTTTGTTCCTCTTATAGTTTGTTCTTTTTTTAAAAATTTACTTGCTATGTTTTTCTCTTTTTTTTTTGTTTTTTTCGTTTTTTTGTTTTTTTGTTGTTTTTTGTTTTTTTGTTTTTTGTTTTTTTTGTTTTTGCTTTTGGAAGGTTTCCCCTCCCCTTGGATGGTTGGGTTCCCGCCCCCGCTGCTCGCCGCACTTCCCGGCGCTGGCGCCCCTCCTGCGGCGCCCCCAGGCCCCCCGCACCCCCTCCGCGGGCTTCATACGGGGGTGGTCCGGCGGTTGGCTGTGTTGGAGTGGAGAGAGTCTTTGTTCTCCTTCTGGATACAGTTGTGGACTTGGAGGAAGCTGTTATCCCTGTCGGAGTTGTAGGTGGCGGTGGGCGTGGTGGCGGCCTTCAGGGGGTCCCTGCTGAGGGGGTACATGGAGATCTCCGTGGACGGCAGGGTGTTGAAGCCCTTGATGCCCACGGGGGAGGCGTCCCTGGAGTGTGAGGGCTCGGTGGAGCGCGAGCTGGAGCGGCTTCGGCGCTGGTAGCGGTAGCGGTAGCTGGGGATGCGGGTGATGGCGGAGGCCTGGAGGTAGTCCGTGGCGCGGGCGGTGGCCCGCAGCTGTTTGTGCCGGTCGATAAACATGTGCACGGCCAGCACCCCAACCATCTCGGCAATGATGAAGGACAGGGCCCCGAAGTAGAAGGACCAGCCGTACGAGTAACTATTCTTTTTGGAGTCGCTCTTGGAGGGGTCTCCGGCATTGGCAGATATGTACACTATGATGCCAATGATGTTACTCAGACCTGCAGGGCGCGGAGGGGGGGCGGGGGGATAAGAGGAGGGGGAGGGGTTAGTTTCCAGCAGGATGTCAGGCTTTGAGGGGGTTGACGGGACCGAAGGCGGGGGTGGGGGGTGGGGGGGGCAACTGGAGGGCCTTCCCTGATTCGGAGTTTTCAGAGTCAGTGCTCTAAAGTGATACTGGCAAGCATCACCTTAATATTTTATCGTGCCACCGAAGAGAGCCACAAACGGGAAGGCAATTGGAAACAAAAATACGGCAAGGGGGAGGGGGGAGACAGAGGCATTCTACAGCGCACTGAGTAATAATAACGGGTACTGTTTATTGAGCGTTTGCTACCTGCCTTCACTGTTGAGTGCGTTTCCAGGGGTTTGCAAATGAGGAAGTGGATTGCAGAGAGGTTAGGTAACCTGCTCAAGGCCGCACAGAGGTTTGAAGCTTGTATGGCAGGGGGTTCTGGCTCCTGGAGCCAGACTGTCTGGACTCAAAGCCTTTGGCAAGGTAGCCTTAGTCAGAGTTTGCAGATCTGTATAATGGGGAGAAGGACAGGACTCCTTGCTCTTGCGGGAGTGATTGAATGACTTAATCCATAGACAGGATTAAATGACTTAATACACATGAAGCTGTTGGGGGCCGGGGTGTGGCAAGGACTACCTAAATGTTCCTCGTTCTTATTAAATGGCTCATCCTACAGCCATGTTCTTTCTCTGACATCTGTAGCAACGTGACCAGTCCTGTAATGGGCTGAGGTATGTGGTTTTAGGTACCTGCCTGCACCCAGGGGTGACAGAGAGGGGACAGGGCAGTGAGGCTAGGCCCGGTATGCTGAGAGGGACCCGGGATTTGGGCCCTTTTCTAAAAGGTGGGAGGAAGATGGGCCATTTGGGCTGAGAAACAGGGTCTGGGGATGTTCCTGGGGGACTCAGTGGCGGGGGGCGGGGGTGGCGGCTGGGACGTTGCTATGGGGCAGGAGCCCCAGCACAACCCGCCTCCCCTATGACATGACAAGTCCTGGGGTTCCCTCTTCTCCCCACCTCCTCTCTGTCGAGTCCCCTCCCCGGCCGCTGAGCGCCCCAACCTCAGCCTTTTTCCCGCAGGCAGGCCTGGGCTTGGCCCGGTGCGGCTCCGTGGCCATTACCTGCAGACACGAAGAAGATGCCAGCGCTCAGGATGATGTTGTGTCGAGTCTTGTAGAACTCGCTGGCCGCGATGCAGAGCCCACCCATGAAAAGCAGAATCACACTCAGGATTGGGAAGATGCTTGAGGCCCTCACGGCCCCTGTGGACACAGAGGGTCAGGGAGAGAGAGAGAAGGGCACAGCTGTGAGCCAGAGGGACGCCAGGGGGAGAGAGGAGCATGGAGTGTGGGTGGGGGAGGGGGAGGAAGCCACTGCCCAGCTCCCAGCCCTTCACGGGCTCCTCTCTGCCCACAGGACCAAACTCCAGGGCCTCCTGAGGAGGGCCCTATGTGACTTCTCCCCTGGGGCTTCATGCCTCCTGGTCCCCATGTCCCCTCCTGTCTAGCCACAGCACCCTTCCCACGCCATGTAATTGCATGCGTCTGACTTTTGACATTGTAACTTTTCTTACTAGAATGTCTTTCCTGCTCTTTT
The DNA here is from genome assembly GCA_017311185.1 of Proteles cristata cristata. Classification (NCBI taxonomy): domain Eukaryota; kingdom Metazoa; phylum Chordata; class Mammalia; order Carnivora; family Hyaenidae; genus Proteles; species Proteles cristata. The sequence continues at coordinate 309,269 of JAESUZ010001754.1, forward strand.
TGACTCCGCAAACTTCTAGTCATCCTTTAAAACTCAACTCAGGGGCACCCGGGTGGCTTAGTGGCTTTAGGTGTCTGACTTCGGCTCAGGTCCATGAGTTCGTGCCTGGCCTCGGGCTCTGTGCTGACAGCTCCGAGCCTGAAGCCTGCTTCTGATTCTGTGTCTCCCTCTCTCTTGCTCACTCTCTCTTTCACTCACGCTCTTTCTCTCTCAAAAATAAACATCAAAAAAAAAAAAAAAACAAAACCAAAAAGCAAAACCTACCTCAACTCAATTCGCCTCTTCTGTCAAGCCTTCCCTGACTTCCTAAGGCAAAGTTTTTGTCCCTTCCTCTGTGCTTTGGGGCACACGGAGAGGCAGCGTGTTACAGAGGGAGCCCATAGCCCGCATCTGAATCTGGCGTTAGCATGTGTTAGCTGTGTAAGTTTGGGCAAGTTGTCGCTCTGTGCCTCAGTCCCCCCGTCTGTGAAATGGGGATGGATGGTAACAGCACCCGCCTCCTGAGATTGCTGTGAGGATTAGATGCGTTGATTCTGATAATGCACTTAGATGAATCTCTGCGGGCATGTGGTTAAACTCTGGTTAAGTGATAGTTATTACAGGAAAAATATGTTTCTACATATGCTTTCACCATAAGCCGTGGGATCCCATGAAGGCAAGGACCGCGGCTTTTTTTTTTTTTTTTTTAAGTTCTTTCTTTGTATTCTCTCTGTCCCCACCACACCTAGGTTGGTGTCAGAGACACAGTAGGTCTCCCATACAGGCTCGCTGAGTGAATAAAGGTGGTGAGGTGGTCCAGAAAGAGGGAGAAACAGACATGTTGCCAAGAAAAGAAAAAGTTAAAAACAAAAACCAAAAAACGCCTTCAGAATGAGGTAAGAAGGAAGGACTGACAAACAGACAAGAGGAAAGAATGTCTTCAGGAACATTTTCCACGTGCATGTAGGAGGGAGGACAGGGGGACGCAGGTGGCTGAGGGCAGGGGAAGGCAGCTGGGGGAGGCCAGGCAGGCAGGCTGTGTGGGGGGTGGGGGGGTGGGGGACATGTCCGGACGGGGTCACCTCCGGGTCCTCCATAAAGGGTCTCTGGAGAGGGAAATAGCTGTTCTCTTCCAGATTCAAATAGGCAGTAGGTGGCCTCAGAACCCTGACTCCTTGTCCCCGGAGCTGTGGGCCTGGCAGAGTTTTCTGGAAGCTTGTGTGAAGAAAAGGAGGTTTTCCTTTCTGTGTTTGGGTTGTTTAAATGGCTTCTGAGGGAGTTGGGTCCTATTAGGGGGCCTGTGGGCTCAGCCCTGGGGGTGGGGGTGGGGGTTGGCTGGGGATGTTCATTTTGGAGAGGAAGGTGCCAGGAGTCCCGCCTCCCCTGTCCCCCCCCCCCTTTTGGGGGCAGTGTGGCCACGAAAATCTGCAGAGAAGAGAGTTTTTCTGTATAGAACTTGAGGAGTTTTTCTAAGAGGAGTTTAGGCAGTTTGCTGCGATGTGGGATATAAAACACCTCCTCTCTCTTGCCTGTGGGTCTTCAGGAAGTCTCCACTGCTTACTGATGCTGTTGGGCAAGTGGATTATTTTAGGGGGACTTGAAGAAGGGTGAACCTGAGCTGGGGTGAGAGGATGAGGCAGCCGGGGGGTGCAGCTGGGTTACTGGGCAATCTGGCTCCCTTCTCCCGCAGACAGGGATGGGCCACCTTCCCCCAACCTGAGCGCTCTCCCCCTGCAAGTCATTTTAAGAGAACTGTTATGTCCCTGACCTGAGCTCCCCTCCCCCACATCCCTGCACATGCACACAGGATTGCAAGGTGCCTGGACTCGCACAGTCAATGCTGCCTGAATCGGATTCATGAGCACGAGGGGATGGGGGAGCTTACTGAAGACTCAGGAGAGAAGAGAGAATCTTTGATAAGCACCGACTCTGTGTCTGGTCTTGAAAGAGCACCTGACATACATTCTATAGTTTAATCCTCGTAACAGCCCCATGGGCTGTTTTTACACAGTTTATAGACAAGTTTATAGACAAGACCCAGTTTATAGACAAGTAAACTTCAGAAAGGCATAGTAACTTGCCCAAGGCAGCCCAGCTAGTGAGTCAGGATTCAAGCCCAGATGAGCCCAACTTTTGGACGACCCTGTACTCTCCCTCAATGGGGCTTCCAAGGAGCCTGGGAAGAGATCTGGGCTTAGGCTCCCAGCGATGCCACTCACTTGCTTTGTGGCTGAGGCTGCTAGCTCGCCCTCTCTGGTTTGCCCACGTACAAAGAGGGTGCTGACCGTTAGGTGATTTCTCATGCCACTGCCCTCTCTGTGTGGATATGATTTCTTTCTTTTCTTTTTTTTTTTTTTAATGTTTTATTTATTTTTAGGAGAGAGAGAGAGCCAGCGTGAGCAGGGGAGGGTCAGAGAGAGAGGGAGTCACAGGCTGAAACAGGCTCCAGGCTCTGAGCTGGCAGTCAGCACAGAGCCCGACGCGGGGCTCGAACCCACGAACTGCGAGATCATGACCCGAGCGAAAGTCGGACGCTTAACCGACTAAGCCACCCAGGCGCCCCTGTGTGGATATGATTTCTGACCAGCTGGGAAAGGGGGATGACGACAAAAAGGAAGGAGAGGTTGGCGTGACTTTCAAGGGGCAGCGGCAGTGGCTCATGAGCAGAGCGAAGGAGGAAGGACTCCAGTCTTTTCCCTCCGAGAAAGAAAGCAGGTGTTTCCTGCCCACCGAATGCCTGTGTTTGGCACACCCAGCCCGCACCGTCTGAGCAAATGCTTCACAGGCAGCCAGCGTTTGATGTCCCTGCCCGCAGAGACCGGATGTCCCAACCCAGCCTTCCTCCATGAATGGGGCTGGAGGGAGAGGTCTGCTGTGTTGCAGGCAGCGGGGAGCAATGTGGAGAAAATGGGGGCCACTTCAGAAGGTCCCGAGCAGCTAAGGGTATGCCCTGGAGCGTGGCAGCCAGCGAGCAATGTGGACAGAAGCCTCTCCTGCCCAGCAGAGCCCACTCAAGCACCAGCCTCCCCCGGGAGAGGTCTGCCTCGTATGAAGGTGATGCGGACACTGGTAAACAGCACCATACCTAGGAAGGCTGGAGTTTGCAGGACCCGGATTGAGCCTGGGCAGGAAGCTGCCTTAGAGCCAGCAGGGGCTCTTGCATTGGAGAAGTTTCTCAAAAGTTCTTTTCTTTCTGGCTGGGCAGTGTCATAGGCTGAATGGGGATTTGGGAGTTAGATACACCTGAGCTCATATGCTGGCCTTGTCCCTAGCCATGTGGCCTGGGGCAAAGGTCTTTAAGTCACTGAGTCTGTTTCTGCAATCCTGTAGAATGGGAAAAATAACCCTAATATCCGACTCCCAGGATTGTAAAGTTTGCTGCTTACAGGGCAGTCAGAGGGCCAGGGGCCTCACAGGGGAGTGGGTTAAAACCTGCAGGTTATAGGCCCTCACACTGGAGCTACTGAGTTAGATTCTACGTTTCTTAATTGTTTTTTTACATTTATTTGTTAAAAAATTTTTTTTAATGTTTTTATTTCTGAGAGAGAGAGAGAGCGTGAGCAGGGTAGGGGCAGAGAGAGAGGGAGACACAGAATCCGAAGCAGGCTCCAGGCTCTGAGCTGTCAGCACAGAGCCCAATGTGGGGCTCGAACCCACAAACGGTGAGATCATGACTTGAGCTGAAGTCAGATGCTTAGCCGACTGAGCCACCCAGGTGTTCCAACATTATTTGTTTTTGAGAGACAGAGTGAGACACAGTGTGAGCAGGGGAGGGGCAGAGAGAGAAGGAGACACAGAATCCAAAGCAGGGTCTAGGCTCTGAGCAAGCGTTCAGCACAGAGCCTGCTGCGGGGCTCAAACCCACGAACTGTGAGATTGTGACCTCAACCAAAGTCGGACGCTTAACCTACTGAGCCACCCGGCTGCCCCTAGATTCTATGTTTTAACAAAAGCATGTCCCAGCAGTCATGTGCACATGGAAGTTTGAGAGGCACTCTCGTCAAGGTTAAGTTGGACACTGGCTGTCCTGTTTCTACCCTAGAAAGTGTACAACAAAAGGTACAATTTTTATTATTTCTATTGTCCTGCCCCCTTCATCCAGACACTACTTCCCCATGAATTGTCTTGATTCCCACTGAAGCTGGTGTGGTTTTAGTGCTAAAATCTATCACGAGGATCAGAAAGTATCTGGCTTATTCAATGAGCAAACGTGTATCGATCTCCTACGAGTACGAATGTGGAAGTACGCTGTACCTACCAACAGTTTTGCAGCCCTTCCTGTGTGCCAGGTCCCATCCTAAGTGCCTTATATGGATAAACCCACTTAAACCTTATACCAGCCCCATGAAGCCATGGCCTTGGCATCAAGGAGATCACAGATACCTAAAGCAGGTATATTTACTGTAAAGGGACAGGTAATAAGTATAATATTTCTGCCTTTGCTGGCCATATGTTCTCTGTTGCAACTACCCAGTTTAGCTGTGGTAGCATGAAAACAGCCTTGGGCACTACGTAAACAGATGAGTGAGGTTCTATTTCAATAATACTTTATTTACAAAAACAGTCAGAGGGCCAGATCTGGCCGACGAGCTGCAGTTTGGCCATTCCTGGCTGGGAGCATACTACGCTGCACTGGGGAAGGGCCACATGGTCCCAGAGCGGAGAAGATGCTTCACTTTTAACTGGCTGTGGGTCCAGTGAGTAAATACAGACTGAGTGCCGGCCCCCGTACCAGCTTCCAGACTGGGCATGGGAGACGTAGGAGCTTAAAAACAGGCCTGGGCCATGTCTTCATGGGGCTTACATCCTCATGAAGGAGGTACACGTCATCAGGTCATAACACAGATAAATATGTAATTATCAACCAGGATAAAGTGCTATGAGAGAAAGGTACCCATATGACACCATGAAGGTGTGCGACAGCCTAATGTCACATGCAGATGGCTAGTGTTCATTGAATGGTCAGTGCACCCCAGGGCTGTTCTAAGCACTGTGCATCTATTAACTCGTTAGTTCTCATTACAACTCCGTGACATAAGTACTTTTGGTTACGCAGCCAAAACTTGTGGCACAGAGAGGCTAAGCCATTTGTCTGAGTCCACCCAGCGAGCAAGTGGAGAAACCGGGCTGTGAGCCCAGGCGGTCAGCCTCGAGGGTCTGTGTGTCTGACCACTGCCCTCCCCTGCCTTCAGGCGAGCACTTCTTGCCACTCAGAGCGTCCTCTGAGCTCACGTGGGCATCAAGGAGGGCTTCCCCGAGGGAGCGATGCTGGGGCTGGCGTCTGACAGATAAGGAGACGCTAATAGGACAGAAGAGAGGCGGGGTGTGAAGCATGCCAGGGAGAGGAAGCAGCGTGTGGTTTCCAGGGCTGAGGGAAGCATCCTTGCTCGGGGAACTGGAAGATTCTGGATCACACAGAGCCAGGGAGAGCCTGGGGAGCCCTGAAGGAAATGAGGCAGGCCAGGGTGGGGGGCTCATGAGGTACAGGCTTGGGGCACAGAGCTGTGGTGTGGGCTGAAGCCATAATGGGGAGGTGTAGACACGGAGGGGAGCGCAGAAGCACCTGTCTGTGGAAGAGTGCAGGGCTTCACGTTGAGGCTCGGGCGCCCCAGTGTGTAGTGGTGACTCCGGAGGGGGCTTCTGGGGTCCTGCGGTGTGCCTGGCCTCCACTTCCTTGTCTGCATTAGGTGATGTCTAGGGTCTTGGCTGTCTCTGTGTCCCCCAGATCTCCCCACAGGGTCCACTCAGCCGGCCAGGCCACGGTCTCTCCTGTCCCCTGTGCCAGTCATGGCCTTGGATTAAAATGGCTGTCTTCCCAGGTATATGGAGAGCGGGCTCCCTATTTTCTGGGCGCAGTGCTCCACTCTTTATGTCTGTTCCTGCCCTCCCCCCCCCAACCGGGGTTTGGTCCATTCCAACTAGACAGGATCTGCGAGGAGCTGGCTCAGGAGAGGTTTCTGGGTTCTTGGGCCTCTGTTCCTCGCTCCCCTCCACGCTGTGCTAGTTAGGGTGGCCAGGACACAAGCGTATGGGTGTGTGAGTGTGAGAGAGGTGGGGAAGGGGAGAAAGGGGAGGAAGGACAGAGAGAGGGAGAAGGTGTTCCTGGAGGAAGGAGGAAGGGGATGATGATGGAGGAGGGGAGAGAGAGGAGCTGAGAGCGGTGGCTTGGGAGCTTGGGCTCCACATGGGGCCTCCTTGGAGCCCCATCCCAGCCTTCCCATAGGCAGTGTGGCCTCCGTGCCTCTACTTGCTCGTCTGTGTAATGGGGACACCAACAGCACCTACCTCCCAGGGTGTTGTGAAGGAGAACGCAGGTAAGGTATAAAGGAGTCAAGTGTGTTCTATCTAATGACATAAGGAAAAGAGTTCCGGAAGCCCCGGGGCTTCCTTGGTGGGTGCCATCCCCATCCGCGCAGGCACCAGGTGCTGTCCTGTTCCCGGTTGTCTCCGGGGCTGGTGATCAGCAGCACCAACGCAGGAGGGAGGTAGCCTGCGTGCCTCCGCTGGCTCTGCTGCCTGCCCTCCTGAGCCTCAGTCGTCCCCCCTGTGGCAGGGAGGGCACGGGCACACCGAGCTCATAGCCTGCGATGAGGAGAAAAGCGCCTGGTATGTGCCAAGCTCCAGGAGACGTTAGTTCTCATCGTGGCAGGAGGACCGTTGCTGCTTCCTGTGGGGCCCGGATTGGTGTTGAATACAGTGCAGGGTGCAAGTCAGGACTGGGGCGGGGAGGGGGGAGGGGGGGCAGTCAGCGTGCTGGTTGCCACCAGCACATAGAGAAGCAACCGTGACAGAATTGAAAGCGTCGGCATGCGTGGAGTGCGCGAGGTCAGAGAAACATGTGCTCTGGTTGCGTAGAGGTGAGTGAGTAGGGGTAATGGCTTAGGATGTGCCCAAATCGCAGTGTGACCAATGGGAAATACAGCTCCCATCTCCTGGACATAACATACAACACACACACACACAGACACACACACACACTCTCACACTCTTCACGCACACAGCCTGCAGGGACTTGCAGACACACATTCAGACAGACACTCAGATGCATGGACACACAGGCACCGAAGGGCACGGAACGCAGCACAGACTCCCACCCTTGTGCACAAAGAACGATGCACAGATGCACACCGACAATCATAGGAAGTCACACCTGGGTCACCGCTGCCTCTGTTTGTCACCCGCTTTCAAGCTTTGGGTAAGGAAGGATAGGATGGGTGGGGGGCACCGTGGCAGACACATTGATGGCCCCCCAGAGCTGGCTGGGAAAACCAGTTCTGGTCATCATTTGTTCCTGGGTAAGCTAGTGACAGATGGGTGAGCTAGGGACACACTAGCCACCCCTTTGTGGGGCCCAGATGTCAGGAGGCCCAGGGTGGTGACCAGGGTCTGTCACTAGAAAGTCCCTGGACCCTCTGTTCAGGAGAAGCTTTGGAACTCCTTAAATATCCATGGAGCTTGGGGGGAAAGGCATACATTCATTCACTCATTTATTTGTCCCATCAGATATTGATGGGGTGCCTTCCTTCTGTCAGGCTCCCCAGGAGGCCTGAAGCTTGGCCTGATGGCTTGAGACAAGTGAGCCCCACTTTCTGGCCACCCCAGGAGATGGGCTCTGCATTCCTGTCCACGCCTTCTGCCATGCTCTCTTCTCCTCCTCTTCCTCTGCTCTAGATCCTCAGTCCAGCTGGTGGAGCAAGGATGGTAGGGGTGACCCAGGCCACCTACTTGCCACCCTCCTCAGCCCCCTTCCCCGGGGCCTTCTCATCTTCCTGGCCTCTAAATCTTGGTCCTGGGACTCAGACTCTGCACCTCCTCTCTGCACCACTGTCCTGGGCCATTCATCAAGTCTTGTGGCTGTAAATATTATCCACCTGCCAACAACTTGGCAAACTCCTGTCTGGGCCAGGACCTGTCCCATGGGTCCCAGACTCCAAGGCATCTCCCCAAGGAGTCCCATAGTTTTCTCTGACTTAATGCGGCTGACACGGAGTTTCCAATTCTTCCCAATCCCAGCCTTGGACTCAAACCTTGACGCCTTCCTTTCCTGTGAAATCCACAGGCAGCCTTTCAGGAAATCCTATATGTAATCCCTTGGGAATATTTTCAGGCTCTGGCCCCTTCCCACCTCCTTCACTGCTACTACCTTGGTTCAGAACACTGTTTCTTGTCTAGATTTATTACATTAGGTTCCACCCGTCCCCCTCCCCTCCGCCCCCCCCCCCCAGCCAGAATTGACCTTCCAAATCAGTGTCACCTGCTCACAGTTCCCATCCACCCTTAGAATGAGATCCGATTTCTTCCCAGCATGATTGGGCTCCTCACTACCTCTCAGATCTCATGCTGTGGGATGCCCTCCATTCCTGCACTGTGCTTGGCCAGTCAGGCCTCCACTCTGGCTCCCAAACACCCTGCCCCCACCCTGCCTTAATAAGGCCTGTGCTCTCACTGGTCCCCCTCAGGCAGGAGCTTCCCCCAAATCTTCTTACCTCCTTTCTCTTCTTCATTTATAGAAGCTATCCTGACTACCTCTTCTAAGTAACACCCCCCACCTGCCCTCTGCCCACGCCCTCACGCCCCCTCCCCCCTCCATCCTCTCACAGCAAGCTCTGGAACTCTCTTAGGGGATTATGTGTGGTCCTGCTCATTGCATGTTTCCTCTGTGAGAAATGTCCCCTTCACAGAGGCACCAGTTTTGTTCACCCTTGGGTCCCCTGTACTGACAACGGGGCCCTGCACGGAGTGAGTGCTTAGTGAAGGTCTCAGGAGTAAATGAGTGAATGCTTCTAGAGGCCTATTCTCAGCTTTGGTGCCACTTTCTCGAGGGGACTCTTCTGGAATGATCTCCGGTTTTGGGGTTAGGGGCCAAGCTCCCTCAGCACCACACACTCCGTTCTATCCCTGCCTGCATCATGGCATACATGCTGCCTTCATCGGCCTGTTTATAGACGTCGAGCCCTCAGGGTGTCTAGGGACAGGGCTGCGTCAGCTCTCCCGCCCTCCCCCGGCCTCCCACGGAGAATGGGTGTAACCGACCGAAATTGGAAGATGGCTCAAGCACCGCCCATCGGGCTGAAGCCCCGCCCACCCCCAGACACAGCCCCACCCACCTCCCCTGGGGCCTCGGCTCCGCCCACTTCAGTGGGGCTGGAGATCCAAATCGAAGAAGGATCCCGGTCTCCTAGCTTCTCTAGCCAATCAGGTAAGAGCTTATAAAGAATGAGACCATCTAGTTAGAATCTGTTAGGATTTAGAATCTGTTAGAGAATGATAGGAACTCACATCTGCCGGCTTTCAAAAATTACTTTTGTTGCCTAGCCCAAGATTAGCATATTCTAGATCAGGGATCAGCAAACTGTGCCAAATGCAGCCTGCTGCCTGTTTTCATAAATAAAGTTAAGTTTGCTGGGAGCACAGCCACACTCACTGGCTTCCATTATGTCTGTAGTCCGTGGGCAGCAGTGAGTAGTGGGAACAGAGGCTGTGTGGTCCAGAAAGCCTAATATATTTACTGTCTGACCCTTTATAGAAAACGTTTGCCGATTCTTGTTACAATACTCAAAAAATACCATTGGGTTAAGTAAGCTTAAATGAGACCCTTAGAATCCTGCCCTGTTAACAGCAGTTAACCAGTCCAAGGCTTCTGTCCGGGGACACCCGAATGAAGCAAACACCCTAAGTAATTCTCTCTTATAAACAATGAGGATATGGAGGTATGGAGTAGGTAGAAACAGCCACCGAAGTCTATATCTGTCCTTTAGATAACAGACAACGTGAATGGAGTGTCTATTCCAGAATCTGTTCTAGGCACAGCAAGGAAGGAAACAAAGTTCCTACTTTGAGCCCTTGGTGTCTGGCTGATTATTACATCCTTACTATTCTCAACCAGTGTGGCTCCTGGCACCAGGCTCAGGCTGTGGTTCCCTCCCCGCCTCCTCCCCCTCCCCCACCACTAGGAGGACACATCTGTCCCAAGTCGCGTCTCCTGAAGACAGAGGTTTCTCTGAGGGTCCTCCCCGCCAGGCTGGGCTCTGCCTGGGGCCACGGGCTGCATCCACTCTTTCGCTGTGATCTCCCCGGTGCGGAGCGCAAGCTCCAGCACACAGTGTCAGCCTACCTTTGTGCCATTGCTCTGCTCCCGCAAGAGCCCAGGCCGTGGTAACGGGGAACAAGAACCCAACCCGTCTTTCAGGAATTCCATTTAAGAGCAGTGTCTCTCGGGAATTCGTAAACGGAAATGATGAGCACTGTAAGATATTTTTCTCCCTTTAAAAAGAAATCTATAAATGACATCGTGTTCCCTTCCTTTCTCCTCCTCGCCACCGGGCTGACTTCATGTTCCCTGGGCTTTTCAATGAAACCAGGTTGTTTTCAGGCTGACCCGAGAGTTGGCTTTGATGTGAAGAGTAGTGATATAAGGAGACAGGGTGATCCATGTAATGAAATGCCTCCTACCTTTTCCATAAAAGTGATCAGAGAGTGACACTAGCCATTCTGCTGTGGGGGATGGGAGGCAGGCTTTAGGGGCCTCGGAGCGGCTGGAAAGGTCACCCGGGACAGAAGGTGGGGACGCTCCTGCTGGAGCGCAAACCTCTTCTGGAAGAGCCTCTTAAGAGCCTGGAGCACAGCTTTCACCCACTTCTGTTTGGGTGGCTTTGCTGTCCCAGGTGTTAAGGACTCTCAGTCCCTCTCCTGGAAATCTCTTTCTCAGGGAGCATTTCACCTTGTTAGTTTTTGATGACTCTTGAGAAATTTTCTTTGGAACTCAAAATGTGTTCTCTTGATACTATGCCTCAGGTGGATTTCAGGTTGCAGCTGTTACCTCAGGATTTAACTTTGACTTGATTGTGGGGGGGCGGGGGAGGAAAAAGCTCTAATGTATTGTTCTCTGTCGAGATTCCAATCTGACACTGCCTGACGAGTCTCTTCATTGAGTTAGTCAAGAAATATTTACTAAGCGCTTATTAAGTGCAGGGCCCTGGGCTGGGAATAGGAACATGTGAATGAGATAGGGTGGGTCCCTGGCCTAACTGAGTTGGTGGGACTGCCAAGGAGATGTTTACTCAGACAAGGACCACACAGCACAATAAGGGGCATGGAGGACTTCCTGGAGGAGGTGATGTTTCAGGCTGGGACCTGGAGTTTATCAGACAAAGGGGAGGGAAGAGTGTGACAGGCAGAGGGAACAGCATGCATCAAGGTCTGGTCTCTGGATAGGAGGAAAGGAGGGAGGCTCAGCTTTTTCCTGCCCTCTGCTGATACAGGGATCTTTGGATCCTAGCCTTTGGTGCTCTGCAGGTTACAAGGACAGCCCCCCCCCTCCCCACCAGGAGGGAGAAAAAATTGCATGCACTCACGGAGGAAATATTCTGCTGTGTCAGCTTCGTAATCTGCATCCTCTGGGAAGTGATCGATTTGCTTGCAGAGACCTTTGAAGTTCCCTGGAAAACAAGAGGAGAAAGGACATGTGAAACATCAGAGTCTCCAGGGGCTCAGCACCCATCGGCCTCTTGCTGACTTCTTGCTCTTCTGAAGCTGGCTCAGCCCTCTCCCCGGCCCCGAAGGAAGCTATCACTTTGTCTGTTTGGACATCTGCCTGGTGAATCAAAACACACGCACCCGCGGTGCAGCGGAGAGGATCTAAGGCCTAAGACTTCAAAACCCAGTCTTCCGTCCCTGCATCGAGGCTTCTGAGGATTAGCTGGAGCTTGGCGGCTGGCAGAGGTTTGGCCCGGGGCTGGGGACTGTGCCGAGGAGGCCGATGAGCCTGTCAGTACACTGGCCTCTGTGCCCCAGCTCGGCTGGGGGTCACCTCGCATTTTGCATTTTGCCGGAGATCAGATTGCTTTGCAAAGAAGACAGACCCCACACTGATGCCGACAGACGTTCCCAGGGTCCTTAAATGAGCTTGCAAAGCGCCTTCCCATCTGCGGTGCCTGGAATTCACGGTGCCCAGCCCCCAGCTGCTCTGAAATGGTCTGGAGGGCAGGGGAGGGGGGAGGATGATGGGGGTGGGGAAGATGGGGAGGTTCAAGCCCCCAATGGGGGCTGAGCACCTCTGCCAGGCTCCTGAACTACAACTCATTTGGGCTCTACCGCAGGCCTGTGAGAGGCATATTATCTCTTCCATTGTACAGATGAAACTGAGGCTCACAGAGGCTAAATGATCCGAGTAAGTACTCTTGGCCAGGAAACGATGGATCCAGGGCTCAAACGAAGGCCTTTTGATTCTCAGTTTTTCCTGGCTGATGGCTGAGAAGGTGAACACAGGCTCAGGTGAAAGCCCAAGGCCCCAGCCGGCTCCTGCCAACGGCCACGAAGTGAGTGCGGTCTTCGTGAAGGACCGATGCGTGGGCTAGAGCTTGCAAACAGGTCTGCTCCTCCACAGCCGAAACCTCCGTCAGTTTCACACCCGGCCGTACCCCCCGCACCAGCACAGCTACAGCCAGTGTCGGCGGGGCTTTCTCCGAATGAATAAATAGGCAGACCCGTGCTGGCAGCTCCCATGGCCCGGGTCCAGCTCGGCATCACTGAGATGCCCGTCTCCTCACCTGAAAGGTGGAGATCAGAGGAGTCCTTCCTTCGCGGATCATCGTGGGATTAAACGAGCTGACACAGATAAAGTGCTCGCAGCGAGTGCCTGGCACGTCGGTGGAAAGTGCTTGGGGGCCTCGCTGTGAGGGAGAGTTGGAGGCTGACTATATTCAGCCACTGACATTTGGGATTTTTCTGTGACAGTAGCTAATATAACCTCATTAATACAATTCTCAGTACGTGTTAGCAATTTATTTTCCTTGGGGTGCTGAACCTTCATATCCCATAAAGTAGGTTTTATCATGTACTATGGATATTGTTTAGGAATTTTAGGGCATTCTTACATAGACCTGTATACATCATATACACCTGCTTCTATACGATACAGGTGTAGTTATGTAAAGGTAAGCGTTTCAGGCATTTCCAAGGCTATTAGTTTATGTGACATATTGCAGAGAAGATGGTTGTTCCCCTCATTCACTGTCTCTGTACCGTATTCACCCCCTTTCCTGACTTCTGCAAGAAAAACGATTCCCCAGAGCATATGGGGACTTCCCGTAACTGCACTGAAGCTCTGGAGAGACTCAGGCGCCCAGCGTTTCATTTGAAATGCTCCTCTGGAGCAGGCCCCTTCTTGCTCACCTCCCCACCCCGCCCTCAGGCATCCACAGGAGGCTTCAGCTCCCCCTAGGACCCAGGACTCTTCCCAGCTGCTAAGGGGATAGGATATCCTCCCTATTGTTAAAATTACAAATCAGTATATTTGCAAAGTGCTTTGCAGAGTGCTTTCATTTTCTCTCAATTCAATCTGACAAATATTTCATCAGTGCCAGTCTGGGGCTGGGCATCTTTTTAAGGAATCCATGCAGGAGGTGAGGTGCAGAGCGCAGCACTGGTGGGCCCTGAGGCCCCTGACAAATTGGGGACATGGGGCGCCTGAGTGGCTCAGTGGGTTAAGCGTCCGACTTTGGCTCAGGTCATGATCTTGCAGTTCATGAGTTCAAGCCCTGTGTCAGTCTCTGTCCTGACAGCTCAGAGCCTGGATCCTGCTTCGGATTCTTTGTCTCCCTCTCTCTCTGCCCCTCCTCTCTCTCTCTCTCCCTCACACACACACACACACACACACACACACACACACACGCATGCGCGCACGCACACACACATTCTCTCTCTCAAGACTAAATAGACATTAAAAAAAAACAAAGTGGGGACAGCGCTCAACCCCAGACTAGGGCTTGTGGGTGGTGCCTCCACGCCTCTCTTCTAAGGGCCCCACGCTTCCTGCAGGCGGCCCGCACCCATACCTCCTCCCCTTGCAGCTTGGCTGTTTCTCTGCACGAGCTGAGCCCCAGTCATCTTTAGACCGTGGGCTCCTAGCACGCAGGAATGGCTCAAGAGATGCTGTCTAGGGACCGTGTGAAGTCACCAGCAGCCCGGATTCTCCTGTGAGGGCCTGACCTGGTAACCACCTGCCGGTCTGATGCCTCCTGGCGGATGTTTTAAATATTTTTATTTATTTCTTTTTTTAAATTTTTATTTCTAGGAGAGAGAGAGAGAGAGACAGTGTGAGCAGGGGAGGGTCAGAGAGAGAGGGAGATACAGGCTCTGAAATAGGCTCCAGGCTCTGAGCTGGCAGTCAGCACAGAGCCCGACGCGGGGCTCGAACCCACGAACCGTGAGATCATGACCTAAGCGAAAGTCGGACGCTTAACCGACTAAGCCACCCAGGCGCCCCTCCTGGCGGATGTTTTAAAGGCACCGTGTATTCAGAAGGTCCAGACCTGAACTCATGATCATTTCCCCTCAAGCCTGGTCCTCTGCAGGCGTCAACCCGCTCAGTGAATGCCTCTCCATCGTTGCCTGCACAAGCCTGAGCCCGATTGTCACTGCCTACCATCTTCTTCTTCCTGCCTGCAGGTCTCATCCCTCAGGACGTCCTGTCTGCCACTGCCCTCAGAACCTCTCAAAACGGTCAAGTTCTCTCTGTTGGCCACAACACCCACCACCAGGCTTCTCCGAATGACCGCCTCCCCACTGCTCATTTTGCACACACTCTTATCCTTGTCTACAGAGTAATCATAGTGACCCTTTGAAAATGCAGATCTGGGGCGCCCGGGTGGCTTAGTCGGTTAAGCGTCCGACTTTCGCTTAGGTCATGATCTCACCGTTCGTGGGTTCGGGCCCCGCGTCAGGCTCTGTGCTGACTGCCAGCTCAGAGCCTGGAGCCTGTTTCAGTCTGTGACTCCCTCTCTCTCTGACCCTCCCCTGCTCATGCTGTCTCTCTCTCTCTCTCCTAGAAATAAATTAAAAAACATTAAAAAAAAAGAAAATGCAAATCTGATCAAGCCCCTTCTAGCTTGAAATGCTCAGTCGCTTCCCAGTGCTGTAGAGAAAGCTGGGCATCTTAAAGAGGCTTGACCCTGATGTCTGTCTGGCCTTATTTCCAACCCACTTCACTCTCTGTTCATACGCCATCTCAGCCTTCTGTTACGCATGCTCCCTCCTGCCACAGGACCTTTGCACATGCTGGTCTGGCTGCCTGAGCTCCAACATACCGTTTCCTGTCTCCTTCCCTCAACCTCCCTCCGCCCCTCCCCCCTACTGTGCTGGTGGGGTGTCTGCTGCTCTGATGTCCATTCTGTGTTGGGGGAGATGTTGAGGCATGAATGATCCTGGTGGGAATGTTCCAGAAGAGAGGGAAGACATGATAGCTGGCGAGAGGAGGAAGCAATGCACAGAGGATGTGGCCCAGGACACAAACGTAAGGGTGGATGATGGGGTGTCTACAGCAGCAGGAGGGAAGGCGCCCCTGTGGGTGCAAGTGCAGGGGATGAGTAGACACAGCGGGGGCTGTGAGGCTTCTCGTTTCCATTGTCTTGATGAAATGGGAAGCAGGATCGTTATCTGAGCACGAGGAACGGGAGGCAGGGTTGGGGATTTGAGAACGGAGGAAAGGAGTGAGATTTTTTCTCCATGAGAGTGGGAGAGAGAATGGACCGTGCCGGAGACATGAAGCATGTGTCTGGGCCTCAAAGGTCCCTTTGAGATTCTGTGGTTTTCTCCCGCTACATTTAGGGTGTGGCTGAGTCTGGCTGGAGGGTGGCCTTTAACCAGGGCAGGGGTCTGTGAGATGAATACAAGAGCAGGGGTGGGGGAGGCAGTGATTATGAAGATGGGTCAGACTCTAAGCCGGCGAAGGAGGCAGTGAAGAGGTGATGGGGTCAATGCATTGGAAGCCTAGGGTGGGGGTGGGGTCAAAGAAGTGTCCGAGCCAGGGGCTCCTGGGAGTTAGTTGGAAGCCTGGAGCATGGGAGTCAGAAAGTGGGTGCCAGGGACTGAGATCACTGAGGCGGCGAGGCTATTGGTCATGTTACGGTCAAGGATGAGACCATGAACTGGGTGGCTCAGGTGGGCTGGAGGTAGGGATGACAGTCAAAGTATCTAGCAATCGGAAAGGTCATACCAATACATATAGAAGACAAAACAAAACATTCACTTTTATTTTCTATATGTGGTCATGTATATTGGGAACCTGCCTACCAGGTTAAGGTTGATATGCAAAGGATTCATCACGTTATTCTGATAAATCCCAAATTATTGGTTGTTTTTAGAAACTATTGGTGTGAGGCTCTTTCAGGCTAAATGATGGTCTTGTCTGGACCATGATTTGATGCAGGGAACTCCACCAGCTGCTCCCAATGCTTCTCTGTTAGAGTAAGTCTTCATCTCAGTCAATACAGAATTTCCTCCTACCCTGTCCCATGCCATTGTGTTGGGCGACTTCTCCAAGAAGGTAGCCCTCCATCCTGGGCAACCCAGAAGGCCGGGAGGGATGCCCCTGTGGATGGTGGAGTGGGGGTTGGGGAGGGGGTAATAGAGGGAGGTTGCGGAGGGGGTGGTGTAGTAGGGCGTGGGGAGGGGGTGGGAGAGTGGGGGTTGCAGAGGGGGTGGTGTGGGGGATGGGGAGTGGGTGCTGGAGTTGAGGGGTGGGGAGGAGAAGAGCAGACACCTCGGAGGTAGTGCTCTCATGGGTGGTGGTGTGTGCCCAGCCTGGCCCAGCCACTCTGGCTTTAGGAAGGTTCTGTTCTTCCCGGGCCCTTGCCCACCCTCTCAGAGGCAGATGCGCCTGTGCTGGGCCCAGGGCTTGGAGAGCTGCTGGGCCCGGGGCACAAAGCTCAACCCTTCACCAATTCTTGGCAAGTGGGGAGAGGAGACGGGGCCTCAGTCCCAGCTGCTCCCTGCTCTGTCTGTCACAGCCGTCTGTCACAGCCGGGAGCCACCCCTGTACAGCCCTCTTCCTGCACGCAGTAGGGCTGCTTGGTACACAGGGTTTCAGCAGTTAATAGCCAGCGAGCTGGGCCTGGGGTGTGCTGGCTGAGTAAGATGGTCAAGGCCAAGTACTGGGAAGGCTGTCTGCCTGCCTGTGAAATCCAAGATGGCTGCAGGGTGGCCTGGGAGAAGGAGTGGGCTGTGCTTACCTCCTCAAAGAGCCGGTGGGTGGGGGGATGCCAGGGTGGGACTGGGCAGGAGAGAGTCGGGGAAGAAAAGCCTGGGTGAGTTTTAGAGAGGCAGGGCTTTAGGGAGGAGGCAATAAGACACCCCCTGTGAATTATCACCAGGGGGTGGTGTCCTCAAGGGACAGCCGGGTTTCTATCAGAGTGAGCACACAGAGATTAGGAATACAAGGCAGTGGGGGTGGGGGGGGGCGTTCTGACATCCAGACAAAATGCTGAGGAGGGGCCCCGGGCAGGGATTTGAAAGGCTGGGGCAGCTGGAGATTGGGTCAGATTAGGAGGCAAACAGAGTCCCGAGGGACAAATGATTGGAGGTGAGGACTAACGAGGGTAACCTGGGCCCCGGGCCATGACGGGATCGGTCCCGACAGTCCGGAGGCTGATGGCAGCAGTGAGGCGGGGAGGGTGGGCTGGAGGCATAAGGGGTCTCCAGGAGCACCTGAAGCTCTGTGGCCATGGATTCAGTCCGAATAAAGTGGTGCTGAGGTTCCTGAAGGCGAGGTGGTACCAGCATCATTCAGTCACCTCTGTTTGGGGTTTAAGTTCGGTAGAACATGTGTGAGACATCACAGCAGTCAGTGCAGAGTGGGGCAGTCTGGCTTTCCTGACGCCAGCCTAGACTTCTGCTGTATTTCTTTCAGGCTGGTGGTCATCAAGCCCAGGGGCTGATATGGCTTCAGGCATAGATGGATCCAGGTGCTCAAAGATCTGGTATCTCTCTCCATTTCTGGTTTTCCTCTCCGTTGGCTTCATCCTTAGGCAGTCTCTCTCCCCAAAATAGGGACTGAGGGCTGACCATGGGGCTGGCACTGGGGTGGTGGAGGGAAATCTAACCTGATTCCCTACCTTTCAGGGGCTCTCAGTCTGGGGAGAAAGACAGAGAGCATGGAATTTACTAGGATGTAATGTCTCACATACTATCTGGAGAAATGTACAAAGCCTGATGGGAGCAGAGTTAGTTGTTCAGCTAACATTCGTGTAGCACCGACTGTATGCCATGCTCTGTGTAACCTGCTGAGGACACAGAAGAAGTGTACTTTCTGTCCCCACGAACTGATGGCGGGTGGTGGGAGATGGATGACAGATGCTGTGGTGTGGCGGGATCTGTGCTGTGACAAAGCAGAGCATGTCTCAGGGCGCACAGGAGGGGCGCATGTGAGCGTGAGTGCGTGAGTGTGTGAGTGAGGATGAGCGTGTGTGTTGTGTGCCTGTCGGAGGGTGATGAGGAAGTGGCGGGGGGGGGGGTGAGAAGAGATTTCTAGGACAGGGATGGGCGAAAGCAAAGGCAGGGAAGTGCGGGGCAGGCTGTCTCGGGGGGTCAGGGAAGGTCCCCCGGAGCAGAGTTGGGGTACAAGGGAGCCTGAAGGCAGAGGCGTGCGGGAGCAGGCTTGCACTGGCCTCCGGCAGCCGCTCGTTAGTGTCTCTTCCTAACTCACCCGGGCAGCTGGAAGTCGGCCACGGTGGGAGGATTTGCACCGCGAGAACTGGCACATGCAGGAATCGAGGCCCCCTTTCCCTGCCCAGAGCCAGTTGCTCAACATTTAACAGCCACTTGATGAAGGGCAGCTCGCGTGAGGGGTCCGCCGGGACAGATGCACGATGCCCGAGCGGGGCTGGAGATTTGCAGGAAGATGGGTCCCATGTAGAGGGCTGGCTGGGTGAGGGTGAGGGCGGAAGAGGGGGCAGGGGCCAGGTCCCCCGCAGGGGTGGGCGTGGTGGTCCAGGCTGAATTGAGGAGGGGGCATCTCACTCCCCCTCCAAAGGCATTGACTTTGATCTTTTCAAGGATGAGGATGTACGAGAGGCTCTCCCACTGTGAACTAGAAAGGATTATTTTGCCGAGGCCCCCCACAACCACGAAATCTCTACTGGACCCCCACCCCAAAGGGCAGCAGCGCCCCACCGACCCCCAGAACCGAGTGACTGCCGGCCCAGCTGCGACAGAAAGGCCAAGGGCTGTGCCTTAGGCTGCCGCAGCTCTGCCTTCAGGAATTTACCCTCAGACGGGAAATTTCAGCTTGCAGGTATTAAGTAGTTTAAAGGAGGTTTCATCAGCTTTGTAAAAAGCACATTAATATCTCACAACACCAACTGCTGTCTCATTTCTTTGAGATACAATAAGCTCTTCATAAACCTGGTCATTAGGGGCTGAACAGACGCTGTTTTATTTCCCACATATTCATGAGAAGCTGAAGGGGAGCAGCGGGGCGGGTGCGCCGAGGGAGGGGGGAGGCACCGGCAGGAGGCTGGCTAAGTAATTTTTTAAGTGAAGCAAATGAAGGGTTTGGTGTGAGCTGCTTTCTCTGTGTTTTCAACCTTTTCTGCTCCTGGCTTTTTGCTTTGCTGGCTGGGCCCTCCCTGCCGGTGGGGATTCAGGAGACCTCGGGGTGGGGGGCGGCAGTGCCGGGCCCCTCCCTGGCTGGGCCCCCAGCACCCCTCCCCTGCCCCCCAGCACAGTGCCAGCGGCAGCTGGCGCTGGAGGGTTTGAAGCAGCCTGTGTGGCTGTCTGTGACCTCACTCATTCATTCATGCATTCATTGGATTGTTTAAAACACCTACTATGGGCTAGGTCCCGTTCAGGTTCCTCTGGGGTGGGATGAGAAGCGGGTAAGGTGTCTGGCCAGCCGCCATCCTTCCCCGAGCCTCAGCCCTTTCTCTTTGGTCTACACAGCAATGAGCCCTTGCTTCTATAGCCTCCAGGTGTATCCTGTCCCGATTCTTGTCTCTACAGCTACTTCTGTGAGTTCTTTCCCTGTGATGCGGGGAAGCGACTGGACTCCAGACTCAGAAAGATCTGCTTCCTAAGCCTGGTTCTGCTAGCTATTAGCTGTGTGGCCTGGAGCTCATTCAATGACTTCTCTGTGCCTCTGTTTCCTTAGCTGTAAAACAGAGATATTAATCCCTGCCCCTTGGGGCGATTCCGAGGACTCAGGAGATAGCAGAAGTGAAGGTTCCTAGCAGTTTCTAACCCAGAGCAGGCCCTCAGTGAATGTAGTTTTCCCTCTTCAAATGATGCCTCTTTCAGGAAGCCTTTCTTTTCTTTAATTTTTTAAATGTTTATTTATTTTTGAGAGAGAGAGAGAGAGAGAGAGCATGCGCGCACACAAGCCAGGGGAGGGGCAGAGAAAGAGGGAGAGGCAGAATCCCAAGCAGGCTCCAGGCTCTGAGCTCGGAGTCGTCAGCACAGAACCCGATGTGGGGCTTGAACTCACGGACCATGAGATCATGACCTGAACCAAAGTCAGACGTTTAACCAACTGAGCCACCCGGGTGCCCCTCAGGAAGCCTTTCTTGATTGCTCTCAACTGGGAAGACTCTTTCCCTTCCCTATGCATCTCTGTCTGCTTCTCAGATTTTAATGCACCTGGGAATCATCCGGGGTTCATATTAAGCCAGATCCTGACTCAGTGCCTCTGGGGTGGGGCCCGAGATTTCATTTCTCACAGGCTTCCAAGTAGACCACATTTGGGGTTGGGTGACAGGGCTTTCAGGCGCTTTGCACCTGCTTTGATCATAGTCTCTGTTATGGTATATTGTTGGAAACAGGCAGCTGTAAGCTCCTATGGGCAGAATTTCTTCTAGAGAGCTCCCTGAATATACCATATTTCCCTTGATTCTGAGATGCTCACGTGCACATTTCAGTGTTTCTGAAATTGGAATGTGTCTTATAATTGATGGATCCATTTACTGCAGGGTGTTTCTTTCCTACTGAAGAATCATTATTACATTGATGGGGTGTCTTATAATTAATGATAATGGCCATGTGACAAATGTTTATTGAACAAATGGACAAATAAATGAATGAGTCTGTGAGTGTGTGTGTGTGCGTGCCCACCCGTGTCTGCGGGCAGGGAGTATATTACACATTTCTATCCTCCTTAAATGGATGAACACTCTTCCAAACCATTAGAGCCCTTGAGGCATCGCCACCATCTTTTCCACCTGTCTGATTAAAAACCTATTTGACAATATGAAAATATGTGTATCTGCCACCACCCAGCAATTTCACTTGGAAATTCGCCGTGGGGAAACTTGCATGTAGGCATGAGGAAATGTGTGTGAGAATGCCCCTCCCGGCCCTGCCTGTAATGGCCAAAACACTGCGAACAGCCCACATTGCTGTTGTTGGAAGAATGCTAACTCCTTGGAGTATGTTAATAAAACGTGATATTACACAGCAGTGAAAACGAGTGGATTACAGCTACCCCTGTCGACACCGGCGAATCCCACACCCATAATACTGAACAAAAAATCAAGTTGCAGAAATATACATACATACATAGATACATACATACATATATATACATAGGTATATGGTATGATTCTATTTTCACGAAGGTAAAAACTTGTATAACTAGGCTGGCGATCGTTTAGAAACACGCGTTTGTGGTGAACTGGTAAAGCCAGGCAAGGCAACCACGGACGCAGAATTCAAGAGAGTGTGGACCCGAGGTGGGGGGGTGGGGGAGGGGGGTGGCGGCAGAGAGGGCCCAGGATGGCTTCAACCCACTGGACGCTCTAGTTCCTAACCTGGTGCTGAGCGCACAGGGGCTCATTTTATAGTTATTCCCTGTACCTTGCGGTGGCACAGCCAGCGTTCCCTAGCCCAGGGTCTGCAATGCCTTTCGACATTTTGCCCGAGCAGAGGGTTTCCCCTGGGGACCTGCACCGCATTCCCGGCTACTGGTGGCCACGTGACTGAGCTCTGGCCAATGGGATGTCAGCAGAAGTGGTGGTGGCAGTCACTTTGAGAAAGAACCCTCCGCGGTTGGGACGTGTCGTCTGTGGACCGTGGGCATCGAGGGCTCCGGGTGCCATCTTGCACCCCGAGACGCCTTGGGGATGGAGAGCTGCATGGTGGGAGTATAAGCTCAAAAGCACCGGGGCGATTCCGCTATGGGGCTGCAGCAGAGTTGCGTGACGACGGAGAAGTAAACCCATCCTTCATATTGTAGCTAAAAGGGCGCCTGGGTGGCTCAGTCCCTCAAGCGTACAACTCTTGGTTTCGGCTCAGGTCATGATCTCACGATTTGTGAGTTCGAGCCCCACGCCCGCTCCGTGCTGACAGTGGGGAGCCTTCTTAGGATTCTCTCTCTCCTTCTCTCTCTGCCCCTCCCCTGCTCTCTCTCTCAAAAAGTGAATACATTAAAAAAAAAAAGAAGAAGAAAGAAACAAACCTTGGGAGCCAAGGCTATTTCTTAAAAAAAATTTTTTTTAAATGTTTATTATTATTGAGACAGAAACACAGCATGAGTGGGGGAGGGGCAGAGAGAGAGGGAGACACAGAATCTGAAACAGGCTCCAGGCTTTGAGCTGTGAGCACAGAGCCTGATGCGGGGCTTGAGCCCATGAACCGTGAGATCATGACCTGAGCCGAAGTCAGACGCTCAACCGACAGAGCCACCCAGGCGCCCCTATTCCTAATGTACATAATCGTATATATTAAAATAGTCTTTTTGTGTGGATTTAATGCTAACCACAGTTTTAGAAGGCAATTTGTTGAACTCCGTGCTTACATATAGCAAGTGCTAAGTATCACTAAATAGAGGAATGGAACGCATGCATGCATGAATGAATGAATGAAGAGGTGTCTCCATGTTTGTTCAGGATGCCAACTGAAGGGGGGTGTGTGAGGGAAGTTGGGGCATTGCGGGGAAGTTGACCTTGGACAAAAGGAGCCGGGAAGGAGGGGCAAGAACTGGTGTTTGACCTCAGCAGGAAGAATGTCATAGATCCAGGTGAAGACCAGACAGCCGGTGGAGGTGCTCTCGGACTGGGTGGGGGTGGGGAAGCTGGAGATGGTGGTCAGGATCTTACACTGTGGACTGATACCAACCTGACTTTGCTAAGACTGAGAACACGGAAGGATCTGGGTCCTGAACGTCAAGTGCCCGCATTGCAACTTTGTCCCCTGCCTCCTGCCCCCCTGCAATTGTTGACACTGGAGCCTGCCCTGGAGACAGGAAAAGCTCTGACCCACTTCACTCCACACTGTGATGGGAAGCCTACTCCAAATGAGGTTAAGGACCATCGGTACAGGTAATGAACCAACGTAAAAGTACCCTGTAAGGTCGACCTGGGTGTTGTCATAGGCCTTGAAGGCATCTTCCTGAAACACAGATCGGTCAGTGCAGCGCCTACTATCAGGGAGGCAGTGAAGGTCGGCGGTTAGCCCAAGTCTGGAGGCCAGCTGGGTTTGTATCGTGGTTACACCATGGAACCTCTCTGAATCTCAGTCTCTTCATCTGTAAAATGGGGGGGCAGTGGGACCTGTCTCATAGAGTTGTGAGAATTGCCTAAAGCACTGTTTTGAGAGGCCTTGGTGCAGTGCCTGGTACCTAGTGCTGTTGTCTTTGCTGGGCCCCATGCAGGGGTGGGGGCACAGATGGAGCACATACAGCCCCTGCGCTTGAGAAGCTCCCAGACTCATTGAAGAGAATGGGGATTACTCTGATACTCAAGAGAGCTCCGTGGCGGAGGCCTGCCCAGGGAGTGTGGGAAGCTGATACGCATAGATCCTACAAAACGGGATTTGTTCAAA
The DNA here is from genome assembly GCA_017311185.1 of Proteles cristata cristata. NCBI lineage: Eukaryota > Metazoa > Chordata > Mammalia > Carnivora > Hyaenidae > Proteles > Proteles cristata. The sequence continues at coordinate 332,834 of JAESUZ010001754.1, forward strand.
TGACTCTGTCAACCCCAGAGGCCCCAGGAGCAGGTGGGTAATGAATAAATGCTGTCATGTGTCAGCAGCTCTACTTCATCTTGAGAGGCCTTATGGTGTAGTGGAAAGGTGGCCTTGCCACTTAGAGCACTCGCATTTGGTCCCTCTTTCTGTGATCCGTTAGCCACGTGATCTTGGGCAAGTTGTAGGCTTTTTGACTCATTCAGTATTTCCATAGCCCTCAACTTTTACTGAGAGCCTACTAGGTGTGGTGGTTGAACTGGGCACCACGATAGAGGGGACACTGATACAGCAGGATTCTCTGTCCCCAAGAACTGATTCCAGGAGGCACCGGGACAAATAATTAACTTGGATGACTCAGAGGTGGTGATTGCTGGTCTCTTGGAGAAGCCACTATGAGCCAGGCACCGGGCTTAGCGCTTTACATTGAATCCTCAAAAACACACTTTTGTTATTTTCTCCACTTTTTAAAGGCACGGGAATGGAGACGCAGAGGTAAAGGAACGCATCGAAGGATCCACTGCCAGTGTGATTGAAAGAGCTGAGATCTGACTCCAGGCAGTGGGTTTCTAGGTGACCCCTGTGTGATATTGTCACAGCAGAGCATGGGACACTGGAGGGTGGACAGAAGCACGCGTAGCTCAGTCTGGGTGGTGGTGGGTTGTCAGGAAGGCTTCCTGGAAGAAGCCACATCTCAGAGGAGCCCTGAAGGGTAGGTAGAAATTGGCAGATGAAGGGGAGGGGGGAAGAAAGGTGCTAGGGAGAGGAACAAAGGTTAACCAGAGACAAAGGACGGGGTCCTGAGGCCAAGAGCCTTGGTCTGTCTGAAGGACAGATGGATTGTGTGTGTGCGCGCGCGTGTGTGTGCGTGTGCAAGTGTGTGTATAACCAGTTGGGAGAGATAGTGGCTGCAGTCGGAGTATTCAAGGCCTCATAAGCCACTTAAGGTATGAATTGAGGAGCAGTGGGGAGCCCCTGAGGGGTTTTAGGCAAGGAAGACCTGTGACCGGACTTGTATGTTTGGATGTTGTTACTGGCGGCCAAGTGGGGAATGAGCCGAAGCGGCGACACGGGAAGCCACCAGCCCCACTGGAGCCACCAGGGCCCCTTGCCCGCATTGCCGTGGCAGGCATCCAGGGGAGAGATGGAGGCGGCCCGGGTGGGGATGGGGGCAGTGGGGATGGCGGAAGGGATGGGCATGAAGTCCGCTGAGGTCTGTTTATCTGCCACGTGGGAACAGGGGGCAGTGAATAGATGGAATGAGAACTAATAAAATCCATCTGGTGGATTGTAAACCCGGTGCAGAGGTGCAGGCTGACGAGCACAGGCATCCTTTGGGAATGAGACCAGGCATGGGACATGTCGCTCCTTCCCTACAGACACGCCCAGTCCCTGGACTAGCGGCTGCTCTGAAGCTCCTAGTTGTACCATCTTGGACAAACCACTCCTCCTGCCCCCAAGCTTCTATCTCCTTCTGTGAAAAGTGGTGCAAGATTGTTGTAAACACCGAGATGTCGAAAAGTGCTGGACCCCATGCCTGCTGTTTCCCTGCAGAGATAGCGTCTCTTCCGCTACCTTGTGCACGAAGATGGAGGGGGGCAGCCCCATGGACACTGCCATCTGAGGGATGCTCCTTCCTGCTAGCATCTCACGAATGTGTCCGGTCTGTTCAGATCCCTCCTGGGAGAGGAAATGCCGGAGTCCTTTTCTGCTTTGCATAATCCACCTGAATTTTCTGACAACTGCTTTCCCCGAAGCCCCTTTGGCTCATTTTCACTGCGTAGGCACATTCGATTTCATGGCAGAGATCCATGCCGTCTCCGACACTGGCCCAAGCGACGGAAGCGTTTCATGTGATGAGGGTCCGCGGGCCTGGGGTGCTGCTCAAGCAAGCACACTCTTGTTTCCAAGCCAAACACTCTCCCGCACTTGGAAATCTCCAAGACCCCCAGCGCCTGGCACAAGAAGGGCGGACGTCTGGACAAGCAGATATCCAGCTGCGTTCAGCGGGACCCAAAGCTTCTCACCTTCACTGCCCTGAGTCTCCAGAACAGCAATTGCCCCTGCCTCGTTGCTCACCTTTGCTTACAACCCCTTTCCCAGGTGAATCCAGCTCTTTCCTCTTCTTCACCAAAAACAGGGTCTGGATTACTCCAGAGGGACAGCTGGGAGCCATGGGTAGGGGTGTTCTGGCAGGGCCAGGGCCAGATGAGGTGCCTAGGGTCCAAATCTAAGAGGCACTCGCTTGGGGCCGTGCAGGTACAATGAGCATCTTCTTCAGTTTCGCACCTCAACCTAGCCTGGTCCTGTGTAGGGCAGGAGATGTCAGGTCGGTACCTGGGCAAGTGTGGTCGTTTTCAGCACTGCCTCCTAAGGCAGTGAGCTACCTGTCACTGGAGGCATTCAAGCTGAAAGTGGTCGGCTGCCTCTTAGGGATGCTGAAGAGAGCATTTCTTTATGGCTGGGAGGTGGAGTAGACGATTCTGAGGTACCTTCCACCCCTGGAAGCCAGGATCTAAGAAGCCTTCCCTGATGGTGCATCTCAGAGTTGCCTCTCTTTCCTTCCAACTCTGCTTTTACCTCCAAGACCTCTCACCTGGCCGTCAACCACAGGCTGCCTCATGACGGCTCTTGTACAACCGGCCTGTCTTGTTATTTTGGATTTCATGAGTTTGTGTGTCATTTTCCTAATGGCATTCCTCAAGCATCAAGTACAGGGATTGAACTGCACACTTTCTCTCACTGGGTGTGGGAGACTCTGATATTCACTGGACATCTTGTGCTAGCACCTCCCATATCATTCGATTCAATCATCATATCAACTGGTCGAGTAGGTTCTATTAACGAGCCCATTCTACAGACGAGGAGCTAGAGGTTCGCAAGGCTTGCTAAATAGTAACTACTGGTAGATATTACCTATTTTCATAGAAACTCAGGACTGATGCTGTCAGAAACCTGGGGGTGGGTAGCCTTGGGCAAGTTGCTTAACCACTTTGGGCCTCAGTTTCCTTTCTGTAAAACGGGATAATGAACATGATCTATTCCAGAGTTTCTTGTGTGGGTTAAATAAGTTTAATGCACACGTAAGGCTCTTAGAACAGTGCGGGTTGTGAGCTGTTGGTACACGTGATCTATAGTAATTGTCATCACAGGGCTGATGGGTCTTAACACGTCTGGAAAAAGGAATGATTGCAACTCAAGCCTTAGTATCAACAGGTGTTTAAAAAGACCTGGGCTGGCCACCTAGGTGGGAGCTTCTGATTCCTCAGAAATGTCTGCTCCCCAGAAGAGAGAATTCTGCCCAGGAGACATTTGTAGAAAGGGAAAGATGAGTCTCCCAGGAGTCTGACTGGCAGGGATCAGTCCGCTAGAATTTGGTCACCTTTGGGGAAAGTCCAAAGAGAGTTAGGTCTCCAGCTGCAAGGCTGAGGACAAGATTTGGTCTTTAACCATTGAGTCACCAATCGATGAAAACACCTCTCCAGCCTTCTCTGTGCTAGACACTCTGCTAGGGAAGCAAGTAGGGATGAAAACACTAGACTCCACTCTGAAGCCTTTAGAGTCTGGGGGAGGGGTTGGGAGGAAGATAGGGGTGGGACCCTCCGCGAGCTCCGGCCCCCCCAGAGCCAGCCTGTGCTCAGAGAAGAGTAGCCGAGAAGGCCGCCGGACAGCCTTCCTTCTCTCCACCGCAATCCCCAGGAGAAAAGGGCTTCTGGAAGGCTGAGGAAAATTACTGAGACAAGTCGCAGCTGATCCAGACAGCTCAGCGAGGCTGGTGATCAGGAGGGAGGCAGGTGTGTCGAAGAGCCGGAGGCAAGCTCGGGGCAGGGGAGCACCAAGGACCCGGCCAAGGCGGAGGAAGAGAGGGCTCTGGAAAGACCTGGCTGTCGCCCGTTGGCTGCTGAGAACGGGACTTTGGTTGCTGTGCGAAAGGCAAACGATGTTTTCCCTTCTGTCACTTAAAACAATGTGCTGTTGTGACACTCCGGAATCTGAAGATAAATGTTTAATAAAAGGATTCAATTTGAGATGATGTCAGAACTTAATTAGATCTGCAACGCACAGAGGCCTTTCAGTTAGGAGCTCCTTCGGGGTCTGGTGTGTGTGGCTCTCTGGCGCCGCCGAGGGGCTGCGTGGGCCTGGTGGGATGGCACCTCCCAGCCTCCAGGCCTGCGGGCTGCATGCAGATCAGTGTTCAGAGATGCTGCGTTTGGCATCTTTGGAAGAGGTGCTTCAGAGTCCAGGCCATTCTGTGCCGGGGAATCTGCATTTGCCGGATTGGGGTTGCAGCATGTGACTGTAGAAAGGTACAGATGAACTTGACCTACCTCAGGTTTAAGGCCAGGCCCCTGAGTCAAGGGAGGGAGGACTCCTCAGATGGGGCCAAATCTGCACAGGGGAACTGTCGTTGAGCCCACCTGGCCGTTGAAGGTCAAGGCTGCTGGACATTGGTAAAGAGTCATGGTCTTGGTCCCAGCCTGGGCTGACATTCCGCAGGTATGTCTTGATACAGCCGCGCTGGCTGTCAAATATCGGTCAGTAAGATGACTGCAGTCCAAGCACCCCCAAATTTGCCCTCTCTTTCTGCCCTGGTCACAGGAGCACCTCCTCCAGGACCTTCTGGACACCCCTCCCCCATTGGCCACCCCAGCAAATAAAGGGTTGGAGCCTGACACGCAAGGTCTCTAGGATGCCATCTCATTATAGCCACTGTCCATTCTGCCTGGTCTGGCTGCCAGGCATTCGCAGATGTGAACTATGCTGACTATGACCCCAATTCCAACCCGTAAAAATGATAGCAGTCTGGGCGGCAGGACGTGATAGACCTAAGGGTGTAAGCTTTGGAGTCAGACCCCCGCCCTTGAGTTTAAGGGCCTTGGCACTGCCTGCCATGAGCTGTGTGAAAACTCCTAGCCTCCTCTGTAAATGGAGTTTATAACACGTATGTCAAAATGTTGTGAAGATCAAAGAACGTAAATAATGTGGGTGGTTCCAGGGTATAATGGTTGGCACTTCAGATCCAGACTCCAGCAATCCAAGTTCAAGTATCAGCGGGGTGTTTTCAAAGGGTGTAGAATGTAGAATTGAAGAGTATAATATCCGGAGCAGACTGTCTAGGTTCAGATCCTTGCTCTGACACTGTTAGCCATGGCCTTGGGCGAGAAATGTCATGTCTGACTGTCTCAGTTGCCTTATCTGGTAAAGGAGATAATAAATATCTCCTGGGTGGTTGGAAGCATAAATACGCTGATAGACTTAGGAGATTTTCTAGTGCAGGGTAGGAATCCAATATGTGTTAGCTGTTCCTATTTCATTATTATGGAGCGTGCCTGGCACATAGTAGGTGCTTAATAAATGGTAGTGGTGGTGTTTCTTCCCTCATCCTGCCACGCCAGCTGGCCAGCATCTGCCTGGTTGTATCCTCTGCCAAGAACACGCACGTCCAAAGAACGCCCTCCTCGTGTTTCCTCAATCTTCGTCTCCCCAAATGTGCCGCGTTTGCCACTTCCTGGCTATACCACCCCCTAGTAGGCGACCAGTACATTTTATTTATTTTTATTTGAAAAAATATTTATTTTGAGAGAAAGAGAGAACGCACGCACAAGTGCTTGTGAGAGCAGGGAAGGGGCAGAGGGAAAGGGAGAGAGAGAATTCCAAGCAGGCTCGGTGCTGTCAGCACAGAGCCCGATGTGTGAGATCATGACCTGAGCTGAGATCAAGAGGCGGATGCTTAACCGACTGAGCCACCCAGGCGTCCCCACCCAATACGTTTTAAGTCAGTGAATGAATAGGGGCGCCTGGGTGCCTTAGTCGGTTAAGCGTCCGACTTTTGCTTAGGTCATGATCTCGTGGTTCATGGGTTCGAGCCCCACGTCGGGCTCTGTGCTGACTGCCAGCTCAGAGCCTGGAGCCTGTTTCAGAGTCTGTGACTCCCTCTCTCTCTGACCCTCCCCCTGCTCACGCTGTCTGTCTCTCTCTCTCTCCTAGAAATAAATAAAACATTAAAAAAAAAAAAGACAGTGAATGAATGAGGGGGACCCGGACTAAGGATGCCATTTGTCCCAAGCTTGGAAGAGGTTGCTTGTCACCAGTGGTTTACCAGCTGTACACGTCATCAGTTTGACATGCCCTTTTCCATCAGTGCTGCAATTTCCAAACGCCAGCCCAAGAGATGCTAGAGGGGACGCCCCGTAATGAGGTTCCATTGCCAAATAAGTTTGGGAAACTCTGGATCAAATGAGGTTAAATGGGTTTCCTTACCACCAGGCTTTTCAGAGCCTTTGCTCTGCTAATCGCATCATCAGACCCTGATGTGAGACTATAGTGCACGACGCTCTAAACATTCAGTCCCTATAGACAGCACATGAACATGGATGTGCATGTGTATTTCATCTGGCAGGTCCGGGTTCCTCAGATCATCCTTTGGGAAACACTGCACTAAACGAATCCTGGATTTTTCTACCTGTCCTTTCATGGAGAGCAGAAGATAATGACAAAGTAGGGTACAAAGATTTCCAATACCTTTTTGTCCCCTTGCATGCTAGCCTGGGAAGATTTTTACAGGTGACTTCGTGCCTCTGCCGGGCCCTGTGGGCATCACTTGACCCAGCCCAGCACTCCGGCCTCCTGGGGTACCCTTTCCCCTTGGCACCCGGGACAGCCCTGTTACTGTTTTCTTCCTGCTCATTTTCAGACTCCTTTGCAAGCTCCTCTTCCTCTGATTATCTTGTAAATTTGGTATTTTTCATTCTATAGAAATGCCTTGCAGAACCTCACCTGTGGCTTTGGTTTTCATCCTTGCAGTGAGGACCCGAGAATCTTTATCTCTATCCTACACCTGTCTCTTACTCCTGACTTCATGGTGCACTGGTGTCCCCCATAAATATCCCCCAGACACATGGACCTCACCCCGAACTTACTGTTTTCCCCACAGACCCTTTCCCCAGCGGCTCTCCCTTCACACGCCCGGCCTTCATCCAGTTGCTTTCCCAAGCTGCAAAACTGGGGGTCGTCCTTCATTTTGACCTCTCCATCCCCTCTCTGGTCTAACTGCCAGTTCTGTAACAGGTCGGGGATCACCCACACCTTAGTCCAGCCCACCTCAAACTTCCGCTGCATTATTAGAACACCTCTAAGCCCCAACCGCCTTCCCAGACCCTCTCTTACCCACTTCCAAGCTGTTCCCACTCTGTGGCCACTGTGCTTTGCAAAAGGCAAACACCTGGGCTTCCACTTCTCAGCTCAAAGACCCCTAGTGCCCCCCTCATTCCTCCAGGATGGGGTCCGCACTCTCTGCAAAGGTCTGCAGCAGCCACTGCAATTTGCTGCTCCTTAGCTCATGGCTCTTCAGAATCTAGTCGCCAGCCATCCTGAGCTGTCTGGACTGCCACTACCCACCAATTTATTTTTGAGGAGGGAGGAGGGGCAGAGAGAGAGGGAGACACAGAATCCCAAGCAGGCTCTGAGCTGTCAGCACAAACCCAACGCGGGGCTCGAACCCATGAACTGCAAGACCATGACCTGAGCCAAAGTTGGACACGTAACTGACCGAGCCACGCAGGCACCCCCTATCTTGGACTCTCTAACTCACCTTCTGCCTGGCCTCCCTTTGCCACTCCCCTGTCTCTCCCTCCTCTCTCTCTACCCTCCCCCGTTCCCATGCCTCCAATTCATGCTTCAGCTCTCAGCTCACCCTTAATTTCCTCTAGGAAGGCTTCCTTGAAGTCTACTCTTTCCCCCAGGCCCCTCCTGCATTCCACCCAGCCCAGCACTCCATGCTGGTCCATTTTGTAACACTTCCCGCACCACCTGAGATGGCCGATTGGCCTGTGTCCTTGCCCACCCCTTCCACGGCAGTGCAGACTGCTGCATTTAGTGTCATGTCCATGGGCAAAAGATAGCCTGTCTACCTTCTGCATCTCCAGATGTGCACGCGCACCTTCTCGCCCTTGCCAGAAAGCGGGTGGGGCGGAGAGCGACAGGTAGCCTGATCCCAGGTCCCCAGGAGGTTTTGCTGGGCTAGAGGAGCTTGGGAAAGCTTGTGGAGGAGAGAGATTGCAACGATGGAGTCAGTGGGGTCAGTGGACTCAGGGGGGATTTCCTGTGGCTGGCAGCAACCCATTTGCCCATCGCCAGCTGTGATGGAGCCTGGGGGCAGAACGGGTCTCTCCTTCTGCAGCTTCTCTTGAGCAGGGCCAGACGGGTGGCAGGGCCTTTGTCACCAGGCAAGGTGACTCAGTTTACTTCCTGCCTTCCTCACTAGAGGACGCCCGGCTTCAGAGTAGGGACTCTGCATGTTTTATTCATGATGTGTCCCTGCGGCCCAGCAAGGGGCTTGGCTTTCAGCAGGTGCTCAGGGAACATCTGGGGAATGAATGAATGGGACGCGTGTGCTCACAGCCATATGCCCGCTACAGCACGTGAGAGTCCCCGTCTGACTGTTCAGGAGGGAAAGTGTGTGCACAGGAAGGTTGGCAGTGATTGGTTGGAGTCTCACACAGAGCAGGCCGGTGAGCACACTGCACGAATTGTTGCCTGCTGTATACATTTTGTGCATCTCATGGGTACCATGTCCCCAGGACCCCAACTGGTTTAGTCTGGATTGAGTACTGCCCTCCACTGCCACTCTGCCCCATTCACTCGGCTCCGACCACCCCCGGCTGCCCATGTGTGTGTAACCGCACCATGCAGGCTTCTGCCTCAGGGCCCTTGCCCTCCATCCACATGGCTGCCTCTCTTACTTCAGATCTCTGAACAAAAGCTGTGACCACCACCTTCTACTCCCTTGGCTGAATTTATTTCCCTTCTTATTTAATCACTAGCTGATGTCTGATCGCCTTCTTATGGATTATGCGTTTACTCTTCATCTCTCTCTCTCCGGAATGGAAGATGCATGAGGACAGGGCTTTACTTTGCTCATTTTGTAAGCAGGTGCTCAATAAACACTTGTGGGTCATGTGAATAAATCTTTCATGCACTGATTTAGCCTTCTACTTTCTTTAAAAAATTTTTTTAATGTTTATTTATTTTTGAGAGAGAAAGTGTGTGTCAGGGGAGGGGCAGAGAGAGAGAGAGAGAGAGAGAGAGAGAGAGAGAGAGGGAGGGAGACACAGAATCAGAAGCAGGCTCCAGGCTCTGAGCTGTCAGCACAGAGCCCCACACAGGGCTCCAACTCACAAACAGGAAGATCATGACCTGAGCCAAAGTCAAACACCCAACCAACTGAGCCACCCTGGCTCCCCTAGCCTTCTGTGTTCTAAAGAAACAATGTCGGGGCACCTGAGTGGCTCAGTTGGTTGAGCGTCTGACTTCGGCTCAGGTCGTGATCTCATGGTTTGTGGGTTCGGGCCCCACATTGGGCTCTGTGCTGATGGCTAGCTCAGAGCCTGGAGCCTGTTTTGGATTCTGTGTCTCCCTCTCTCTCTGACCCTCCCCTGCTCAATCTATTTCTCTCTCAAAAAATAAATAAGACATTAAAAAATTTAAAAAAATAAAGAAACAGTGTCACTGTAGAAATCAGTTTAAAAAAAGAAAAAAAGACTTGGTGCACCTGGGTGGCTCAGTCAGTTGAGCACCTGACTTAGGCTCAGGTCCTGATCTCGCGTGAGTTCGGGCCCCATATTGGGCTCTATGCATCGGTCTGTCAGCGAAGAGCCCACTTCTGATCCTCTGTCCCCCTTTCTCTACCCCTCCCCTGCTTGCACTCTTCCAAAACTAAATAAATATATATATAAAAAAGACTTTCCTGGCACACTGCATTTAAAAGTAAGAAGATGTATTTACTCATTCTCCTACTGATTCCTCACCGCTACCAAGGCGGCTGATAGAATTTCCATTTCCCATTGCCCTCACCCAGGGCTCAGAAAAATAGTCTGCTGCCCTAAGCCTCCAAAGCGGCTATCTCTTGAATGCCAATATCCTTGAATAACTTAAATACTTGCCTTGGTTTCCCCATCACTGATAGGGAGATCGGAAAAGTACCTGCCTCACAGATTGTTTGTGGAGGAGCCAATTTGTTAAGTGCTCAGAGAAGACTGGCACATACTACGAACCCTTTAAATGCAGTTATTACTGTTGGGTCGTTCTAATACTGAATTTTTGTTGAAATTCCTTCCCTGCCCAGGAGAATTCCATCCTTGAATTTCTTTCTTTCTTTCTTCCTTTTTTTAATGTTTTATTTATTTCTAGGAGAGAGAGAGAGACAGCGTGAGCAGGGGAGGGTCAGAGAGAGAGGGAGCCACAGACTCTGAAACAGGCTCCAGGCTCTGAGCTGGCAGTCAGCACAGAGCCCGATGTGGGGCTTGAACCCACGAACCACGAGATCATGACCTAAGCGAAAGTCGGACGCCTAACCGACTAAGCCCCCCAGGCACCCCCCATCCTTGAATTTCTGATGTATTTTTCATGCAGTTGGATTGGAGGTTTATATTAAATAGTTGTCTATTACTGTTGAGTTTTAGCCTGGTGAGGCTGCACCATAGGGAAGTAGGGCCTTAGGATCCAGTAGATGTTACTGTTTCTAATTGTTTGTGTCATTCTGTCTTCCCAGTGAGTCCCCGAAAGGTGAGAGAGAGGTATTACTACTAGACATCTGGATGAAGCATTATGGCCTTTCCTTTTCTCCTGTAGATTGGCAATCCATCAGGGATTGATTCTGTCTGTATGGTGTGAGGTACGGGGTGACACCCACGTTGTCCCCATATGGATATCCAGTTGGCTCGGCCCCATTTGTCTTGCTAGTTTGACTTCCTCCCTGGCTTATCATCTCCCCTCTCAGGACCCATTTGAGCCTCCCCTGTTCTTCAAGGCACAACTAAAATCCCTCCTCCTTCATGAAGTCTTTCCTGACCAGTTTCATTATTCAGTTATTGCATCATGGCTTACTCTTTTCCTACTCTTCTTCATATTCTGTGTATTTTATTTTATACTCTTTTCAGGCATTGCACAGGCATCGGGAATGCTAAGCACTGGGGAGAGAGTGCATGAATTAGGGGCCATCCCTGCACTCAGGACATTCACAGGCTCATGGGGGACGCAGACGTTGGGCAGGTTATGGTGCATGTGGAGGGTCCAGGAAGGAGAGAGGCTCTGAGAATCCTGGAGTTGTGTTACTAGGACCTAAGCCGAGGTGAGCTTCCAGTGAAGTCCTCCCTGAGGAAGCCACATTGAGGTGGAGATCTGTACGATGACCAGGAACTAGCTAGGCTGAGGACAGGGAAGTCTGGAGACTGAGGTTTCCCCATCGTCTAGTCCTTTAGAGCACTGGGATATTTATTACTCTCTCTTTGTGTTTTCATGCCTTATCTACCTGTCTGGATGGGTGTTCCTGGGGAGCTAGGAGCAGAAACTATTTTTTAAAAAATTATTACAGAGCCTAGCACAGGGCTGAAAGCAACATAGTTACTCACTGTAAGTTCCCTGATGGTGGGTAGAGTTATTATACTATGTTTCACACTGAAAATTCTCTAATGTGGACAATTGCTCAAAGGAGGGACTTGAGGGAGAGGAAGTGCATGGGCTTTGGAAAGCAAATGGATCTGCTCTGAACTTTGTCTTTGTCACTTACCAGCTAGTTCCTGTTGAGCCACTTACCCCATCCATTTAAGTCTTAGTTTCCTCATCCAAAAACAGATGTAGAATCCCATCTACCTCATAGCCTTATTATAGAGCTAAGCGGAAGAAATCTAGGTAAAATCCCAACCCCTTGGCACTGAGTAGGTGTTCAATAAAACACCATGGGGCGTCAGCGAGGCTCAGTCTGTTAAGCATCCAACTTCGGCTCAAGTCATGATGTCACAGTTCGTGAGTTCGAGTCCTGCATCCGGCTCTGTGCTGACAGCTCAGAGCCTGGAGCCTGATTCGGAATCTGTGTCTCCCTCTCTCTCTGTCCCTCCCCCGTTCATGCTCTGTCTCTTCCTAAAAAATAGATAAACATTAAAAAAAAAAAAAAACCCTCACCAATCTCTTTTTCCCTCTTAAAAACGGTAATATGCTGGGGGAGGAGGTGGGAGGCATACAGTCTTGGGAATCAGACAGTCCAAGGACTGAGCTGAGCCTTCATCACCTCTTTGAGCCTATTTGTTCCCCTGGGATAATAGCTCCTGCTTTTGAGGATTTCTGAGACGATTAGTTGAGATAATTTATGTTGAACACCTGTCGCATTCTAGGGTCTGGTAATGCTGTTAGCCATCAATCTGAAATTAGAAGCCCTGCGTGTTTCGGCTTTTTGCCACGAATATAAGCACCAGAGCATTGCGGAGTCTCTCTGGCCACAGCAACCGACCACAACACATGCGCCGAATGACTATCTCTGATTTTGTGTGGCTGGAAGCCATCCTCTGGGGAGATGGGGGGCACAGGGGAGGGGACAGGTAGTGAAATCTGAGTTGTGTGCCAGTGACACCTGGTGGCCCTTGAATGGGTTCCGGGACTCCAGGCCCTGGATGCTGCCAGCCTCTCCTCTGTGACTTTGTTCCCTTGGGTTTCGGAAGGGCCAGCCTCCTCTTTCTTCCCAAAGAGCCTGCTGCCATATGGCCGTGTCTTCAGCTGGGCTGGAACCCGGGCAGAACCCAGAGGAGAGCGGCCAAGTGTGCCCGCAGGGGCTGCTCGGAGGCAGCTGCTCCTGTGTCACACCGCAGGCTGCAGAGGCTGCCCCGATCTGCTGCCAGGTCTGCTCACCAGTGACCGGCTTCCCCCTTCCTGGGGAGACAGGTGGCAGCTATCTGGGCTCAGTTTCCCTCCACCTCTCTGCCTCCCTGATGGCCACCAGGACCTGCCTGTGCCCCGTCCTAACGAACATTAACAAGAGCCGTCCCTGACAGTGGACGTGGTTTCCATCCCAGGCCTGGCCGCCACTTTTCAAAGGAGAGAAACAACAGAATGGCATGTGGATGCGGATAAAACTTTAAGAGAAAAGGGCAGGGAAATTTACTCCTAATATCTGCTACATGCCTGGCACTTCCCACAAAACAGCTTGTAAACTTCTCACGGCCAACCTGGGAGGCCAGTGTTACTATTTTTTTTTTTTTAATGTTTTATTTATTTCTAGGAGAGAGAGAGACAGCGTGAGCAGGGGAGGGTCAGAGAGAGAGGGAGTCACAGACTGAAACAGGCTCCAAGCTCTGAGTTGGCAGTCAGCACAGAGCCCGACGCGGGGCTCGAACCCACAAGCCGCGAGATCATGACCCAAGCGAAAGTCGGACGCTTAACCGACTAAGCCACGCAGGCGCCCCGAGGCCAGTGTTACTATTGCCCATTTGGATGAGGAAACTGAGTCCCAGAAAGGTGGAAGAGGGGTTGGCCAAGATGCCACAGTGGCTTTGTGGCATAGCCAGGACTTAAACTCTATGTGCTCAGGCCCCCAGCGCGGTGCTCATTCTATTAAGGTTTCTCAAACTTGACTAGTGCGGGGGTTGTAGTAAGTGAACAGAATTCTCGTGGCTCTCCAAGGTGTCAGGTTTTCAAAACTTCTGATATTTATCATGTAAAAGCATACCGCTAGTTCGCAAATTGCTCGTGCGCACAGCATAAGAGTTTCGAGGTCTTACACCATTGTAAAGTAGACACAGAATTACCAGGGAAATACAGAATGGCAGTCACTAATCAGATTCAAATCAACAGCACTGATTTCACGCGATGGATGATGTGGCTTTGCTCGAGCCTCTTTTGTGTTCATTATGCGTTGGCTGCGTGTGCCAAGTGATTGCTCTGTCTACTAACGTTTTCACCATGAATGATCTCAGGGACCCGAGACACAAAGGCCACCACAATGTCATCCGACCTCAGCTGCCCGTCATCCATGTTTGCTTTTGTTCTTTTCTCATGAGTCTGACACTGAAGGCAGTAGTTTTCCTGCCCAACGATACTATTCTTGTGATATAAAATCAAAGCGTCAATGTCTCAAGTAACTTAAATGAAAGCGATACTCTGCGAACAGAATGATTTCCACTCGACAGGTGTTAAGAGAAGTCTGTAATGCAGAAGATTCCAAGCTGAGGACCAAAATCACTTGAAAGTGATTTCACTTGAAGTTGTCACTTCAGTGTGGGACAGGCCTGCCACTGTAGTGGCGGCTGGGTATGTTTATCAGCCTGGTACAAGTTAAGTGGTATTGCTCAGATCATTGCTTTTTTTTTTTTAATGTTTATTTATTTTGAGGGGGAAGCAAGTGCATGAGCGAGCTGGGGAAGGTCAGAGAGAGAGGGAGAGAGAGAGAGAGAGAGAGAGAGAGAGAATCCCAAGCGGACCCCATGCTATCAGCGTGGAGCCAGACGCAGGGCTCGATCTCACGAACCGTGAGATCACGACCTGAGCCAGAATCAAGAGTCTGATGCTTAACAGGAGCCACCCAGGCACCCCTCAGGGTCATTGCTTTTATATAAAGGCAAGCGCCAGCGCCAAAACGGTGTTCAGAGGGGCCTCTACGGATCTGCATAAGCCAGTTACGCATAAGTGGATTTTAGGAGATTATTATCCACCGGAAAACACATCCCAGTGTGTGCATACGCACGCACTGTGCCTGGATGGTAAGTCTAGCAAAAGGCCATAATTCGGGGAAACCCTCCCCTGCCTTCCGTGACTTTGCTCAGATTAGAGCCGCAAAGACAAGTAATTGGACACTCTGCTTTCAGCACAAACCTTCCAGATCTGTTTGCGGAGGGCAAGCGGCTCAGAGAAGCACTCCCTTACGGGCAGGATAACTTAATGCAGGTCATCCTCTGGGACGCAACTGAATGACTCTCAACTGAGTGATAGCAAAACCCTCGCTCATGGTGTGGGGAGAAATGTGTTCACATGGATACGCTCGAAGAGAAAGGGGGCTGTATTTTTCTCCTTTTCCTTTAAGTAACCAGACCCACCTAGAAAACCTCTCTGGCCTCTTTTGCCAGTTCATTTGTTCTGTGGGGTGGAGGGTTAAAGAGCATAGATTTAGGAGTGAGCCTCCCTAGATTTGCATGTCAGCGATCCCTCTTACTGGCTGTGTGACCTTGGGGAAGTGCTTTACCTCTGCGATATGGTGATTGATAAGAAATATATATCGGCCACCGGCATGATCACAATGTAGTTCTCTTGTGTATTTGGTTTTGTCCAGGTTTCTGGCTTAGGGCTCCTAAAACCTTGGGAATTTCCTACTGTAGGGGTGAGAAAAAAGCATCTTTTGTTATGTTAAGGAGGCGACCTTTGGAAGGCCCTAAGGTAAGGGTGGGGGTGGCTGCCTGGCGAACCAACCAACCAACCAACCAACCAACCAACCAACCTTGAGATTGGAGGGTTGGAACCTCCCCTGCACCTCTGGGAAGGTGAGAGGGGCTGGAGGTTGAATCAGCCAAAGGCCAGGGACTTAGTCTTGACTGTGCAACGAAGCCTCCAGAAAAACCCAAAAGGACTAGGTTCTGGAACTCCCTGGTTGGTGAACACGTAGGGGAGCGGGAACAGTGTTGTCCCTGGAGAGGGCATGGGAGCTCCACACCCTTTCCCTAGACCTCGCCCTATTCACCCCTTCATCTGGCTGTTGATTCATATGCTTAATCATCTCCCTTAATAAATTAATAAACGTAAGTGTTTCCCTGAGCTCTGTGAGCTGCTCTAGCAAATTAAAAGAACCCAAGCAGGAGGTGGGTGGGTCAGAGCGCAGGTACCTGTGGGGGCAAGTGGGGGGTGGGGCTTGTGACTGGCCTCTGAGGTGGAGGTTGAACTGTCTCTTAGGACTGAGCCCTCATCCTGTGGGATCTGGTGCTGTCCCCGGAGTAGACAGTATCAGAACTGAGTTGAAACTTCAACGCCCTGCTTGTATCAGAGAATTGCTTGATGTTGTGGGCACTGGAGGAGTGGGGGCACCCACATTGGAAATGGGTCTGGGATCCTGAAAGAACTTCTCTGCCTTTTTTTTTTTTTTTTTGCAAATCTGTAAAAGCGTGCTAGTGGTGATGTGTGGCCACCTATTGGGTTTGTCACAGTGGGTTGGGGGTGAAGCTCACCAGAGGCGCGCATCTTTTTTTTTAAATTTTTTTAAATGTTTTATTTATTTCTAGGAGAGAGAGAGAGAGCGTGAGCAGGGGAGGGTCAGAGAGAGAGGGAGTCACAGACTGAAACAGGCTCCAGGCTTTGAGCTGGGAGTCAGCACAGAGCCCGACGCGGGGCTCAAACCCACGAACCGCAAGATCATGACCTAAGTGAAAGTCGGACGCTTAACCGACTAAGCCACCCAGGCGCCCCCAGAGGCGCGCATCTTAAATGCCCAGCGTGGGTCTTGCAAGGAATCTGAGAGCCCGTGCAAGATCGCACTTGCATTATTCACCGACTTCTGTCTAGCATCTGGCCAGAGGCCAGTAGGAGCGCCACAAGGAAGGGATATTTAATAATTCAAGTCCTTATCCTTCAAGAAAGCCCACTTGGGTCACACCTCCTCTGGGAAGCCTTCCCCACTTCTAGGAGCTCCAAGTGAGAACTGCGTGCACCAAGCCTGCTCTTGCCTGCTGGATTTGCCTCCCAGCCCGAGCCTGCCTGTTCTGGTCATATATTTTGTCTTTAAGAATTTTATGTCTCCTGAGATGGGTAATTTGAGGACAAAGATGACTTTCGTTTTTGGATTAAACGCGGTGCCTGGATGAATGACTAATAACGATATTGCATAGGTATTGAGCTCATCCCTGAAAACTGATAAAACAGAATGAACTCCATCCCTAATGCCCATATGTGCTTCATATTAGAAGAAAATCGGTGATTAAGTAGAGTCTGTGCATGTGCACACACACATTCTCTCCAGGAGCCTTTTCTTTCTCTTTTTTAGAGAGAGAGAGAGAGAGAGAGCGCATGCAAGAGCGCTAATGAGTAGAGGATAGTGACAGAAGGAAAGAGAGAGAGAATCTTAAGTAGGCTCCACGCTGAGCCGTGGGTCTCGATCCCATGACTGCGAGGTCATGATCTGAGCTGAAATCAAGAGTCAGACACTCAACCAAATGGGCCACCCAGACGCCCCAGGATCCTTTCCTTTGTACTCCATGCACCCACGGGTACTGTGACACATGCCTGTCCCTTGCCGTCCCCATCCCCCACTTGTTTCCTGGGACACTGTCTTACTCATCCTGGCATCACAGACTTGACAAGGCACTGGCAAATAATAGACGCTCTGTGAATATTTCTTTTTTTTTTTTTTAATATTTTTATTTATTTCTAGGAGAGAGAGAGCAAGAGACAACGTGAACAGGGGAGGGTCAGAGAGAAAGGGAGTCACAGACTCCGAAACAGGCTCCAGGCTCTGAGCTGGCAGTCAGCACAGAGCCCGACGCGGGGCTCGAACCCACGAACCGCGAGATCATGACCTAAGCGAAATTCGGACGCTTAACCGACTAAGCCACCTAGGCGCCCCCGCTCTGTGAATATTTCTTGCATAGCTGAATTAACAAGACAACTCGAGCCTCATCCATTTAAGGTAAACTTGGGGGTTCGCAAGGCAAGCCACACTGTTTCCCACCTTGTTAAGTGTGCACGTCGGTTCGGTTCGTGCCTTTGCCAATGACAACAGCAATTAAGCAGCAGGTGACATTTACTGAGTACTCGTTATCTGCTATTCACTCTCCTCAGCCCTTTACATCTGTGATCTCATTTAACCCTCCAGACGTGGTTACAAAACAGGCACTATTATCCTTGTTTGGAAACCAGGAAACTGCATCACCGAGAGGTTAAATGACTTGCCCGAGGTTGCTTAGCTGGTAGAGGGGCAGGACCCAGACCTGGCCGGTTGGCTCAACCTACTTTTCCCGAATGCCCTCTACACGCTGGGCACAGACTAGGTGCCGCATACATAGATCACTACATCTGCACGTCTTCCTGTCAGTGTACCCCAGAATGTCTTGGAGGGCTTGTTGAAACACAGACCGTTGGACCCCAGCCCCAGTTTCTGATGGAGACAGTGTCGAGCGAAGCCAGAGAATCCGCCTTTCTAAAGCTGCGTGGGGACGCGGAGTGAGAGCCATTGGCTTACACCTCACTTCCCTACCCTTAGACTAGGAAAAGTGAGTTCAGCGAGGTATGTAGACACAAGCCACCTATGGGTGGGGCTGGGTGCCCCAGAAGTGCTCTGTGAAAGCAGAAATTCAGCTCTGAAGCTCCAGGGGGAAGAAGGAACAGTTTTAGGCCCCTGGAACACACTAGCCTTGCCCTGGCACTAAATCACTTAAGAGGCGAGGCAAGAGGTCTTCCTCGCTCAGTCTCTGAGATCTGGAGAAGTAACAGAGGCTCACTCCCGGGGAAGGTTTTGAGGTGTGAAGAGTATAGCATTTGGCATTCATGTGCTGGGACCCAGCTGCCAGTAGAAGTCCCCGTTCTGCCCCTTCCTAGGGGTGTCAGCTCGGGCGTGTGACTTAATTGCCTTGTGCTTAGTTTCCCAATTTAGGAAATGGGATAACAGAACCGACTTTACCACGTTCACTGTGAGGATCAAGTGAGTTAGAACAGCACCGTCTGGCCCCGAGTTTGTCAATGACTTTGTTAACTGGTAGTTAACACAGAAAGTGAGGTTCAGGCCGCTGAAAGGGAGCTGGACTGAGTCTAGGGAATTGTTGATAAACTGATTTAATAATAACATCAATGATGATGATGGTAGTAGTAATAATAATAATAATTGCTATTAGTATTATTCGTTGAGACATTTGTGGGTCAGTTACTGTGCAAAATTCTATTGAGTTCTCTGAGTAATCCCAGGTGTTACCTCTGCTGTCGAGAGATTGAAGGTCTGTGGGGTTAAGCCCTGTAACACTCTGTGTGACCTTGGGCAGGTTGCCTCCCCTCTCTGGGCCTCCAGGATGGGACTGACCTTGATGTTCTCTAAGGGCTGTGCTGCTCCCGTGGCTGCTCACCCCAATCATCAGGACATGTCAGTTCTTAAAGCCTTGGCACTCCCCAGAGTGGGGATTCCCCTCCCTTGCGCTTCAGGTATCAAAGGAACAGGCTCCCTGGAATTCGTGATTTGGAATTCGAGACACCTCACGAATCATATCCACCTTACGGCTCCTTCCAACGCTGGGCGTCTGTGTGGGAGGCGGCGGGGATGGCCCAAGGTGAAGCTGTGAACCGGGAGGAGGCTGCTTGGCACCCTGTCAGCTCCCCCCTCCCGCCCCCACCCTGCCGCTGGTGGGGGCAGCCGCTGTCCTTTATGCAGCACTGCCTTGAGCCGGGGAGCAAGCCCGGGAGGTGCAGAGTTTCCCTGTCACAGATGAGAAAACAGGCCCAGAGAGGTCAGACCGCTCACCCAAAGTCACCCAGCGCAAGGGTCAGAGTCAGGATTGGAATCCGGACTTGTCTGCCTCCAAATACCTTGCCAGTGACCATCACCCTAAACTGTCTCTCTGTCTCTCTCTTCCTCTTTCCCTGATTCTTAGCCTCCCTTCATCCTGCAGCCTGCACCCTTCCCCCTACCTCCCACCCCCACCCCTGCCTCCCGCTCCAAACCTGTTCCTAGTGTCCCAGGAAAGGTCTGATAAGCACCTTCTAGGTACTAAGAAGCAGTAAAGGCATCCAACCTCCTCCCCACCCCCGACTCTGATTTGGTAGCTCTGGGGTGATGTGCCCCCTCTTGATTATCAACCACAGTCCCTTCTGGAGGTTCCTTCTGGATCTAACCTTTAAGGCTAGGAATCCAAATGTGTTCAGAAGGGACCCCTACAGCCCCACTAGCAGGAGGAGGTCCCGGGTGAGAGACTTCAGCACATTTCAAACATGCAGTTCCAATCTGTTCTTTATACAGAAGAAAGTGCACTGCATATGGCGTCTGAAAACGCACTCTGGCTCTCCAGTAACTCACTGTGTGACCTAGGACGAGTCCCATCCTCCCTCTGCACCTCATGGATGAGAAGATTCTGGGCTCTACCATTTGGAGGTCACATTCTGCCTTCACACTGCCTGGAGGGTACGGTCCTTCAGGGAGGGCACTGGCACCCCTCATTTCCCTCGTTCGGTGTCCCCAAGGTCTAGAGAGGGGCCTCGCAAGCTCTGTGCTCAGTAAACACTGTAGAGGAATGAATGGTGCTGCTAAGCATCGAGTAGGCTGCTCCATTCTGCAAACTGTAACATACTAGATCCAGATAATCACCAAGATCGTAGCTAACTCGGGTTCCTAAAAGAAATCGTATTATGTTTTGTCTGATTTGATAAAATAGCTCAGCTTTGGAGAAATTTTGTTTATCTTTAACTACAGTTAAAGAAAAAAAAATTTTTTTAGCAAAACCTTCTGAAAGTAATTTGACCCTATGGGTTTTTCTACCTCTAGTCATTTTCTTGGAGAAAAGCAAAAAATGAAAGCAAGCAGCTACTCAGTAACAGGCAATGCTGTTTGAGAATTTAAAGGCACAGGCATGAAAGATTTAGCAGAGTGAGCGATCTACCTCTGAAAACCTGGTTATAAATTTGCATCGACATCTTTACAATTGATGTCAATTGCAGACCAACTCAGAGCTCCAAATTCTAATCCTATTTCTGATCTTGACTTGTTTTGGTCACGGAAATGAGTCACTTAGATGCCGCGACCAAGCTCGCTCCTCTGGCAAAGGAGGACAGCATCGACCTAATTCATTCTTGCCTCTTGTTTGTTTCTTTCTTTCCTTGTCTTTTTAAAAGAATCCTCTGATCCATATCACTCTCTTTTTTATTCTCCTCTTCCTCCCTTTGCATCTTTACCCCCCTACTCCTCTTTCTTCTTCTTATTTTTTTTAATAATTTTTTAAAATGTTTTATTTATTTCTAGTAGAGAGAGACAGCGTGAGCAGGGGAGGGTCAGAGAAAGAGGGAGTCACAGACTGAAACAGGCTCCAGGCTCTGAGCTGGCAGTCACCACAGAGCCCGACGCGGGGCCCGAACCCATGAACCGCGAGATCATGACCTAAGTGAAAGTCGGACGCTTAACCGACTAAGCCACCCAGGCGCCCCCTCTTCTTATTTTTTAATTAGATGAAATGTGGGGGTAGAGGATAGAAACCATCAGGCTTTTGTTAGTCTGTTTCCTTCTTTATCAATGAGGACAATGTGTACAGAAGATCTTGTGGATTTCACTGCAGAGGCAAGCTGAGAATTGTAACCAATCAGGAGAGAGCTTTCTCAAGAGTCCAGAGATATTTTGGTTTTTTTCCTCTACTCACTACTTTGCTTTTGAAACCAGATTCCCGGCCCTTTGGAGAGTTCCTGGCTCCAGTGTTAAAAGGTACCCCTTTGTGCAAGCAGAAAAGTTACAGTTGACTAATAAGAGCCTGCTGCTATGGCTAAGACATCTCAGCCTCAGCCTTGACCAGAGGGAGGACTGACCGTTTTAGAGGAGCACTAAGTCCGCAAAGATGGCCAGTGAGCATGTGGGGAAGGCATTTATTTGGTGCCAGCTTTTGTCAGAGATGACTTCATTTAATTATGGCATAATCCTGCAAGCTGGTGTGGCCTTATCCTCCTTTTACAGATGGAGAAACTGAGGTTCAGAGAGGGTAGACGACCTGACCAGGGCCACATAGATAGGAAGTGACCCAGCCCTTCTGACATCCTAAGCCTGTTTCCATTAGTTTGTCTCCTTTTTGCTTCCTGCTGGCAGGCTTGAGATGGACTGATTGCAACCAGATGGGAAAGGACTGGGGATCAGGTGAAAGCCCCTTATACCCACGCTGGCTCCCCTGGACTGGGGCTGGGGGTGAGGGTGGGGGTGGCGGCAGTGTCCCCGGAAAAATGGGAGGGGCAAGAGGCTCAGTTCGGAACTCCTGTGGGGTTTATGTGTGTGTGTGGGGAGAGAGAGAGAGAGAGAGAGAGAGAGAGAATGATAGAACCAAGATAAATATGTAATTAGGTGTTTGCTTCCAAAATGAAAATAGCATTATGACTTATTTCTGGTTTTAAAAGCAAGGCATGCTCATGGTAACAAATTTAGTCGGTACAGAAAGGATTAGGAAAGGAAGTGAAAACAGCCTGTAATTCTACAAACTAGAAGAACCATGACCCGGAGCTAGGCTTTGAGTTGTGCATTCCCGGGCTTAGCTACTTAAAATTCATCTCAGTCTTGCCCGTTGGCAAGTTACCATGGGGACCACCAAACAGCGGCTAACATGAATTACTCTGATTTTTGGAATTTTGGACTCACTTAGGGGTGGCTGGGTTGATGTCACCTGAAAACTCCTTTAGGGCTTATTTTCTCTAAGATGAATTTTTAAACTAGCAAAATATGATGAGCCCATTAAAAGTCATGCTTTCAAAAACGAACAGTATGAGAAAAATTTCGATATGATGTTTGACAAAAGGGAACGTAAAATTGGGTATCCACAATAACCTGAGGCTGGATTAAGACGTACATCTAGGGGCACCCGAGTGGCTTCGTCGGTTAAGAGTCTGACTTCAGCTCAGGGCATGCTCTCACGGTTTATGAGTTCGAGCCCCCCATCGGGCTCTGGGACTCTGTGCTGACAGCTCAGAGGCTGGAGCCTGCTTCAGACTCTCTCTCTTCCTCTCTCTTTGCTCCTCCCCTGCTCACACTCTGTGCCTCTCTCTCAAAAATAAATAAGCATAAACATTTTTAAAAAGATGTATATATATTCACAGGAAAAAACACAAAGAATTTGCAGTAGTTCCTTAAAATGTTATCAATGTGTATTTCTGGGTGAACTGGTTTTTTTTAAAAAATATTTTTCTGTATTACTGAAGTGTTTATAAGGGGCAGTCAAAGAATAACATGCTATTTTTAAAAAAGGATAGATGTTTGGGGACAAGATGTTTTTGAAATCCGCAGTGACTGGTATGCGCAGAGACAAAGTAAAGCAGGGTATTAAGCAATTTCCTGTTGACCTTAATCAACATTCTAGCCTGGATGGATGTTGGAGAAAAAGGTGGGAGTAACTGGCTGAGGGAATGTTCGTTTGAGTTTCTGAAATATTCATTTGCTGCAAATCCTCTACTCTGCACCATCTCCAATGGAAATGCCCATTAAAATGAGCAAGAGAAAGAGTTTCTCTGTTGGAGCCCCGAAAGTCCTCATTTAGAGTTAGGGTTCTGCTTTCCCAGTGAACACGGGTGGTTTTTACCCGTGGACAGTCTGCCAGAAATCAAACAAAAGGATCAGGTAGGAGAAAATAGTCTGTAATTTTGGCTCTATGGATGTATGTCATGTAGTAAATTTCCTCAGCTCGGTGTGTGTTTCTGGTACGAAACTGTCAAAAACTCCCACGATAGCTCCCACTGTTTGGGGCCACCGGCAGGGACACTATGAGCCCAGAGATCCCTCCTGGGTGGCGCTAACAAGCTTCTCCAGCCTCCCATTGCTCTGTCCTTTCCAAATGAGTGGTAAAGACGACAATAAATATCAAGAATCCTTAAATCTCAGGGGAGAGTGGAGAGGTGAAGGGAGGTCTATTTTATGGCACACCTTCAATAAAAAAGATTTACAGGGAAGTCATTTTCTCTTCTTTCTAGGTGTTAGATTGAGAGGGTCCAGTAAACTAAACCCCAGAGAGAGCTTGGTATAAATAAAAAAATCCGACAACTGTCAAAACAAATAGCAACCAATCAGAAATACAACGCTGAGGGAAGCGCCAGTTCCCAAATAATTTAGAGAAGTGTTAGCCTGTTACAGCAAGAGTAAAGACTTAAAGGGACCTTGGGAGGCAATTTGGGAAGCCTCCTGAATCTCAGACTTGGAGATCTGATTGAGAGAAATGGGTAATACAGGTCTAGTTTTATCTCTAAGGAATAATCAAAGCCCTAACTATCAGTGAAGAATACAGTCTTTCATTTGTTCACCTGTCAGTCACTGAGTGCCTTCACTGGACGGCTGTGAGCTGGGTGATGGACATGCAGAGTGAAAGGACACAGACCTGTCCCCTTGGACCCCAGAACATGGTGGGGGGAGGAACCATAGCTATTATGCAGGGTGTCCTATACAGGGATAGGGGTAAATGCTGGCTGTTATTGTGGGAGATAGAGGAGAAGCAACTGTGTGTGTGTGTGTGTGTGTGTGTGTGTGCGCGCACATGCGCATGTGTGCATGCTGGTGATTGGCACAGATGAATTTGAAGGATACAAAAAGTTAGGCAGGTAAAGGGAGCCAGGATATAAATACATAAGCCAGAAAGATACAATAGTCATTTGTTCATTCATTCATTTGACACATATTGAGCTCCTACTATGTTCCAGGCACTTTCCCAAGAACTGAGTGAACAAGATAGACAATGTCCTTGCCTTCAGAGAGCTTATAATCTAGGCAATGAACAGGTAAGCAAACAAATCCAAAAAGAAGAGGCTTTCAAAGAGTAACGTGTGAAAAATATAAGAAAGTGTAATGTTATCTGAGGATGTGGTGGGCCTGAAGATGGCCAAGGACCATCTCAGAGAGATTACCTTCCATGCTGTGCCCTGAGTCAACAGTCCAGAGCTCCCGGGAAGGACATTCAAGGAGGTGGGAATGGCAAGTGTAAAGGTTAGAGCTTGGTGTCTTAAAGGATCAGAAGAAAGGGCACTGAGTGAGGGGGACATTGGAAGGGGTATTGTGGTCAGAGAGGTAAGTAGGGGCCAGATCATGTAGTGCCTGTGGGCACTCGTGAGGACTTTAAGAATTGTTTGTAAAGGGTGCGAGTGGGTAGGTAGACCAGTTGGTCAGCTATGGTGATAGACCTTGGTGGGAAGCCATGGTGGCCTGGGTGGAGGTGGTGGTTGTGAGCTTGGTCAGAAGATGACAGTTGGGATTATGTTCCGGAGGTAGAAGCAACCGTTTCTATGGAAGGATTAGAAGTGAGTGGAGAAGGAAAGAGGAATAAAGGATACCTTCTGGGATGCTTTTGCCTGAACAGCAGGTAGATGGTGGCCATTTACAGAGGTGGGGGAGAGAACGTTTGTTTGTTTTGTTTGAAGTGGGGAATAGCAAGCATGGCATAAACCCACATTCATAGACATGACAGGAAGGGCAGGCAGAGGTCTTGAAGGATCCCGTTAGCCCCATGAGAGCACCACTTGCAATACTGAAGCTTCAGGCAGTCAATGGAGACTTTCACAATGGGAAGTAACATTGTCTGGTTTCATCTTTTGAGAGATGAGCTTCCAGTGTAGGTGTTTGCTTGGAAGGAGGTGGCAGGAAGCAGCAATTAGTCAAGATGCTGGGGTAATGGACCTCAAGCTATATTACAAAGCTGTAATCATCAAGAAAGTATGGTATGGCACAAAAGCAGACACTCAGATCAACAGAACAGAATAGAGAACCCAGAACTGGACCCACAAACGTGTGGCCAACTAATCTTTGACAAAGCAGGAAGGAATATCCAATGAAATAGAGACAGTCTCTTCAGCAAGTGGTGCTGGGAGAACTGGACAACAACATGCATAAGAAAGAACCTGGAGCACTTTCTTACACCACACACAAAAATAAACTCAAAATGGATGAAAGACCTAAATGTAAGAGAGGAAGCCAACAAAATCCCAGAGGAGAAAGCAGGCAAAAATCTCTTTGAACTCGGCTGCAGCAGCTTCTTACTCAACACCTCTCCAGAGGCAAGGGAAACAAAAGCAAAAATGAACTATTGGGACCTCATCAAAATAAAAAGCTTCTTCCCAGAGAAGGAAAAAGTCAACAAAACTAAAAGGAACCGACGGAATGGGAGAGATATTTGTAAATGATATATTAGATAAAGGGTTAGCATCCAAAATCTATAAAGAACTTATCAAACTCAGTGCCCCCAAAACAAATAATTCAGTGAAGAAATGGGTAAATGACATGAATAGACACTTCTCCAAAGACATCCAGATGGCTAACAGACACATGAAAAAATGCTCAACATCACTCATCAGGGAAATACAAATCAAAACCACATTGAGATACAACCTCACACCCGTCAGAATGGCTAACATTAACAACTCAGGCAACAACAGATGTTGGCGAAGATGTAGAGAAAGAGGATCTCTTTTGCATTGCCGGTGGGAATGCAAACTGGTGCAAGCCCTCTGGAAAACAGTATGGAGTTTCCAGCAATTGCACTACTAGGTATTTATCCAAGGGATATGGGTGTGCTGTTTCAAAGGGGCACGTGCACCCCAATGTTTATAGCAGCGCTATCAACATTAGCCAAAGTATGGGAAGAGCCCAAATGTCTTTCAACGAATGAATGGATAAAGAAGATGTGGTGTATATATATACAATGGAGTATTACTCAGCAATCAAAAAGAATGATATCTTGCCACTTGCAACTACGTGGATGGAACTGGAGGGTATTATGCTAAGCGAAATTAGTTAGAGAAAGACAAATATCATATGACCTCACTCATAAGGACTTTAAGATACAAAACAGATGAGCATAACGGAAGGGAAGCAAAGATATATAAAGACAGGGGGGAGGGGTGAAACAAAAAAGACTTAAATATGGAGAACAGAGGGTTATGGGAGGGGGATGGGCTAAATGGGTAGAGGGCATTAAGGGATCTATTCTTTTTTTTTTTATGTTTTTTTTAATTTATTTCTAGGAGAGAGAGAGAGAGAGACAGCATGAGCAGGAGAGGGTCAGAGACAGAGGGAGTCACAGACTGAAACAGGCTCCAGGCTCTGAGCTGGCAGTCAGCACAGAGCCCGACGCGGGGCTCGAACCCACGAACCGCGAGATCATGACCTAAGCAAAAGTCGGACGCTTAACCGACTAAGCCACCCAGGCGCCCCAAGGGATCTATTCTTGAAATCATTGTTGCACTATGTGCTAACTAACTTGGATGTGAATTTTTAAAAATGAACTATAAAAAAGATGCTCTTGTAATGATGCAGGTAGAGCTGGTGGTAGCTGAAGTAAGAGAAGGTGAGAAGTAGATTCTTGAGCTATTCAATAGGTAGAAGATGCAGGACACAGTGACTCAGTAGATGTGCAAGATGAGATAGATTTTATGGGTTCTACGAAGTTCATGGATGCTTTCTCTTCACTCCAATGCAGCATAGAGCATGGGGAGGGTTGAGGAGGGGAGGAGTTAAGTTATAGACTCATAGATGTGTGTTATAGTTATAGGTGTGTCTTATAGTTAAGTTACAGACTCGCAGATGTGTACTGCTTCCCTAGTAGTCATTTGGTTCCTCCTTCTTCCCTGCCCTTCCTTCCCCGCTGTTCTGTCTTTCAAGGGGAGCTGACCCTGCCCCCATCTCCAAGGGTGGCTCCCATGTCTACGCAGGTAACTCACCCCAGGCCAGTGCTTAGTATGAGAATGGACATGTGACTCACTTGGGCCAATGGGACGGGAGGAGAGGTTTCCGAGGGCTTCTGGGAAAGCAGCTTCATTGCTTTTACCTGAGAGTGTCTGGATGCAGCCCTGTCTAGTCCCCTGGTGCTGTCCTGTGCGGATGTGCAGCCCCAAATCGCTGCAGCTGTCTGGCCACCACTCTGAGGATACTGAGACCCAAGTGGACAGGCTAGAGCCGCCCAGTTATGTGAGGAAGCTGTTAACATGTTGTACAGCCCGTTTGCATTTCCCTTACTGGCAGCTCGGAGCATCCGGACAGATACATCCGGATACAGATGGCCAGTGGGACATCGGGAGGAGATTTCCAGCAGGCACGTGGGCTTTCCGTGTGGGCCTGAAGCTCAGGTTAGAGTCTGAGGCAGAAAAAGAACTCTAGCTCACACTCCTGAGAGCTGGTGTTAATAGGATTGTTTTCCTATTCAAATAAGAGGTAAAAAAAATTTTTTTTTTTAACGGGGAGAGAAGTGGCATAGTGGAAGGAAGAACTTCCTTGAAGAGTGCTCTGTGGTGTCGTAGTGTAGGGGTGTGGTAGTGTAGGGGTGTGGTAATGTAGGGGTGTGGTAGTGTAGGGTGGATTATGGAGCCTCTTTAATTAAAGATCTAAAGGAGAGATGCTAATCATTAGAATGATTCAGACACTGTTCAGAGAGAAGCTGAATGACCTATTTTCTGAGATCTTTTAAAAGCGGAAATTCGTTTTGTGTTGGTTACCCCAGATGACCTCTAAGAGATGGAGACAAGCCCTGAGGAAGGAAGATGGGGGCTTTGGGGTCTGGCACCCAGGAAGGCCAAGTCCAGATTTCACACCTATGAGCTGACTTCTCTCCCTGAGCCTCTTTGTGAAGCACAGAAAACCTGTCCCCTCCCTCCCCCAAGGTGGTCCTGTGAATTAAATAGGAAGCTCCTATAAAGAGCGTGTACTATGCCTGGAAAATAGGAGCATAGGGGGGAAGGGGTAGAGGGAGGAGGGGGAGGTCCCCCTTCTTTCCCATTCTCTCTATGTCTCCCATAAGGGTTTGTAAAAAAGTATTCTAACTTTTGAAAATGTTTATTTATTTACTTG
Organism: Proteles cristata cristata; assembly: GCA_017311185.1. NCBI lineage: Eukaryota > Metazoa > Chordata > Mammalia > Carnivora > Hyaenidae > Proteles > Proteles cristata. The sequence goes on from JAESUZ010001754.1 coordinate 361,116, forward strand.
GGAGAGAGAGAGAGAGAGAGAGAGAGAGACTGAGAGAGGGCGCCTGCATAAATGGGGGAGTGACAGAGAGAAAGAATCCCAAGCATGCTCCAAGATGTCAGCACAGAGCCCGTCAGAGGGCTCAAACTCACGGAATCGTGAGACCATGACCTGAGCTGAAACCAAGAGTTGGTCACTTAGCCGACTGAGCCACCCAGGCGCCCCGCTCCCATCAGGAGCATCCTCAACTCCAGCATCCTAACGGACATGGTTACCAATGAGCTCTCCTTGTCAGATCTGACACTTAGTTCTCTGTTCTCATCTTCCTCCACCAATCAGTGGGCATTTAAAAAAAATTTTTTTTCTTACAGTTTATTTTTTGAGACAGAAACAGAGCGTGAACGGGGGAGGGGCAGAGAGGGAGGGAGGCACAGAATCCGAAACAGGCTCCAGGCTCTGAGCTGCCAGCACAGAACCTGACGCGGGGCTCAAACCCGCGAACCCCAAGATCATGACCTGAGCTGAAGTCGGACGCTTAACCAACCAAGCCACCCAGGTGCCCCCCAATCAGTGAGCACTTGAACTGGCCCATCACTCTCCTTGAATTTCCTCACTTGCCTGTGGCATCCCGGAGTCCAAGTTGGGTCGTTTTCCTACCCCTCTGGCTACCTCTTTGTCTCTACTGGCTTCTCCTCATCTTCTAGACCCTAGAAGGTCGAGTGCCCTGGGACTCGATCCTCAAGCTCGCTTCTCTAGTGCCTCACCCCTCAAGTGCCCCCAACTCAACCCAAGCAGAAAGCCCAATGCCCTTACCATGGGCCATCGGGTTCTGCCAGCCTGCACCCCCCAGTCTCCTCTGCTGCCTCCTGCCATTGTCCCCCAGCTCACCGGAACTCTTTGCTGTTTCAGGAAAATGCCATGCACACTGTCTGTTCAAGCCTGCTCACTTAACTGACTCCTCTAGCAGGCATCTCTGTACTTCACTTCTCTCAGGTCCTTGTCCCAATGTCACTGTTTCGGAGAAACTGTCCCCAGCAGCCTGAATATAACCTACTGTCAGGCTTCATGCTCTCCCCTGCACCTGCTGTCTCAGAGCTCAGCACTGCTCAATGCATTATATATTTATTCGTATATCTCCGCCATTAGAATGTCACCTCCATGAGGTCAGGGATCTTGTTTTCTGCACAGAATCTCCAGCGTCTGAAGCGGTGTTTGGCGCAACATGGGCACTCAGTAAATCTTTGTTGAGTGAACGCGTTCATTGAGAGTTATTGCGATTGTTATCACTAATGTCGTATTTCCCCAAGTTTAAGATTCTACGGCATATGCGTGCACAGAGGGAGTGCCAGTGACCTCCTGAGATCCCTCTTGGTTTTCCAAGTCCATTGGATGCTCTGTAAATTGCTTATGTGGGAACAGATCCAAACAGAAGTACTGATGCTCAGGGGCCTCAGATCACCGCACTCCTGGTGTTCCTGAACTTCCTTAAAAGCTGTCCTGAGCGATATGGTTAGACAGGCATTTAGACATGTCTGTTTTGGAGGCAGTCTGACCTATGGTGGAAACGTCAGATGAAACAGAAACATTCTGACATTTTAAAAGCTTTAATTTACTCACGATAAAAGCCATAACATCTGAGTATGTCAAGTTTATAAGGCATATACTTCAGAACAGGAATGTGCCCACCTAATGTGAGGGCATGTCAGCGATTGATTGACTTGTTGAAGGAGGACACTGGGAGCATCTTTGGAAGAAACAGAAGATATATCTGCAAAATATATCTGGAACTCAGCTTTAGGGTGAAGCTGTCATGCTCGCTTGCAGTATGAGGTTAGGTTATAAGCGAAATCGAACAGTTGCCCAGGTGATTCAAGCAGGTGCATCTCAGAGGCCCCGGAAGGACAGCACCCCCATGGCCGCTGTCGATCAGTGGGGTGTAGTGGAGAAAGCATGGAATTTGGAGTTACATGGACTGGAGTATGTGCCCTAGCTCTACTGTGTGATGTCAGGAAAGTTACTTAACAGCTCTGGGCTTTGGTTTCTCCTGTCTCCTGGCAGAGACTACTATGAACCACCCGATCTGTTTTCCCTGGAGCCCAGCGCTCAGCCTGACTGCATTTCTGAGCCTTCCTCGCAGTTGGTTATGAGCATGTGCCTGAGTTCTGGCCCAAGGAATGTGGTGAATGTCACGTGTCACTTCCAAGTGTAGCCCATAAGAACCTCTTGAGGGTTCTCCATCATGCTCTTTCCCCTTCTGGCCTGAGGCAGAGGAGCCTGGAAACTTCAGAAGCCATGCGCCAGGGACAGTGGAGCCACCAGCTCAGAAGGCATAGGTCCCTGCATTGGTGCCTCAAGGAGAGCTGCCTGCTTGGGACTTTGAGTGACTGAGAAACAAGTGTCAACGAGAAAGACAGTTCTGTGTGTCCCACCCCTGGGATCTGGGGGCTCAGTTGTTCTATCAGACACCACTGCCCTAATAAATGAGGATAAACATTTTTTTTTGGAGACTTGAAATATATTTGGGGTTCGAAGCTCCCAGAACAGGTCCTGGTGTGCGACAAGGGGTTGGTACTGGTTCTTAGGATCCTCTCGCCTAGTTAATCTATCGTGGTCATCCCACCCCAGCCCCGGGAGGGATATCAAGAAGTACAAAATATAGTCCCAGCTCTCGACTTCTAGGCACAGACAACGGGAGGAAACAGTAACCCTCCACGATATATACAGTAGCCTTCCCTTATGTGTGGTTTTGCTCTCTGGGGTTTCTGTGACCCGCTGTCAACCTCAGTCTGGATGCACGTGGACCATATGTCAGGAGGTCAGTGATAGCCTAGCGCTGTGTCACATGCCTCCGTCCTTCACTGCGCTTCACCTCATCACGTAGGCAGTTTATCATCTCACATCATCACAGAAAGAAGAAGGATGACTGTTGGACCATAAGATGTTTAGAGAGAGAGAGAGAGAGAGACCACATTCATGTAACTTGTTCTTATATATATTATAGATTGCTATAACTGTTCTATAATATATTTCATTATTAGTTAGTGTTGTTAATCTCTTACGGTGCCTGATTTATTTATTTACTTTTTTAAAAAAGTTTTTATTTATTTATTTATTTTGAGCAATCTCTACGCCCAGCGTGGGGCTCGAGTTCACAACCCCAAGATCAAGGGTCGCACGTTCTGCTGACTGAGCAAGCCAGGCGCCCCTTACTGTGCCCAATTTATAAGTTAAACTTTATCATAGGTATGTAGGGACAGGAAAAGACACAGCATATAGAGGGTTCTGTGTCTGTGGGTTCAGGCATCCACTGGGGGTCTTGGAATGTTCGCACAGGTAAGGAGGATGACGTAGATCCTTAAATACCAGACCTCTGAAGGACAAGAATGGAGTGTCTCTAGGATCACTGAATTCTGATTAGAATTCAGAGGAAGTTCCCTTTGGTTGGGCTAGTTAGGGAAAACTTAATAAATCAGCAGGTTTCAGAAGAGATTGGTTACATGGGCCACAAGTCGTGGTCAACTAAAAAATTTGTTTCATTTTGGACACATGATACAGTCAGTCTCTCAACACATATTTGTTGCTAACCATGTTAGCAAGGTAGGCTGTTAGAAAAGTAACCTAGAATATGGAAAGACTATAAATTAGGACAAGGATGCTCATTACTGGGACATTTAAAATGTCAAATGATCAGAAGCGACCCAGATGTGCAATAGTGGGAACAAGCTTAGGCAGATCAGGGCGCATCCTGATGTACTCTGTCCCTGTGAAACTCCATCGTTTCTGACTGTGCGGGATGGCTCCTCCATCTATGACTTTGGCCCTGACTGCTCCCAACTCCACTCCCATATCTCTAGCTGCCTAATGGGGTGTCTCTAATGTATCTCAGACTCAGTGTCCCCAGCCAAAGCTTAGGAGTCACACCCCATCCCCTGCCTCCGCCAGGCCCCCTCCACCCCTCTTGAGAATCAGGATTCTAGAAATCTCTTTTAAAGCCATCCTCTTCTCTTTATCTCCGCTGCTGCCCCTGGGCACCTGGACTGTGGCTCACCTGTCCTCCTACAAGCGGTCTCAGCTCCTCTCCAGTCTCTTCCACATCACCTCTGAGTGTTTTGCCCCAGCTGTTCCTCAACCTGAAACTCCTCAATGATTTCCCAGTGCTTCTATTTTTAAAGTTGATTTATTTATTTGGTGGGGGAGGGGCAGAGAGACTGAGAATCCCAAGCAGATCTGAGAATCTGCACTGTCAGTGCAGAGCCTGATGCGGGGCTCGAACTCAAGACCTGTGAGATCATGACCTGAGCTGAAATCCAGAGTCAGTTGCTTAAAAAATGAACTATTGGGACCTCATCAAGATAAAAACCTTCTGCACTGTAAAGGAACCAATCAATAAAACTAAAAGGCAACCGATGGAATGGGAAAAGATAGTTGCAAATGACATATTGGATAAGGTGCTAGTATCCAAAATCTATAAGGAACTCACCAAACTCCGCACCAAAAAACAAATAATCCAGTGAAGAAATGGACAGAAGACATGAATAGACATTTTTCCAAAGAAGACATCCAGAAGACCACCAGACACATGAAATGATGCTCAACATCACTCATCATCAGGGAAATATAAATCAAAACCACACTGAAATACCACCTCATGCTGGTCAGAGTGGCTAAAATGAACAAATCAGGAGACTCTAGATTCTGGTGAGGATGTGCAGAAACGGGCACCCTCCTACACTGTTGGTGGGAATGTAAGCTGGTGCGGCCCCTCTGGAAAACAATATAGAGGTTCCTCAAAATGTTAAAAATAGAACTCCCCTATCACCCAGCAATAGCACTCTAGGAATTTACCCAAGGGATACAGGAGTGCTGATGTATAGGGGCACATGTACCCCAGTGTTCATAGCAGCACTCTCAACAATAGCCAAATCATGGAAAGAGCTTAAATGTCCATCAACTGATGAATGGATCAAGAAGATGTGGTTTGTATATACAATGGAATACTACTTGGCAATGAGAAAGAATGAAATCTGGCCATGTGTAGCAACATGGATGGAACTGGTCGGTATTATGCTGAGTGAAATAAGTCAGGCAGAAAAAGACAGATACCATATGTTTTCATTCATATGTAGAACAGGAGAAGCTTAACAAAAGACCATGGGGGAGGGGAAGGGGGGGAAGTTACAGAGAGTGAGGAAGGCAAACCATAAGAGGCTTTTAAATACTGAGAACAAACTAAGGGTTGATGGGCTGGGGGAGAGGGGAAAGTGGGTGATGGGCATGGAGGGAGGCACTTGTTGGGATGAGCACTGGGTGTTGTATGGAAGCCAATTTGACAATAAATTATATTTGAAAAAAGTCAATTGCTTAACTCACTACGCTACCCAGGTGCCCACCCCCCGCTCCCTACTGCTTTTAGAACAAAGCCCCAAATCCTTCACTTGGCTCACCCATACCTCCCTGTCTGAGCCTTGCCTGTCTTTCAACCTTCTTGTTCTGCTGTTCTTCTCCACTCCTTCCCCACAGTCCAGCCACAGGTCATTGCTCAGCTCTTCTCTCTGCTCCGAATGCACTGTCCAAACCCGCTCCCCGCCTCTAAACACAACATCGCCAGGCTCGCCTTCTGCGTTTCCTCCAGACCTCCCTGGACCCATCACTTCAAGGTAGCTCTCCATGGTTCTGCATCTCAGTCAGGTTCCTCTGGGTCCTGCATGGTAGCTTACATGCAGCCTGGACCAAGGAAAAGATGGCTCAAGGGCCTTCTGGATGGTGAGAAGCTGGGTGTTAAAAAACATTGGTCACTAACAATGCAGCGTGGGTGTCTCCCTCTGTACAACTGAGTGTGAGACCATGGAGTGTTGTTTTGATATTGAGTTTGAACCAGGGCTTGTCATCCGTGCCAAAAATATTTACCATGTGCCTGACACTGTGCTCTTTACCCTGCTCCCCGGGAGCCTGCCATTTATTTAACACATTTCAGAAACCTGGGTATCAGGAGAGCAAAATCTGTTGCAGGGAACTCCTGTGACTGTGTTTTATTTCCTTGAGTAAGACATTTAATTTTCTGGGTCTCAGTTGTAATAACAGTCCTTGCTGACTGCCCCATGGTGACTGGGGCTGGCGTTCATGCTGCTAAAATACTTGGATATCTTTAGGCCTTGGATGGGATGCAGAGGAGAAGTCGGGCTTTGCATCTGAGCTGTTGAAGGTGCAACTTTCCCAAGACCATTTCTTGATCCCTGTCCCCCCTGGAGGACCTGTGCTATTAAACCAGAGAGCAGAGCAGGTCTTGGCTGGCAGGGACCCAGGGATTAATGTCCAGGGCGTTAACATCATAATTGGCCCGGCTTTGAAGGCGGCAACATCTGCTGTGTGAGACCCTGATGCCAGAGCCCATGTGGCACCTCCCGGCTGGCCAGGACCCCCTGTCTTGGGAGGCTGCAAGGCAGCTGGGGGGTGGGGGTGGGGTGGCTGCACTTAGCACACACTCCATGGCTACTGTCAGGTGTTGAAAAGCTCTTATTAGGGCCAAGGAATTGACATGTCCTGGGCTTCTCAAGAAGACAATGGGGACCCACGGGAGAGGCTTTGCGCCGGAAGGCGCCCAGGGACTGGTAATTGAGTTACTGGTAAAGTACCGAGGCGCTGTGGCCGTGACAAGTATTAGTGGCGGGAGGCTGGCGGGCTGTTGCAAGGCTATTCTGTGCTTTCCCTTTGGCATGGAGTATTTGGAGATTAATTCTTTCTTTAAACATGTTTACTGGGGCAGTAGAGCCCGGTGTTCAGGAGGGCAGTTGGGAAGTCAGACTGCTGGTACCTGGAGGATGTACCCCATGGCGGGATGCATTGTCTCTGTCACAACATTCCTGGGATGCCTCATCTTCCAGATGAAGACACCGAGGCTCCAGCAGGCTGAATGCCCTGCCTAAGATGACACAGCCTTCAAAGATAGATTATGGATAAGAATCTTCTCTGTTTTCAGGCCCACACTGCCCTTACTACAACCTGGGTGCATTTGTGGACACGGCCCAGTTAGGTCCGTATAGTTTTCTTTGCTCAGTTTCCCGCTTCCGGAAGAGCTCTCAGATGCACCCACTTCCTACCACTCCTGGCCTGAGCGGCTCTTATCTGCATGACTACAGCCTCCCAAGTGGACTCTCTGCCCCTTCTCTGCTCCCCTCTGCCTACCCAGCAGGGGCAGATTTCAGGATGTCACTTCCGCACTTCCCGTCCCTCAAAGGCCTGCCATTGCCATGAGGCTAGATTCCAAAATACTTAACAAGGCCTTCAGTCCCCCCACCCCCGCCCCCTGTGTCTCCCGCTCCATCTCCTTCCATCTCTGGACTCTTGGCTCTACCCACATAGTCTTCCTGAACGCTCTGGAAGGCTCTATGCACTTAGTTCTGCCTTGGGGCCCTTACATATGCCATTCCTTCTGCCTGAAACTCTTCCCTGACTTTTTTCTGGGTGACTTCTAGTCAACCTTGAATGTTTCCTCCTCGGAGGATGTTCCTGTCTACCAAAGTCCTCTTCTTGGTGTCCCCTGCTCTGCCTTCGTCGCTTGTTAATTTCTTGCAATTATTTTTTTCTTCTGTGACTTTGCTGCCTGCTTTCTTTGGTCTTGGTCTTTCTCTCCCTCTATTTTGTGAGCTTCTGGAGGTTAGGGACCTGGATGGCTCTGTTTCCACAATCTCCCCGCATCAAAACCATTGCCCGGCACTCAGTGCATTTCCAACAAGCACGTTTTGTATTTGTCGAATGAATAAATGGTTCTCAAAAACTGCTGGCATTGTCTCTGACAATGTAAGTGCATGTAGGCATATTTATACCAGCCAGTTCATTCTAAGGCAGTTTTCATCCATTTATTCATCCATGCATCGTGTCCATCAATATTTACTAAGCACCAACTGGATGCTGGAGATGCAAAACTGAACAAGAAAAGTTGCCAGCCCTCCAGTAACTGAGTAACTCGGGGGGCGGGGCGAGGCGGTGGAGACAAATCCTGAGCTTCTGAGTCAGGTGTGGGTGACTGGTTCTCCAGTTACTCAGTGTGTGACCTTGGGCAAGTCACTTGTCACTTCACTGAGCTCCTGGCGACTACTCTGTAAAGCGGAGATAAGCAGGCACATCTTGCAGGGCTATTCTGATGCTAACATGAATGAGATAAAGTGTGTAAAAGCAGAGCGCAATAAAGAGAAGATGTTATTTTTGTTTTTATTAGCTGTGTGGGGCATTAAGGGAGAGTCAGGTCATCTACCTGGTGGTGGTGGAGAATTAGAGAGGCTCTAATACACGATGAAGTGCCTTTGAGGCAAGGTGGGTAGGGGTGAGGGCTTGGTGACAACAAAGAGGGGTTCCTGGGGCGGGGGGCATCTGGATTGCAGTGTTTTGAAAATAAGCATCTCCTCATTTCTCTCTCCTTGAGGGGCACAAACCACCTTCTCTTCTGAGAATAGTTTGGTTTGTCTTTGGAAAAGCCCCAATGCACCAACACCTCCCCCACCCTCATCCCTGTTCCCATCCTGTTCCCTTCCCCCCCCGCCCCTGCTGCCAAGCCTGTACCTCTATTTCCCCTTTCCTCTCAAAACTCAGAAGAATGGGGGGTTGGAAGCATCTCTGTCATCCATCCAATGAAATTAGGAGCTGGCAGCTGTGGTTCGATTAATCCCTCCTCTCCTCTCCCAACCTCTGGGAGACTTGTTCTCAGGAAGGACAAGGCAGGGATATGAGACTTAGCAACAACGTGGAGATGGATGGGGGCCCGGAGTCCACCTCATCTGGCTTCCATCCTGGGCAGGAATCCCCTGGCAATATCCTTGAGGAGGGGCCCTACTGTACACTTTCTTGAATGTGCCCTGACCCTAGGTCATGTCAGTGGGAGTCAGTTTCACCGTGAACTTCAGTCTCTAAGCCCACAGGATTCAGTAAAAAGCACTGCAAAGTAAACATCTCTTCAAGGAAGAAGTAGCAAGTATTGAATGGTTGGGGCCCTGGGAATCTCACTGCCAGGATCTACATCCCAGCTCTGTCACCTTGGAGTGATGAACACAGCTAAACCTCAGTTTCCCAATCTGTAAAATGGGAATGATAATGGTAGTCCCTTCCTGAGAGCTGTTGTGGGGATAGTTGCAATAACAAGGGGGAAGCCCTTAGAACCCTACCATGTCCAGAGTCCTGGCTTGACACCTAACGGTGTTGATGGTTAGGATTAAGTCTTGGTTGAACCCTGCCAAAGCAAGGGCTGGAGTGAGATTAGAAGGGCCCAGAAAAATCCTCAGCCTCCCTAACTCCCTCTTTCTGCTTTCTGAGGAAAGTGCCTTCGCCAGGGAGCAGTGCCTTTCATTGTGTGGCAACAGAGAAGCTTGCGGCAGAGTAAAGAGAGCCGGGCCTCTGCAGTGGGCAGTCTGTGGGCCTCTTACTAAGCACCTGGCCATGGGTACTTACCTACCCTTTTTGCACTTCTGTTTTCTCACTTGCCAGACAGACACTGCCATCTCTACAAGAGAGGGTAGGGTCTGATATTTTAGCATCGCCTCCCCTGGTTCACTCTGGTCAGGGCCACCTTGGTGACTGGTTACTGCCACTATCTCCAGTCTGGCCTCTGTTTCCCTGTTTGTCCCCATATAGGTTAGGCTCCTCCCACCAACCAGAGCAAGCTTCTGAAAACCCAAGTCAATGAACATCCAATGTTGCTGCTTTCAATATCCCTGAATCAGTAACTCTCATCCCGGCCTATAAGCACGTCCTGTCTTCTACCTCTCCCATTCATGCTGCCCCTCCCACGTGGCTCCTTCTGGGAACACCCCAGGGCATTTGCTCATGCTGTTCCCGATCCCTAGAATGTGTTTCCCCCAGATAGCAGCATAGCTCATTTATTCTGCCCAACCCTCCCCTCCTCTGAGAGTCCCCGCGTGGCTACCTATCTCTCACGGCATTTCCTTTTGGGCCCTCCCTCTCCCCCACCCCTGCTCCATCTCTCTGCACAGCACTTATCAGGGCCTGACAAACATTTATGTATTTGTTAGTCTATTGCTTTTTCCTTCTCATCAGGCTGCAGAGCCCAGAGAGGGGAGGATCCGCCTCTTTGATCTCTGCTGGATCTCCGGCACCCGGCGCAGTGCCTGACTCGGTGTAGATAGTAGTTTTTGAATGAACAGGTGCAGAGCATGCCCAGGGATTAACATTGTGGAAATGGGCCTGGCCCATTGTAGGTATTTGATAAGTGTGAGTTTTTAATCCCTTCATTATCAAACTAGAAAGTACATTGAAAGAGCAAATACCCTTGGGAGGGGCAACACGGGTGATTTCAACTCACCTGGGATTCTTGCAAAGGGGAAGGCTAAGGGGGGGTGGGGAGGAAGGCAAGCGGAGGCCCCAGCCACACTTCACTTGCTAAGCAGTTTTGCCTCTGGCCAGCTCTGTTTATGCCTGCGTAGGACGATTCTCCAGGCAATTGAATTGAATTACCCTTTTCATTCTAATAATCTGAACGGAATTCAGATGTGGTATTTGATGAGGTCTTGTCTATCGAGCAACTGCAGGACTGCCTGGCACATTGCAGCAAACGACCATCAACTTGAGGGCCGCCGTGCCTCCACCAAAGTGCCAATATTTCCATGGAAAATCCCGGTCATTTACAGTTTATGTCTCAAAAATGAATTTTTATTTCATTGGTTTAATCTTCAGAGTTATCAGAAACGTGTGTTTATTCCCAGGGAGACTTCAAATGCATGATTCTCGTAACAAGACCAGAGCTGGAAGATTTCCTGAAGTGGGGGCAAAGGAAAGTGCTCCCTGCCTGGCTGGAATTGCTGTGTGTACGATGCCCTGCAGAGAGAGAGAAGAGAGCAGGCTGGACGCCTTCCAGAAATCAGAAGGGAAGCTGATTCCTACTTGGAAGGGTGTTAAAATCTTAAGAGCAAGGCCGACAGACCGAGGGGAGAAAGTGAAGGAGAGAGAAAAATGTGTGAGCATTTTTTTTTTTCTGTTTTCTTACAGCCAAATGCCTGGAAATCTACGGCATCCGGCAATTCCCTGGCCATGGCGCATAGTAAGACTCAGGAAATATAAGTTAAATTGGAGTTGAATTTGGCTGATGAGGGTTTGGAGGCAGTGTTAGCTGCTGTGATCTGATTCGACCAAGTCTCTCCCTGCACTCCCCTCCCCCTAGCACACTCAGATTGTCTAATAACCTGTCACAAGTAGCAACAGCACTGAAGGCTTTGGCTGTGTCACAGGAAAAGATCCAGCCCTTCCCAGGAGATCTCCCCGGCACAGGAGCCGGCCCAGCTCTGCCCACACACTGGGTCTCTGAGTCAGAAGGGCATGTTTTTGCAACTAATTTTACTACTCTTGTTTCTATCGCATTGGCGAAACACTGCTAGCTTTTTTTGGGGGGGGGGAGGGGGGCGGAAAGGGGTCTGCACCAGCCAAGATCCCAAGATTAGTTATCTTGATAAGGAGACATTTCCCTGACCAGCCTCCCACCCTGCTTCCTCATTTTCTGCCCTTAGACAGCTCGGGAGAGATAGATGGCAGTGCAAACAGCATCATCAAGGAAACATCTCCTGCAGCTCGTCTGCCAGGCAAGGGCTCTTGGAATCATAGATAATTAGTGAAGTTGTAGCAGCCAGCTAACTCAGCACCGGTGCAACGCTTCTGGGTTAGTGATTGTAGTATCTCTAAGTAAAGGGGTTATTCCAAGCATCAGTTATGGGCAAATGCGACTGACTTGTACTGTCCCAGTCTTTTGTGGGTATAGCAACAGAGCAGACAAAACTCCGTACTCACTTGGGACTTATATTCTAATGATCCACATTTGTCTACCTATCTTATGCAGTGACTTGAAATGACATAGACAATAAAATTACAAAATAAATATATCAGGATCAAATTATATGCCAATGAGAAGGGAAAGTCAGCACTAGGGAAGAAGAAATACCACTAGAAAATTCATAGTGTCTTATAGAGCTGCCAATGCCAAGTGGGAACTTTGGTCTGAAGCTCCTGGATGGCCAAGGTAGAGAGGGGAAGTATATCAGTCACATGAGTCTCGTTGTTCAGAAAGGGATATCAATACTTTCCATATTTCTTCTTACAGTTAAATCTGTTATCTAATCATATGACCTTATTTGAGCCTTAGAACGACCTTATGACTCAATGATCATTATTAACCCCATTTTACAGGTGGAAAACCTGGGGCTTAAAAAAGTTGTGTACCTTTCCCAAGGTTGTATCTGGAAAGTGGCAGAGCTGAGGTGAACTTTTAGGCAGTCTAAATTCAGAGGCAGTGAGCTAGAGCTCTTAACCATATGTGGTTGACCCTTGAACTACGCAAAAATCTGAGCATAACTTTTGAATCCCCCCAAAACTTAGCTACTAATAGTCTACTGTTGGCTGTAAGCCTCATTGAGAACATAAACAGTTGATTAACAGTTTGTATGTTATACGTGTCATACACTGTATTCTTACACTAAAGTAAGCTAGAGAAAAGAAAATTTTAAGAAGAGAAAGAGAAGGAAGAGAAAATATTGTACTGTGTATGTGTATATATATATATATATATACGTACTGTGTGTGTTTATATATATATGAAATTCATTGGTTTCTAGACCCAAGACATCCCAAGAATGGGAAAACCAGAGCTGTTAGGTCCCGGGTTTGAGATGACCTGGGCCTAAACTAGCCTGCAATCTTGTACTCATTTCCTGTTGTCATAAAGGCAGAAATAAGTAAAAACAAACAAACAAACAAACAAACAAACAAACAAACAAACAAACAAACAAACAAACAAACAAACAAAAACACCTCTAGCTGGGCTCTGTCTGTTCTCAGGCTCCAGCCTTACAAGGAAGCCTCAGTAGGTCTGGAAGAGGTGTGTGGTGCTGGGAAAAGCCCTTGAAAGGCGCTCTCCAAGGTGCTGAAACACGAGGGGCTTACTCCTTTCCAGATTGGCCTCTTCCCTCTAAGTCACTAATCCTGGTAACCACAAGAGTGAAAACAAAACAAAACAAAACAAAACACCCTCCTTCAAATAGGAGACAAACTGCATGACCAAGCTGACAAAATGTACCAATTTGTAAACGTTCAAGTTTATTTACAGGCTATGCCAACCCTGAGAGGTAACACAGGGTAAAGGTTATAGCATGGACTCTAGAACCAGACTGCGTTAGCTCAGCAACTTATTAGCTGCGGGACTTTGGGCCAATTTCTTAAACCTTCTATGCCTCACTTCCTCACCGTAAAATGGAGGTAGTAGTAATAATAATCATAATAATACCCCAGGAAGAATTGTTGTGAGGGCCAAATAGTTGTAAGTCACTAAGTACTGTAAAAAGTGCATGGCAAATAAGATCTATATGTGTGTTTGTTAAGAAACATCTCTTAGAGCAAAATTGCTTGGTAATGGGGTCATTTCTGGGATGATGAACCCAGCAGAGTAACTCATGCCATTGGGTAAATCAAGCCTTAGGGGATGCAGTGATGGCAGAGGACATAGAAAACAGCATCTTGTTCTCATTCCTCTCTACCACATTCACATGACAACACAAAAAACTATGCACCAGATGCAATTTCCTCTTGCATCTTGGACTTCTGAGTCCAATGATTTTCTAAAATGTTGAATTCTGTTTGCTCTACAGTTTTTAAACAACAGCTGTTCATTCCACCCCAGAGGTGGCAGCGAGTCTGTGTTGGGGGATGTTGAACGCGTACCCACATCCCTTGGCTCCTCACGGGGATGTTAGGGGGGTCTAATTAATTACTGTTTGTAAAGCATTGAGAAATTCTCTAGTGAAAGTTGCTATAGAAATGCAAGTTGCTGTATTATGATTACATGTACTTGTAATTGTTTTCAAAGTTTACTTACTGGGCCGGGAGAGAGGGAGAATATAGGTTTTTTTTTTTCCTTGATGATGTGGATAATGCTTTGTAAATTGGCATTTATGGGTGTCAAATCACTTTATGGAGATGTATCTTCAGAGCTACAAGAATCTCAGAGTGGGAAATGCACATTGAGCATTCCTTCTTTTGCTTTTGCTTTTTTCACTCCTTATGTCCACAGTTTAACTAATGTGAAAGAAGCAACCATGTGCATCCAAACTTAAAATGCCCCAGTATGTATTTTTATATAAAGTTTCCTACAATGGAACCAGTTTTTTTTTTTTTTATAGAACACGCGTCCCATTAATTTATGCTAAAGGCTGAGCAACATTAGGTTGAAATAAAATTTTGAAGCAGAAACAAAGAAAGTTAGGGGTAGATGTGAACTCCAACAATTAAAATTTTGTGTTGGGTGCCTCTAAGTCTTGGCTTGGCTTTATTTTGTTAAATTGTGTGAAATGATTAGTAGCAAGCTCATATCTGAGAAGTATCTTTCCATGGTTATATATATATTTGTTTCTCTTCATTATCTACTTTCCCCTATTTTATAGGAAAATACCTATTTTATTGATGTGGTTGACCACTATATGAAACCTACCCACCTTTCTCTAATGTATCTATTTCCTAACTCAGGTGTGAGATAGTGATACCAATCTTAACGTACTAAAAAGGAAAAGCTGACTGGAATTAAAATTTAGCATTATACGGAGACAGCGCCCAAGACCTTGTTTGTGAGCTGTTTACACTGTGCTGAAGTCTGAATCAGATAAGAACACTATCAGTGCTGCCATTAGCTACTACTCCTCAGTCAAGTTTTATCTATAGCCTCACAAAAATTGATTTGCAGTCAGTTATATTTGTTTTTTAAAATCCCATAAAATCTAAGAAGCCTATTTCAGTCTGTAAAATGAAGCAAATAATTGCCTCTTTTATATGAATAAAGTGTAAAATCCATACCTGGACTAATGGCCATTTTCCTATTCCTCAGAAGGCGCTTTGAGTGCCAGCCACACCATACACCGCATAGATTTTCTACGTTTATGCTCTTTTATGAATTTCTAAACCAAATTTGGAATTCTCATCAACTCTTCCTGCTGTTTTCTGCTACCTGCCTCTCACCTTTACCCGCTACAGACATTGACATTCTCTGCTCTAGTATCTTGTATGTGGTGAGATTTCTCACCCACTAATCAATAAAGAAAAGAATGAATGGGTGACCTGGGGCTTACTTCTCGAGGGTAGGGAGTCTTATATTTGCTTGTAGCCTTTGGTATGGTGGTCTGATGGCAGAGGGCAGATAATGATAGTATTTATTCAAACCATCCAATGCACATCTGCTCACGATGGCTTTTGTTCCTAGTGGATTAGCTATATTGCAAAGGATCAATAAGCCAAATAATCCTGGCAGATCTTCACTTAAAATTCTTAGGGATGCTGTCACTTGCTTAACTGCATTCAGTCCTATTGATTTACCGCTCACATCCTTCTAATTTTCTCCTTCCCTACTGACCATCCTAGTCTGGGCCACCACCGCCTCTCACCCGCACAGCCACAGTGTCCCCCTAAAGTCTGCTCTCAATCATTTTTGCTCCTTCTTACCTCTTCATCTTCATTGTAGCAGAGGGGTCATTTAAAATGCAAGTCTTATCATCTTGATTATGGGGTTCTTAAGACCCTTCAGTGGCTCTCATTGATTTAAGGACTAAAAAAAAAATAAAAAATAAAAAATAAATCTGCCTTTGTTTCTCCCTCCACAAGTCACTCTGCCTTCTTTGCTCTAGCCACTCTGCCTTCCTTCCTGGTTCTTAATTATCTCAGTTTGCTCCCCTGCCTTAGGACCTTTGCGCATGGTATTGCCATTGCCTGGAACACTCTTTTTTCCCCCTCACCTTTTACCTGATTACCATGTCATCCCTTAAAGCCCAGCTTCCCCAGTCTAGCTAAAGCTTTGCTTACAGACTCTTTCTAATGCCCAGTGATTTTTCCTTCCTCACAGTGTAGTTTGTAGGTGTGTGTGCGTGTGTGTGTGTGTGGGGGGGTGTATGTCTAAGCTCAGAAGAGAAGGAGTTGGGCCTGTTCTTTGCTCCCCACTCTATTCCCAGAACTTAGAATCCCCTGGGACAAAGGAAGGATTTAGAAAAAAAATTGTAGAATGAATGAATAACTCTGGACTAAATTTAAGATCTTTGTCTAACAAAGCAGCAGTCAGGGAAGAAATTTATATGCTCAAATGCCTGTTTTCCAGCTGCTGGGAAGGTATGCATCACCCAGCTCTACTATCAGTGAGTCCTTGGTATCAACCTCAGAAATGATGTGATTTTTTTTCCCAGTAGAAGTTCAGCCCTTTATAAAATAATTCCTGCACATCGTGGCAGGTGACCAAGAGGTCCATGCAAATAATTAAAGAAGGGCACATGATTGCCAAATCAAGCAACAGAAAAAAAATAATACCGGACAATTGTACAATGAGGATTCTTTATCAGTGAAATAAATAGCCCAGAAGCCATCCATGTGGAAATGCCCCAGGGACACAGTGTTCTTGGTAAGGTGAGGCAAGCAATCCCCCCTCACTAGGCTCCCACTGGCGTGTCTGGCTTGTGTTGCCCTCCCCCGTTCACACCTTCTGACCAGGACAACCTTGCTCAGAGCACCCCCAGCAAGTCACACCAGGAACGTGATTCCTTCTGCTCAGTCTGCCTCCCTTTCCCATCACCTTCTTCGCACTTCCATTTCTGGAACCCCAGGGCAAACATCCACTCATCACTTCCCTGTCCAACTAACTCCTTATACAACATTTCCTTGTCCAGTTGAAATTTTATTTTATTTTATTTTATTTTATTTTATTTTTTTAAAATGTTTTATTTATTTCTAGGAGACAGAGAGAGAGACAGCGTGAACAGGGGAGGGTCAGAGAGAGAGGGAGTCACAGACTGAAACAGGCTCCAGGCTCCGAGCTGGCAGTCAGCACAGAGCCCGACGCGGGGCTCGAACCCACGAATCGCGAGATCAGGACCCAAGCGAAAGTCGGACGCTCAACCGACTAAGCCACCCAGGCGCCCCTAGTTGAAATTTTAATGTTTCCTTCATTGTCTGAGTAAATGGCCCATCCACACCATCCATCAGCTCATGGCAGAACCCAGGGGATTGTCCTTGCTTCTTTCTTCTCCCTTCAATCCCAGGCACATCCCATTCATCAAAGTCCTGCCCCAAATCTGGTCCTTTCCTCCTACCACACCCTCCTGATCTTAACCACCATTTTCCCTGCAAAGGTGTCCCCGTGGGCCCGCTCGTCTTTACTTGCTTCCTTTCAGCCACACTGGCCTCCTGCTGTTCTTCAACATTGCAGGCACACTCCTCCCTCAGGACCTTTGCACTAGCTGTTTCCTCTACCAAAGACACCTTTCCCTAGATAGTTATTATTTATTTATTATTCCCTAGATATTATTTGGTCTGTCATCTCCTTCAGGTAGTTTCTCAAACGTTCCTTCCCACTAAGACCTTCCCTGACCACTCTATAAAATATTGCAAATTTCCTTTCCCAGAAACACGCTAGCCCACGTCCCCAATGTATTTTTCTCCTTATGTGCCTAGAAGGAGTCTGCATTTGGCTTAGTGCTCTGTGTTGCCAACTCTAAATCCATTAGGTATCTTTCTAATTTTTTTAATTAGAAAGAGTGGCTTCACGTCCTACATGGACCGCAGTGTGGGATTTGAACTCACCACCTTGAAATTAAGACCTGAGCTGAGATCAAGAGTTGGACACTTAACTGACTGAGCCACCCAGGCACCCCAAGATATCTTTTTTTAAACAAGAGACCCTGCAAGTTCATTTTGACCTTGCTTCCACAAATTACGTAGCTGGTCTTAACAACATGCTATGTTTTTGACTTACTTTGTTGCTTGCATATCTCCCCACTAGGGAGTGAGCCACAGGGGCAGGGGTCCTCACCTCTTTTGTCCATCACTGTAACCCTAGACCTAGAACAGAGCTGTGTATGGGGTAGATGCTCAAGACATATTTGTGAATAAATGAGTCCTCCCGGTTAAATTAGCCAGACATCTGGGAGTCACCCTTGACACTTATCAACTTCCATGGACCCCCACATTCAAGTTACATCTATTTTGTTCCTTAAATATAGTTTAGATCTGTCTGATTCTCTCCATTTTCTGTGTACCACCCTCAGCCGGATTACCTGGATGCTTCCTTGCACTGTGCTTAACTAGTCTCCATCGTCCCCATATGTCCAACCACTCCCCATAGTTACTGCCTTCTACCTGAAGAGCCCAAGATGAAGGTCAAGTCCCTGACATAACCTCAAGGGCCTGCCTGAGCTGGCCCTGTCTGCCTCTTCTCCCACATCCTGCCCTCCCTCTTGGCAATGCAGCCTCCTGGGCCGCCTTTCGACCCTGCAAATACATTGTTTATTGTTTGCTTGCAAACCCTTCTGTCTCCTGTTTCCAGAACACTTTTCACTCCCTCTAACTCTTGCTCACCCTCATCCCTTTCCCAAACTCCTGAGTTAAATCTCCCCATTATTTGCGATCACAGTGGCACCTTCCATACGTCTCTTCTCTGTAAGTCTTACGATAGCAGCAACTGGACAATGATTGGTGTGCTTTCTTTCCTTCTTCCTTCCTTTCTTTTTTTTTTTTTTAAGAGGGCATGAGTATGGGAGAGAGGCAGAGAGAGAGAGAGAGAGAGAGAGAGAGAATCCCAAGCAAGCTCTACACTTGGTGCAGAGCCCAAATGGGGGCTCAATTCATGACCCTGAGATCCTGACCTGAGCCAAAATCAACAGTTGGATGCTCAACCAACTGAGCAACCCAGGCACCCTGATGTGTTTTCTTGATTGTTCTCTCTCTCTCTCTCTCTTTCTCAAATTTATTATCAAGTTGGCTAACAGTGTATACAGTGTGCTCTTGGTTTTGTGGGAGATTCCTGTGATCCATCACTTACATACAACACCCAGTGCTCATCCCAACAAGTGCCCTCTTCAGTGCCCATCACCCCTTTCCCCCTCTTTCCTCTTATGTCCACAGGATTGTAGGGTTAGAAGGTCAGGGACCACACCTCTGAGATCTCTGCTCAGTAATGCTGCTCAAGTGAGTGAATGTGTGGCAGGAAGCCCTGCTGAGCAGTTAATCTAGGTTGAGTCTTCAATGGCTAGTTAGCTTCCACACTGAGTCCCAGGAGGCAGACAAGCCTCAGGGCATGTTCATGGTCTTATAGTCCGCAAGCTGTAGGGCCAAGATGCAAAGTTGCCCCCATGGGGATGGGGGGGAGGGGGGAGCTGGGCTGTATGCAGAAATCTTGTTACCCAAACCCAGAGTTGGGTCCCATGGTATTTCTTTTCTTTTTTTCCCTTTTCTTTTAAAAATGTGGATGAGTGGCTAACATTGATAAACTGGGAGGTTTCACGTAAAAAACTGATTATTTGGCTTCTTTTGAAAAGTTGAAAGACCCAACAATCTTGGGCCTGCAGTGCGGCAGTTGGCTGGAGCCAGCTGGGGCTGCCTTGGCTGGGACCTACAGCGCATGGTGGTCCCAGCAGGTGGAGGAGGCCACCGCCTGTCCTCTCCGTCCCAGTCTCTGCCCACGGAGAAAGCAGGGCTGGATTTTCTGAAATAAGAAGGGCTGCAGGGATTGCAAGAAGTCAAGGAGAGACAAGCTGGAAAGGCCAGAGATGTTAGCAGACTCTAAAGGCTCTGGGCTCTGGAGGGGGCCCAGGCACTAGGATCCCAGCCTGAGGCAGTCCCCTGTGTCCAAGCTTGTGGAAGTAAAGGAGCTGGCCACCCTCTGGATGAGGAGGGCATGGACAGGGAGATGGCTTGGAAACTACGGGCTCTTTTTTATGGGTTCTTGATAGTGTAAGGCCATTATGAGATAATGGGGAGAGAAAGAGGCATCTCAGAAACACAGCCCATGTCAAATTTTGTGTGTGTGTCTATTCCAAGAACCGTGTGTGTGTGTGTGTGTTTGTGTGTGTGTGTGTGGTGGGAGGCTGGGGGTAGGGGGACTCTCAGAGTCAGATTTAATTTGTTTTAGAACAAATACAGCAATGCAGGTTTCTTACATGTAAGAGCTGTGGCTGAAGCTCCTACATGCCTCACTGAAGTGAAGTTTCCCATATTCTCAAAATGACAGAATCTTTGAGGAATGCTGTTCCTCCCTTCCTCAATTTGTCTGCACTGACCAGTGTGCTTGGGTATACTTTACCCCACATGCTTCCCTTTCTTCTTGTGGTTTTAAGACTGACACTTAGAAGTCCATTATGACACTACTCAGTGCTGCCTGTATTTGGAAAGCCTGTGGGAAAGCCACGCCCTTGAAAAACCACAAGTCCAAACCAGGTAGAACAGTCGGTTAGGAAGGTCTGTCTTTGGGGCACTTGGGTAGCTCAGTCAGTTAAGCATCCGACTTCGGCTCAGGTCATGATCTCGGGGTTCATGGGTTCAAGACCCATGTCAGGCTCTGTGCTGATAGCTCGGAACCTGGAACCTGCTTCAGATTCTGGGTCTCCCTCTCTCTCTCTGTCCCTCCCTGGCTTGCACTCTGTCTCTCAAAAATAAATAAGTGTTAAAAAAATTAAAATAAAAGAAGGGCTGCTTAGCCTCAACATTATAAAAATGTTCCAACCTAATTTAGGCTTGTGATGGTGTGAGAGTGAACTTTGTCTACAAGAATTTCAAAGGGTCTCAGAACTTGAGGTGATGAGTCTCCCCTCCTTGTCGGGTGGTTTGGTTGTTAAGGGCAGGATCCCAGATTTCTCACACGCTTCTGCTCTTCTCCCTCCCAGCCTAGCCTTTGCCAAAGTGGCCTGTGGATCTTTGTTATGAAGGATGAGAAAACAGGTGAGAGAAGCAGAGAGGAAGGCTGAAAGTGGGGGAGGATTAGTGAGGGAGCCTGAGTTCCTCCCGACTAAAGGCAGCTGTGGTTGGGGAGAGGATAGGACGGAGTGCTGGGGCCTGGGCCGGAGACTTTGGGGGTCTGGAGTCGGAGGCTCTAGAAGTGAGAACTGTCTGCGTGGGTTGGGAATTGGGTCGTCTTTAGGGGTTCGTGTTCTTTAGGGATCAGGAGTGGACACTGCACCAGAATTCTTTTAATGACTCTTTGACGACGATGGGACTTTTTGCAGAGTTTTGAGCCACTTGGAGCTTTATGATGTTTGAGGGCTCCACTCGTGTATGCAAGCCCCACTGCGTTTATGACAGAATAGTTTCTGTAAGGAGAATGTCGGCCCCTCTACCCGAGGTCTTAAGTAATTCAAGTCTGGTTCAAGTGAAGCTTTCCTCCACTCCTTCAGCAATTAGCTAGCTCCTTGATATCCCGGTCCTCAGTTTGCTTAGGTCGTATTCTGGTTCCCATCCCCACCCCACCCCCCTCAATATGCTAATCCATCGGTTTACATTTTGCCTCCTTTCCTTGGCCAGAGAATAGGGTCCAGCTATGTTTTACTGCTCTTTATAGATTCAGCCCATCGCTAAGACCATACCTGTGGGCACATAATCAGTACATGTTTTTTGAACAAATGAATGAGGCTTACCAATGGCTGTGATTTACTTAAGACTTCCAGATCTCTCTTTAACTAGGTCCATACCAAGGGCTACCAGAAACATTCAAGCAGCATAGGATGGAAGAGTCTGACAAATAGATTCTAACATGTTACCTCTGGGAACTAATTTAACTTAGGAGATGAACGTACCCAGGAAATGGTGTCGGGCTCTTGCAGTTGACTTTCTTATCAATGATTCAGGGACTGGAAAGGCTGCATATTGGCGTGTTTGCCAATGATTCTAAGCTGGCCCCCAAATTTAGACTCATCCTTGATTTGTGTCGTTCTTATAACCCACATTCAACCTGTGGTTGAAATCTTGGTGGTTTTACCTTAAACACACAGCCCAAATCCAACCACTTCTCATCACTCCCCCCATCCTCCAATCTAAGCCACATCCTTGCTCATTGGGACTGGCATAATGGCCTCCTGACTGGCCTTCCTGATTCTACTCTGGCTCCTGTGGTCTGTTCCCCACCCACCAACCAGATCACGACCCTCCTCCACTCAAAGCCCTCCAATGGCTTCCATTGTGCTCAGAGCAAAAGCCAAAGAAAGTCCCTTCAGTCTGGCCCCTGCCGCCTCCCTGGCCTCCCCTCGCTCCAGGAATACTGGCCTCTTTGCACTTCCTCAAATGCACAGAGCACATTCCTGTTTCTCCTGCCACGCAAGGCTCTGCCCCAGAAATGTGGCTCTTTCCCTCACTTCCTTGATGTTCTTCTCACTGAGCCCTCCCTTCTCCAGCCTTCTTGCAGCTCCCCTGCCTGCCCCTCCCCGGCCTCCTTCCCTATTGAATTCCCCAGAGCACGTACCTCTCATCTGACCTATATTTTGCTTTTCTTTCGTTTGTTTCTTGTCTATCTCCTGTAGCATGAGGGCGCGTCACGATGGGGAGGACTTTTGTTTGCTCCGTCCACCATTGCATCCCGGCGCCGGGCACCGGAGAAGTGCTGGACAGCGACCGTGGGTGAACTATCGAGAGCCCTCGCAGGTAAAGGGGGCCGCACCATGTGGCGCGAACCTCGTGGCGCAATGATCGTGTCTGTGTGTGTGTGTGTGGAATGTCCGTGGCTTAGTTGTTGAAGATTAGTGCTTAATTCTTGCCTTGTTGCCTTCTTGGAGGGAGATTGGGTAGCTTTGGGCATGGAAGGGCAGCTGAACAAAAGAGAACCCAGGCATCCACATAGGACGTATGTATCTATGGGATACATAGAACCTCCAAGGAAAAGGACTCTGGTCCCGGAGGACACATTTGACTCCTGTGTCAAGGACAGAGGACGAAGGCTCTGCCTGGGGGAGGCTGTCCAGAAGTCAGGCTGGAGGACACTGGGTTGGAATTGCCTGCAGTTGGATGAATGGTCCCCGGGTTGAGGGACTTATCTTCCTAAGGTTTTCTTTACCAAACTGGATGGGGCTGGACACTGGGTTTATACTCTGTGCCTGTAATGTTTTTTCAACTCGTACTGAGTTTTTTCATGTTAATAATCTTAAACCTTTTTTTTTTTTTTTAACTGGATGATAAGATCGGCCTGGAGATGGGCAGTGCTATAACAAGAAAGTCCTAAAGTTTGTGTGTTTCTTCTACCATGACCCAGGGAGTGGAAACTTCTGGTTCTAGAGTATCCAGCTGGCACAGAGATCTCTGGGAGCCTAGCGAAGCAGGCAGATGGGGGAATCCTGGCAAGCTTCTGGTGCCCAGCAGCACAAAGCAATTCTCAAACTCTTGTCCTCTTTCAGCTGCTCTCAGTGCCCACGGCCCTACAGAGATTCAGTGAGACCAGGGGCTGGCATGGACTTTGTGCCTGGGGGGGATGCACCTATAGACCTGTCATTTCTAGGGGGCCATCCAGGTGCCCCCCCCGCCAGGCTGTCATATGTAAGTGTATTATGATGGAGTATTACATCGTGTCCTGGTTTGCAGTAGGGTGCCAGCACGGTCCCTGGGAATCCTCACAGAACAAACGCAGCAAGTGAGAACAAAGACCACAAAGCTACAGGAGCGAACCAAAAAAATGTCCCGTGAACTTGAGTGCGGGCAGGTGTAAAGGGAAAATACTCTGACCTTTATCGGGAGGAAGATGGGCCCCGGACTGTAGATTTCAACCAGGACAGGAACCACGGTCCAGGGCAGATTCCTCCAGTAACATTAGGGGGCCTGCTGTCCTTGCCACAAAAGCAGAGGAGGGGCGCGCACCACGGGACAGACTCTTGGAGACTGTTAATGGGGCCGGGGGCGCGGGGACGGAAGCCAAGCAGAAAGGAACACTCATCACGTAGTGGGCATTGCATGTCTGAGAGCACCAGAAAAACACTTTGAATGGTTTTTACTGTTCCCGTTTTACAGATGAAGACAACGAAGCTCAGAAGCTAGACAATTTACTATCTCGCAGCTTCCAAGCGTTGGGGTGGAGCTCATACTGAAGGCTGTCCTGATCAACCATCTCTTATTTAGTCCCTTCCTTCTTCCAGCACATTCATCCCCAGGGCCTACCGCGTGGCAGACCCTGCTCAGGTGCCGGGAACCCGGCCAGTGGCCAAAGCAGGAATGTTCCTACCCTCATGGAGTTCCCCGATCCATGGAGGCCACTGACAGTGAACAGAGCAGAGCCGATAATCACAGTGGTGATAGCGCCACAGAGGAAGTCATCAAGGTGCAGTGATGCAGAGAGAATCTGGGGTGGGCTCTCCTCAGGCTGGGGGGTCAGGGACAGAGACAAGAGTGGGCTCCCAAAGACTGAGTGGGGGGATGCATCCGGGCTGGGGGAGGGGCAGTGATTACAGGGGGTAGGGAGTGAGCATCACAGGAAAGAGCAGAGGAGAGAGTGAGCCCAAGGTGTTTCTCCCTAGTGCATAGATTTGCAAGGGAGGGGCTCCAGCCGGAAGAGGAGATACCACCCTGCCCGGTGGGTAGGAAACTTCCAGCCTTTGGAAGTCAAAGAGATGATGGGGGGCAGAAAACACCCACAGCTTTGGTGTAGACAGACTCCCACTGAGAAATCGACTCCTAACGCATCACTAAGGCCAACCGGAAGGCGGGGCTCCATCTTCTCGATGGAGGAGGTCCTGACAACAAACTGTCTTCTCCCAGATCGGAAAAAAAGCTGGGGTAGGGCCATGTGGGCCAGGACGTGGGTGGAAGCCCACCTACCACGGAGGTCCTGCTGGCATTTCTCATGGAGAAGAAAAGGAGAGGAGGAAGGGAGCTAACGCTGGTCGGACGGCTTCTCTACCGAGAGCTACCGTGTGCTAACTGTTCCACGAGCCTTACTTCCTAGAAGCCCCCCAGGTCTCCAGCTCACAAGGGGGAAACTGAGGCTTAGAGAGGTTAAAGTAATTTGCCCAAGGTCACTCAGCTAGTAAGGGTGTGCTCTGCCTTCCTGACCCCCAAACCCACGCTCCTTCCTGTGGGCCAGGCTGAGTAGCAGCACATCAGAAAGGCTAGGGAGGAAGCAGGATCAAAGTAGCAGGAACGAGGGGTCCCTATAGGGAGGGGGGTGATGGCAGAGTGAGGGAGGGAGACGGCGAGGGGACAAGGGGGCACAGGTGGAACGAGATGGACTGGGTTGGGCTTTGCTTTCTGCATCAGGCTGACTTGGGTGCAAATCCCCCTGTGCCAGTTGCTAATATCTAGCAGGTAGAGGGAAACCTTGACGATCCCAATTCCCCATGCTGCCCCTCCCCCAGCCTGCCGCCCCAAGAGGAGGCCCCCACGACTCCTCTTGCCTCTGGCTGCCTGAGTAAGCAGTCCTCCAGAAAGAGCCTGACTCATTCGCCTTGGCTCCCTTCCACCAGAGCTCCAGGGAGGAGAGTGGCCCAGTGGCCCCATACCTGCTAGCCTGGTCCGACTACCCAGCCTCCTCTGGGAGACAGAACGGGACAATCCCATCGGGACTCTGCGGCTGGTACCTGCGGAAGCCTCGGCCTCCCACGTTGCCTCTCCGCACCCAGGACACACCTGTGCTGCCTTATTGTATGTGGCTGCGTGTTAATGTGTCACGGGCTCTCCCTAGACCGTGAGCCGTAGCAGGGCAGGGGTGAACCTGAGTCATCTCCACGACAGGATCTGGCACCACACACAGGCTGCTCAGCAGATATTTGTTGAATTCCCTTCCTCATCGAATGGGAAATTTCCCCGCCCTGGTCTGGGGACGATCGCTGGTGGAGAGAGTCCCGTGGCCACGGCTTCTATTTGCTACTTTCACCCCAAGGTGCACAAGGCATCAGCCACATTCCGGCATTGTTTCCTCCTGATGCTTTCATTCCAGCCCTTTCTCACTTTCTGTCTGGGAAAATCACAAGGAAACTCCACGTTGCTCCTGGAATTCTTGCCAACGTGACTCAGGGGAATGGAGCACATGGCACTGAGTTCCTACACAAACAAAGGCATTGCCACTTTGAGCGTGGTGGCTTCCTTCCTTCTGCCAGCCCCGGATCCCCCCGTCTTGCCCAGGCAAGAGGGGCAGAATGCATGCCTGTTCTCATCCACAAGGCACCCCGTGGTGGGTGCACTACGGTTGGGTGGTGGGTTGTGAAATCAACACAGAGGCCATCTGCCCAGGGAATGCATCCCGATCCCTATTACTCACCCAGGGTTTCCTAAACCAGGTGTCTTACTGGGGCTGTGCACCTTGGAGTAAATTACCTACTCTCTGTGCCTCAGTGTTCTCATCTGGAAAATGGAGATGATCATAGCACAAGATGGTTAGAGGATTAAGTAAGATATGGTGAAAGTGCCGTGCAGTGCTTGGTAGACAGTGGGCACTCAATAACGGCCAGGACGATGCTGATGCCCTGTGTCGGTATGAGTAGCTCAGGCCTTCGCGGGGCCGTGCGTACCTCGGCTATTAGCACTGTGACTGTGAAATCAATCACTTTCGTGCTCGGCGCTCCCGGGCTCTCCGTGTGAGAGCGGGATTGGATGGAGGCTCCCATCCAAATCCAGTGTCAAGAAATGGAACAAGGAGCTGGGCGGACACATCGATTAGATACATTACTGGCTCAAGCATGCTGTATCCAGTCCCGCCCTGCAGGCGTGGGAGTCAAGTTCAAGCCCCGACTTCCTGAGAACACACCTTAGGCTGAAACACATCGCCTACTTCGTCAGAGACAATAAGATAATAACAATCTCCAGGGAGGAAGAAGTGTGGTGTTGGCATCTCAACTCTGCCGCTTCTGAGCGGAGTGACTTGGGACAGAGGGCTCTCCCGTGACTATGATGCCCTCGTCTATGAATGGGGCTGATAACTGCACTCGACAAAGGATGTCGGGGGAACTTGGCGCGAACTTGAGTGTCAGGGGCTTGGCAGGGATCTGTTCCTAAGAGCTGCTACCTTTACCAGTGACGCTGCTGTCCCCAAATCTCTAAATTTTAACTAGGGTCCTCTTTATGAAGGCTTGTGTTATCTGGCAACTTGTTTTAGGAACGAACGTCCAAACTGATGGTCCCCTAGGTGGGGGCACCTGGCCCAGAACTTGTCACAGGACGAAAACTTCTGAGATGAGAGGCGAAGTGGCCTCATGGGCTGGGGGCTCAGGCTGACTGGATTTGAGAAGCGTTTCCATGCTCACTCCCAGTGGGGCCTCAACAAGTTCCCTAATCATTCTGAGCCCCAGTTTCTTCACCTGAAAAATGGGTGTGATGATATCCCTCTTTGTGAGACTAGAGAATTAATGACAGCTTATGAATTATATTCGAAGGCCCTATTCTAAGCCATCTTGTGATGTCGTTACAACTATTATAGCCTCCCTTGACAGCTGGAGAAACTGAGGCACAGAGCGGTCAGTAACTTGCTCAGGGCCACTCGTTCATCCCATTTCTTGACTTGCTCCCTGCTCCTTCCTCTGCTCTCGTCTGCTCACCTGCACATCGGCATCATGACCAAGCTGCTCACATTTCCCCAAACCCGCCAGGTGAATCCACACCTCTCGGCTTCTGCATTCCTTCTACCTGCAGTGACTGTCTTCATCTCTGCCTGACTCAGTCTTGTGTGTCCTTCAAGGCCCAGCTCAGGTGTCTCCTCCTCCAGGAAGCCCTCCTGCCTGGGCACTAGAGGTAGGTGCTCCTCTAGCCTGGCATCCCCTAGATGCAGGCTCACCCCACTTGCACAGTTACAATGGATTCAATCTCCATAGCACTTTCTCCTGGGCACATGCAAGGCCGTTCGTGTGCCCTTTTCAATGGGGTTGCTCTTTTCTCCACCTCACGGTTGGGGAGATGGGATCTGAACTCAGGTTCGCCCCCAGGAGGCAGCTGGGTATGCATTTCTTTTTAACTCATCTCCTTTAGGGGACCCAGGCTTGGGCGTCTGTGTCCCCAGGGCCCTACACCACATGGAGATTCAAATGATAGTTATCGAATGAATCCTGAGCATGTATGATGGGTTTCTAGAAGAATACTAGTTAAAAAAAAAAAAAAAGAGACAGACCTCAATCAAGTACCCCAGGTTCCCATGCCCCTGGCTGGGTTAAGGCAAGTCCTGATCGGAACAGAAGCCCCGTGAAGGCAGACCCCCGGGTGCCTGCTCCAGCGTCTGGCTCAGGAAGTGCTCAGGAAATGCTCCCTGTCACTCGTGGCTGACATCGTGGACAGCCCTGCTCTCAGTGAACCCAGCCTGCTTTGGGGCCGCTAAATCTGAAGGTCAGGCCGAGGGGCACTTTGAAGAAAGGGTGGTCCCTGCGCTCCCCCAAATCAGAGACACTGGAGGTTTGATGAGTGCTGCACACACAAGTGAGAAGTGACCAAGCGATATAAAAGTGAAAGCCTTCAGAATACCCATCTTCTCCAGCATCCTGAGTTTTTTCTTTCTAGAGCAAAGCCCTGTAATATTAATAAATGGCAGCGAGAAGGGAAAAGTGACTATTTCCTTTTGACATGGCGAAGATCACAGGGACTGGAGTACCTTTAATCTTTATTAATGTGTCTCAGGGCAGGCTCTCCCACAAGCTGTGGGAAGCAGACATGCAAAGAGTTTGCTTGCTCGCGGTCCTCAGCATCCCTGGGCGCCTCAGATGACTGCCTGATACTGTGCAGAGTCCAGCAAAGCCACGTCACGGGGACCTGCTGTGTCCCGGGCAAGAACAAGACAGCCCTAACCCAGCTCCCATCTGCGGGGGGCTGGATGACAAGGGAAATTCAGGACACGGGCTTCGGTCACATGGGCCTGCTTCTAACCAAGGGCACCGATGCCCCGAAGAGGCTCAGAGGAACCAGGCTGTCAGTTGCAGGGACACGTCACAGGCACAAGTCACGCCTAGGAAGGGCCACACCCGAGTTCATCGAGGAGCACGTCCAGTAATCAGCACCCTCATTTCCAAGGGCTCTCCTCCGCACTGCCTGGCAGACCGCTTCTTCCCACCCCTCCTTCCCTATGGCTGTGCTGGGCACCAGGGGGCCACAAAGGTCTGGAACCTGCTATCATGCAGACCTAATTCCACAGACTCGGTGAGTCAGGAATTGCAAGGCGGGTTCGGAGGGCACAATGGAATTGAACAGTTTTATAGTAAGAATATAAGAGCCGAGAAAGTTGCAGGGTCTCTCTCTGTCTCTCTTTCTCTCTCTCACACACACACACATGCACGCACGTACACACGCATGCACACACACACACACACACACACGCATGCATGCTGAGAAACCGAGGGGCATATTTTGACATTCATTCAAAAATTCTGGAAACCACTCAGTGCTAAGCACTGTTCTGGCCACTGGGGGTGGGGGTGTCCAGTGATGGGCAGGACCGTCAAACTTCTGCTCCCCCAGAGCTTATATTCATTCCAGTGTTTTTAGGGAGAGTTTCTCCAGTGGCCAGAACTGTGCAGGTTAATCCCAAAAGCCACGTTATAAGACAGAGGGGCTGGGCACCATGTGTACCCCCACTTTCTGGCCACGGGATCTAAGCTCAGGTCAGAGGTCAGCCTGTGTGAGGCCACACCCTAGGTTGGGGCCAGGATGGGAGCCTGGTGTCTAGGCCTTTTCTCTTTCTACTCACTGCTGGGAGGCCACGCAGAGGCCCGGGTTGAGAGGGCTGGTGCTCTCTGGGAGGAAGAACCGGGGGAAGTGTGCTCAAATAAAGCATCACCTAATTCGATTATGTTTGCTAGACTGCAGCGTAATAAAACGGAGTTCCTCATAAGCATCATCTCCTAATGTTTACAGACCAAGAAAGCAGAATTAAGATAGGAATTGCCAGGGAAAAAGGCATGTGTTTTAGGCTGAAACGTAAAGAGAATAGACCCGGGAGAAATTGATTCCTGATTTTACAACTCAGTTTGGATGAGGGGATGCCTGGTGGCCTGGGCGGCTGGCTCCTTGGGGAGGGCCTGGCGGATGCCCCGAAGGGGCTGGGGGTGGGAGGAGGTCCCACAAGCAGGACTTGGGATGGGGCAGAGGGGCCAGTGGGAGGAGACTCCTTAGCAGGAAGGAGTGCTGGCAAAGGGAAGGTTGGAAGATCTGCTGGCTGTTTTCCAAACACATCCTTGCTCCTCTCTGCCCTCCCAGCATCCACCCTCAGAGGCAGACAGTGATTTTTCTAGCAGGAGTAGAGCCTGGTGGGTCCTGGGACCAAGCCGCCTACGTTGAAGCCTGGGGTGCCCCTTCCCAAGCTGTGTGACCCCAGGCAGATTACTTGCACATTCTGACATCCACTTTCTCACCCACGAGTCATGAAGCTAGAATAAGCCCTGAAGCATGAGTGCCTGAAGCACTTAGAGCAGTGCCTGGCACCTCGTAGATGCTGAATTAATAGGAGCTGCTCTCATTATTTTAACTCTGCCTAGACCACCCCCCTTCCTAAAACCTGCGAGTGGAGCCTGTTCGTTGCCCCCAGAGGAAAGCCACACTTCCCAGCCTGGCGTTCAAGGCTATCAGGGATCTGGCCTCTGCCGGCCCTTTTCACTCTCTGTATCTTGGCTCCATGTCTGTGTTCCCACCGGCCCCAGTGACCGGCAGCCCCTACCAGCACCTTGCTCTTTCCCTGTTCTGGACCTTGCTGGTATTTCTTCATCTGCAGCAACCCCCACCCCTGCCCATACGCAACATGGAATTAGCTTTCAGGCTCAGCTCCTGCCCTGGAGAGAACCGTAGGGCCCCTTGGTCCACCCTGGAACTCACTACTTCCTCTTTTGTGCCTCTGCTGAGCCCCTTGTAGAGAGTTTGGTCCCTTGTCCCCGAATGATTTCATTGCTCTGTTCATGTGGCCGCTGACCGCACTCGACAGTTAGGGCCTGGCACTTGTTTCTAAGCTCCTGGTCCTGTCCAGAAGGGCCTCAGGCAATGGCTGCTGGGTGGACTTGGCCATTTAACGAGCAGAAAGTGCAGGCCAGAAGGAGCGCTTGCGACCAGTTATAAAGTAAGCACGTGTCTCCTGATGGGGAAATGTTACGTCCATGCAGAGGCTTGGGAGCCTGTTCAGATGATTTCCTGGGTCGAAAACCCTTTGAGAGAAAGAGCTTGGGGAGGGAATGGTGTGTTTTGCCATCACATCGCCTCTGGATCAGGGAGGAATAAAGCGAGGGTTCATGTTTCTCCTTCGAGAAATTAGGTCACTGGGTGTTGTTAAGTGTGCCTTACAGAGCTATGCTAATCAGTTCTCTTCTGGCCTAAATATTTGGTAATTATCTTGGTTTTTTTGCTTTGCCAGACTTGGCTTCCTAAAGCAGTTCATCCACGCTGTTACTTGTCAAGATCTTCAAGGGTAATGTTAACCACTACCGAATGGCAAAGCACGCCCAGCACTGGCCTGGTGCCGGCCACTGTTCCTAAGTGGTTCAGGCACACGGACATCTCCAATCTCTGCACAATCAGGAGGAAGGTGACACTACTGCTCACTGCTTCTGGGGCCTTCCCTACCTCTGCTGAGTTCCTGGCCCTCTCTTCTTCCTCGCCTCTGGCTTCCCCCGCCCACTCCCCAAATTGTCCTGGCTGCGCGGAGCCACATGGCTTCCTAGGTAGAAGCCAGAGCTCCAGAATGATCCAGGCTCCCTGCCTCCCTGGTGCTCTTGAACCCTCCCCGCCCCCCCCACCTCCCCACCCCCCCACCCCCCCCACCCCGGACATCTGCCTGCCTCAGGTCTGTATCCCCCCCAACCATGCACCCTCTGAGGCCCGGCTGGAGTCTCCACTCTGCCAGAAAGTTCTGTCTGAACTCTCATTGCACTCGGGGTCCAAACTACCTGCTTTAATGTGTGGCGGACCAATGGCTGTGAGCACGCATGCATGTGTGCACGTATGAGCACGTGGGTGTGCATGAGTGTGCATGTGTGTGCACACCCCTGTGATCAGCTTCTTTCTATACTTAGATTATAAACCATTTGAATACAGGGATCAAGTCTCCCTCTGTCTCTCAGCCTCCATAGAACACGGATCTGACTGTATGATTCTCCTTACACACTTCATTCATCCCCCCAGAATCAATAAAAACCTGTATTAAACATCCATTGTGTACTGGGTACTGTGACAAGCCCTAGGGTGTTGGGCTAGACAGCAATTGACTATTGACGGGAGGGCAAACAAGAATAAAGAATTTAAGGAAAAACTCAATCGATCTGGGGCAGTTCATCTTTTGAAACTCAAAACTCCACAACGCAACTTTTGACTGAACATATGAAATTACGTCAGTTACAAATAACATTCACCTTGAAATAGAAATACAGATTCTATAGCTTAGCATCTTCTGACTAGTGGACATATCTGGAGGGATCTATTTTTAAGTTTGACGATCTTGCTGGTCTGTTATGAAAAGAATGATGATCATAGTAGTCAAATTATTGAGCTTTTAAAATAGGCTCTACCTACAACAAGTCCCAATGTCCAAAACACTCTCAGGGCAGGCCCTCTCCTACCGATTTCTCTGAAGGAGAAACAGAGGCTCAAAGTTTAAGTCAGTTGCGAAAAGGGCAGGCAGGGTGGCCGGAATTGCCACCCGGGTTCCCAGTGTCTGTCCTTTACTGGTCTCGATGTCTAGGCTTCTGAAGTTCTAAAATTATAGAGAAAGAAAGGTTTTGACCTTGTGCTAATACATTTTCTATAAGGTCAGAAATAAATAAGTGAAAATTAATCTGACAATCTGCAAGCGGGCTGAAAAATACCACTTCACTTTCCCCTTGGGTTTGACCCCCGTAATTGTTGCGCTCATTGACAGCTGATTGGTTTAAATAATTCATACCCTTTCTCGAGGCCTATTGCTCGCAATTGGCATTTGCTTGATGAGGGCTGTGACTGATGGGCGATTACAGGCTGACATGTTCCAGAGACAGGCTCAGCGCTGGCCCCCACACCCACCCCCCGCCCCGGGTTGGCATCTTCAGGCAAATCTGTATCTTAGGACCTCACTGTTGTGTAAAGTGCGGACTGGTCAACAGAGAGCTTTTTGGATATTCTGACCACATGTGGATTCCTAGCCTTCCTGTTGACCAAAGGGAGAAGCTGGCCGTGTGGCCTCAGGGGCACCGGAGACACTTGTGCTCTAAGTTGCAGACGTGACTGGAGTCTGTGTGCTCCAAGGGTCTGCTTGAAGCCCCCGCCTCCGCGTCCTGCAAGACAAAGCTTCTGTCTCCTTCCTAGGCCATCGGGAACCCAGAGCTTCTGCTGTGGAGGGGGGCGGGGAGGGGGCTCCAGTTTCTCCCAGCCCCTCACCCAGGAAAGAAGCTTCCACTAGTGGGAAAAGTGGCCAGGCTTTTTGAAGAGAAGAGGGGTATATTCGGAGATAAGAGCGTATGGATGGTGCAAGACAGTGGTAACCTCAACAAAAGGCAAGAAAGAAGGGCACTGAGGAATCATGGGAGGAAGGACACAGATGAAATTCACAGACAGGCTAGAAACCCTTCCTTGGTAGGAGAGATGAGGGGAACACAGACCTCACTAAGAGCCACACTGCAGCGTGTGGAAGGAAGGCCAGGAAGGGGCCCTGGAGGGGCGACCTTTTGAACAGATGGGAAGGCCCTGGCGGCAGGAGGAGGCGGAGAAACCGCAAACACAGGCGGCTTACCAGGCTGGCTTCAGTGCGGCTCTGTGCGGGTAAGTGAACAGCGACTCTTATTAGCTAGGCCTTAGGATGTTAGATTTACCCCTGCTTGTTGGGGGTGACCTTGAACCTGGGAGCGGTTATAGTTGCCTTCCAGCTCTCAGGCCACACGGTCAGTCCTTTCCCCACGCGCCCAGCCGACATGCTACCTCTCACGTCGTCATCACCACTATCAGATTTCACGGAGCCCCTGCAGGGGCTCACCCAGACCCCCTGAATCTGAATCTGTTTTTCAACCAGACCCTGGGAGACTTGTGCACATTGAGGTCTGAGAAGCAAACCCGAGGACCGTAGCTTTCATGGATGGACGATGGCGTCCCCCTTACTGACTGCTTTGATCCCTGAGCAACAGGGCCAGACACGTCTTGGAACCTTAACAGACAAATGTTGAAGGAGTGAAGTAATGAATCTCTGCAGAAGCAAAGGCACTGGGGTGGGAAGGGGGCCCAGAGATAAGAAAGAAGGCGATCAATCAGCCTGAATGGGTAGCAAGGATTCAGAGAGGTAGAAGAGACTAGAAGTGGAATTCTCTGAACTCCAATTATGGCAGAATGATTGGTAAAACTTTTATGTGGATAGCAGCCTGCCTATGCAGAAAACATCTTGCGGAACGCACACTGATCTCTTTTACGGATTCTCAAATGCTGTGGAAAAGGCATCTCCACGTGGAAAGAAGAGGCGAGAACACTGCGCACAGAGGAAGAGGCGGGAGAAGGAAAAAGAAGGAGGAAGTTTGAACCCAAGAGCTGGGGAAGAGCAGGGAGGGCTTGCACCCTTCTGCCGCGCGGTTGCTGGAGAAAGCCGAGTAGGTGAGCTCAGATGGAAGAGCAAGGGCTTTAGTCTCTACCCAGAGGTTCCGGCCTCCAGGCCAAGCCCTCACCGGAGCAGTGCGCTTTGTGGTTTACCGTACTGGGGTTGCAGTAGATGTTGTCTCTACCTGTCACTTCCAGGAACTGACAAGGCCCAGGTGAGAGGGAGACGTGGCAGCGTGCGACCAGAGGGGAGGGGATGTGCCGGTGAGCGAGGCAAACGCACTTGACTGCTCGTGGGCTGTGGGGCTTGGGCGGCTGCTGGCTGTCCCTCCCTCAGGATCAAGAAAGGCCTGGCGGTGCCCCTGCGTGGCCAGTCAGCGCTGGCGACTGAGGAGGTGGGCAGGCTGGGCCCTGAGGCTGATAGCTACAGGCTGGTGTTGGTCCTGGCCGATGGTTCCACTGGGCCAGGCCACCATCTTGGCTCTAGCACCTCTGAGCAGGGGGAGGGGCCACCATGGGAAAGCTACTTCACCTCTTCCCTCAGCGTGGACATTTTCATTCTGAATACTTAAACCACACCTGTGATAGGGACCTTCTTAATTCCCACTTTACAGATGAGGAAGCCAAGGCCGAGGGCAGGTCCCTGAGAGAGCTGGCAGTTTGAGTCCCCCTCATACCACGGGCTGACCCACCGTGCCCCGCGCAGCAGGGGAGAGGCAGGCAGAGACTCAAGGTGGGCACTCTGGAGCCAGACTTGCATGCCAGCTCGCTGCCGATGGGCTCTGTGAGACTCTCTGAGCCCGTTTCCTCATCTGTATAACGAGTTTAATTCTAGGAACATCTCAAAGAGTTGTGAATGAGGATGAAGATGAGATGATACCACCCAGTATTATAAAACACTGCCTGGCATAGAGTAAGTGCTCAGGGAATTCTTGCTTCTGGTATTTGTCGGCTTGGGGGAGGATAAAATATGGTGACTTAGGAGGTGAGTGATGGAAAAGTATCGGTCCTTTCCCTTCCTCTCCTCCTCCGACCCAACAGGTAGGCTCCGGTCACAGCCTCTGAAGCCGGGTGGGAGTGAATTCCATCCTGTGATGCGGATGCCTTTTTATGTTGACTTTTTTCAAAGAGCTGGGAGTACGTCCAAGGTGGCAAGTCTCATTTGTATGGATAACGGGCCTAGGAATTATGTCCCATCGAACAACCCTGGCACCTGCTGGGCTACATTAAGTTTCTGATGTCACCCTGCCCGTCAAAGACGCGGCTGTCACTGGTGCGGCAGGGCTCCCAAGTGCCCCCCGTTCACCGCTCCCTCCCTTTCCGTAGGGAGATGTTTGAGAAACAGAGAGAGGGAGGGAGAGAAAGGCTGGCTTGAGGATTCTGTGACTGATGCCAACGACAGTGACTACCAACAGGCATGACGAGATGGTGGTGGCAGCCGCTGTCCTTACTGAGGGCGTTACCTGTGCTGCGGGGCTGGATCCTCACGGGGACCCTCATTTTAGGCCAGATGCGCAGTGGGACACTAACCCCTTGTGGTCTTGCTCCAACCCACGCGGAGTGGGCCTGGCCCACGCTGTCTTCTGGGGAGGCCAGACCTGAGATATGAGCTTCCACACGTGAATTTTCACAGACAGTGCTGATCTTGTCCTCCCTGTAGCTGTAAACCACACACCAGCAGCCCCGCACATTGACCTTCCTTTAATTACTACGGTCTTGGAAGTGCCTCCAAACCTGAATCCTTAGCGGCAGCAGAAGATCCTTCTCTGGTTGAGACTACGGCCCTCTCTTTAGGGGAAGAGTATTTGCCCCCGGTAACTGCTCACGGTGCGCTTGCCATGTGTTGTCCACACAGCCCAGGTCAGGAGCTCGCTGGAATAGCAATTTCACTTGTTTTGCAAATGAGAACCTTGAGGCCCAGAGAGGCCAAACTACTGGCCTGGCATCACCAGCTGACTCCTATTTTAAGTCACTGGAGTCTCAATCCACCCTGCGGAGCCCAGGCCTTGTCAACACCCTTTTCCTGGGAGACTGCTCGGAGGAGGTGTGAAGTGAGCCGCTCTGGCTCACCACTGAGGTGTTAGGAATTAGCTGGCCTCTGTTTTACCTAGGGACAAACAGCCTCAGAGGGTGAAGACAGGGCCTCGGTCAAGGTCACACCGCCTGGAAGTGGAAGAGCCGCCTGCCGCTAGCCCAGATCTTCTGCCTCCACATCTGGTGCCCTTTCCTCTACCCTGCTGTTTGGGAACATCTGCTGGTCAGCCTCAGCGAGTGCCCTGGAAAAACGGCCGGGACCTCATTTCCCTCAGCTGTCGGTCGGAAGACTTGTCTCCCTTTCTGCCTCTTGTAATATGAAGTGTGTGCGTGCGTGCGCACGCGTGTGTGTATTTTAAAAATCTTTTGTCAGCACCAAATTCATCTGAAATTGCAGCAGGAATAATACTTCAGTGCCCTCTTTACGCTCCTTGGTTCTAACAATCTTGCAGTATCAAACGGCCTCCGCTTCAGAGGAAAAATAATAATGAATGACTTAAAATAACTCTGCGGAGGAAAATGAAGGTTTGATTTGAATTGCAGAGGGAAGAGCTCCCTTTCAGTCCCTCTCGCTCTTCATTTCCTGGCGAAGGCTTTCCAACTCTGCAAGATTCTTCTACATTCAGAGATTCCAAGAGTCCAGGAACGCCAGAATCAAATTATTTGATCTACGAGTATATTTGCCAGGCATCTATCCCCGTCATTCCAAAATACCACCAATATCACCTTAAGGATCGGAAGCACTTAGTGCTTTGCTCTCTCCTTTCCTAAACATCGTACGGGGCGCAGGGAACGATATGGCTTTCCTACGACTGTACTGTCTACGCGGCACCTCCGTCTGGGATGCATCAGAGCGGTCCATATGCTGCAGAAGTCTATCTATCGCCTTAATCACTGTGACCCGTATCAATAGAAGGGAATTCTCAGAAGAAGCCGAAATGCAGATTTACCCAATGAGGCCCTATCCGAGCAGATTCATTATAACTCCTTGCATAGGCCCCAAGAGGACATGGGGGGTCACGAGTGTAGCATACGCTTTAATAGAAACCCCACTTAACCCACATGGGCATAAATGAAGCAGAAATTACTGGAGAAGTATATACTGGCATGTGCTGACCCTGTGGCCCTATTCAATCGTAGTAAAGTTCTGCGGATTTAATACATTTTCTCTGTGGAGTGTCAATGCAGACAGAGTTGGGAAGAGCCTTGAGAATAGTTCTATTCAACCAAGTAGCCAATAGGAACTCGAGTAATTAATAAAAGTACATCCCTTTCAAGTACTGTTGTGGCTTGACTGCCCCTTGATTGCATGGATTTGAACAAAGCCAGTTGGGAGGTCGCTAATAGGAACTTATTACTCAGCTGTTATTTACAAAATGTACTTTGAGGCTCCGAGTCTGAGTCAGGGGGGTCAGGCAGTGATGGGAAAGAAGAGAGGCTTGGAGTTGAATCTGTGGATACGTTGGAGCCCAGAGGGAGGGCAGCTGCCACCAGGCTTATATCCCAGGTAAAATGAGGCCACATCAAGGTGCCGGTTGGGGTTGGCTTGCAAAGCGCTGAAGAATGAATCACACCCTGTCCTGGCTGAGCTTTACGACACACAATTTGGGGGTAGGAGTAGGAAAGCCTGACTTTGTCCAACGTTACATGACAGGGGCCAGCACGTCACCAGAACTCGGAGGAAATGGCCATCAGTCAGAAGCTCAAATTTTAACCCTTGTGTGAATCAAAGGTGCTCCCCCGTCCCCTCACCCTCTGATCTTAGAGCATTAGCCCACTCTCCCTATCACCTTCTACTACCCTCTTTCCACACACGTTCACATTTGACCCAATTCCCCCTTCTATCCAAAGACGTGACCCAATTCTCGAGCCTTCTCCCCCACAGTTCTGACCCAATTCTCTCATCATTTCCACAAAGAGGTGACCCAATTTGGTTCCATCCTTCCCCATGCACATGCGATAACATTCCCCCTACGCCTCCCCACACTACAGATCTGACCTAATTTCCACCTCCATGCTAGTCATTCACACCTGTTCCCCTCCCCCACCCCGCTGGACGGGAGCCAGCCAGTTACCTTGCCTTTTCTACAGGTGACACCAGCCCCTTCTTTTAATACCGAAGACAGAGCCGCACCTCTGACAGCAACGTTTTCTCTCGCCAGGCACGTTCTTAGGCATTTGGCCTGATTCTCCCACTCCTCAAACCCTACTGGGGTCGTCGATGTGATCACACCCCCTCTTCCCAAGGACATGTGGTGTGTGTCACTGCCGGAATGTCCGGCCCTCCGGCACAGTTGCCAACATCCCTAAAGTTTTCAGCACAACCAGAGCAGCCAATTATTTAGGCACCTGGCACGGCCAGAGGGAACCGCACAGCTGCCCGTGCCTTAATCTGATATTCGATTATTAGGTTATTTTTGAAGAAATCATTTTGTTGGCAGCACAGCCGTCAGTATTTTGACTTTTTTTTAAAGAGAAAAAATAGGATGTGGGAACAGTTCCGGTGAACTGTGGTGGGCAGTCAGGGCTAACGGCCTTTACAGGAAGACGTGGAAAACAGCAAAGTCACCTGCCATGGATTGCCCCCCTTGCTATGCCCATGGGACTCCTTAAGAAGTTATAGGAAGGGCTTCTGGGTGGCTCAGTCAGTTAAGTGTCCGACTTTGGCTCCGATCATGATCTCACATTTCGTGGGTTTGAGCCCCGCATCAGGCTCTGTGCTGGCGGCCAGCTCGGAGCCTGGAGCCTGTTTCCAATTCTGTGTCTCCCTCCCTCTTTGACCCTCCCCTGCTCACGCGGTCTCTCTCTCTCTCTCTCTCTCTCTCTCTCTCTCTCAGAAATAAATAAAACATTAAAAAAATGAAAAAAAAAGAGGTTATAAGAGAGTGCTCTCCATGGACTCCTCATTCTCGGCTGCTACCTAATTAAAAAGTAAATATATTTCGATGATCACAAATGATTTTTATTTAGCCACTAGGAATCAGACCACAATCATGTTTGCATTTTATAAAAGCTCCTACACAGGTGTCACGTGACAAGGGTACTGGGTATTACCAATTTTGGAGACTGATTTGAGTGAATGACCTTGGGCTGGGAGCAGGTGGTAGGGTGAAGGTGGGAGAGGGGTTTACAGCCTCACCCTTGCTTCTGTAACTGTTCCTTTGTCCCTGTCCAGTGGTCGGCTTGTGTTTGATGCATGAAGAGCCCGTGGCTCTCCTCCATTTTCTCTGAACTCTGAGCTGGGGGGGACACTCGAGGTGGAACTAGAATTAGAAATAGTTGTTTCGGCAAATCCAGCCTATTGCTGGGAACAGAGTTTCTCTTCTAAAATGAAGCACCATGAGGTGAAAACCTTTGGATACTGTAGAGAATGTTCCAAATGTTCTTATTACGATGACAATCCCTATGATCATCACTT
Organism: Proteles cristata cristata; assembly: GCA_017311185.1. Taxonomy (NCBI): domain Eukaryota; kingdom Metazoa; phylum Chordata; class Mammalia; order Carnivora; family Hyaenidae; genus Proteles; species Proteles cristata. Next base: position 400,747 of record JAESUZ010001754.1, read on the forward strand.
TATCACCATCTCCATCATCACCAGCTTCATCACTACCTCTTCATCACCTCCACCGTCACCACCACCACCACCATCAACTCCATTACCATTATCTTCATTGTTGCCATCATCACCACACCTAACAACTGATTCTGTCCTGCATGCCTCCATTCTTTTCCTCCTGTCAACCTGGTGGTTTTTTTGTTTTTTTTTTTGAGAAAGAGAGAGGGAGAAGGAGAAGTAGAGGAAGAGGGAGAAGGAAAGAGAGAATCTTAAGCAGGCTCCAAGCACAGCATGGGGCCCCACGTGGGACTTGATCTCACAACTGTGAGATCATGACCTGATTCGAAATCAAGAGTCAGATGCTTAACCAACTGAGGCACCCAGGCACCTCACTCCTGTCAACCTTTATATATATATTTATTTATTTATTTTTATGAAGAATAGGAATGAAACATAGAAAAATCATTTCCTATGTTATTTTCTTTAAGAATTTATATCTGTTTTCTTCATAAATAAGTTAGAAGCTCAAGATCTGCCTATTCATATGCATTATTGATTGATCAGCCTATCTACCCATTAATCAGTCAGTCTATCCATCCATCCAACTGTCCATCCATCCATCATCTCTCTCTCTCTATCTCTATGTATCAACTTTTTCTTTCTCTTTTTGGTTGTATTTCTAGGACTTTCCCCTTTTTCTTCAGGCCTCCACCCTCACTTGCTGTTTGTTTGGAGCTCAAAGCCTAAAGCTAACTGATGGAGCAACTTAGCCCATAGAGAATGCTTCCAAACACCCTAGTACAGAGACCAGAACTTTCTTATTTAGAAAGAACATGATGAAGAGCAACTAAACTATTTTATCTTTCTGTGGGAAAATGAGTACACGTCTTTATTCAGCATCAAAAGTTTCTAAAATGGAAGAAGTCAGCAAATCCAAGCCTTTGGTTGGCAGCCAGTGCTTTAGGGCCATGATGTGCACATTGTTGACATCCAGTGAGTGAGTCCTTGTTGAACTGGATTTGAGTGTCAGCTTTTGGACAGGAAAGGAATTAAATCCATAGTCCCTTGGGCTGCCACCCATATTCTCAGTCTCTTTTTGGGTCACATCCCTAATATTTCCCAGGCCTCCCTTTTGTCCTTTATCAAAATTCATGACCCTGATGCTGAAGTAAAATTGATTATCAATGTTTGGAATCCATTGGGCATACAGAGTTTAAGTCCCAACTCCTCCAACAGCTAACCTGAAAAGATAATTTTTCTTTTGGCCGCAGTTCTCTCATCTGTGCAATGGGAATCAATGCCGTACAGGAAACACTGTAGGGATTGAATGAAAGGTCTGTACGGTTGTAGCTCCCAAAGCACCCAGCCCATGGTAGGCGTGTGCTTGGTACACGTACATTTCTTGTGAAATATATCACTTCCTCCTCTCTCTGTGGTGTGCATTTCCAGTATAGCCAAAGGATGCTTGGGCTGCATGCTCTTAGGGATCAGCTCTCCCTTCTACCATCGGCTTGTCTTTACAATGGTCAGCCCTTAGGAGAATCTGATCATTGAATTAGGGAAGTGTAACATAGGTGGGTCAGGGGGCAGAATTTCCCTTTGAACTTGCTGCCTTTTTACCCCCTGCAAGAATACTCTGAGACAGCCCATCACCATGGACTGGGACGGTTCCCACAGTGTGGTGATGCCTGGAGACGGAGCTGCAGAGGGGGAAGCCCCCTGCTGGCGTGAAGAGAGTGAACAGGGAGCCCTGAACCTGACTCCCACCACTGCACCTGTTAGCTGTGTGGCTTTGGGCAAATTACTTAATCTCTCAATTCCTTAATCTCTCCTTCCTGCTAGGTGGGGATCCTAAAACAGATACTGTGTATTGTTCTGAGGATACGATAAAACCACTTGACACCTAGGAATGTGCTCAGGAGATGTTGTTTTCCTCTCTTCCTTCTCTCTCTATCCTCTCTTTCATTTTGAAGGCATTCTTTTCTTTGCATTCCCTTTTCTTCCCAGGTTTTGTGATATCAGATTTTGAGAAATGCTGGCCACTCACCGGTGGCTTGTACGGAACCTACAGTTATCAGCAGGGTGGACGCTAAAAAAATCCAATAAGCAATGAGTGTTTGTATAAATAAGAATAGCACCAACACAATTATTTGGGATCATTATTAAATTGTGAAATCAAATGAAGCCAAAGTGATAATAATTGCACTGAAAAGTCAGTGGACAGCTACACCCTCTAATTTGTTTGAAAATACTACCCTACTTTGTTATTGATGCTTAATCATGCAATTATTAAAAAGAAGACCTCCAAACTGACAATACTAATAATGGTGATAAATCTTCCCGACATGGAGGGCTCTCACTTTGTTTTAATTGAAGGCAAGCTATGGAAGTGTTTTCCCTCATTTGAAAAAAATCTTCCTTTTTTTCTCAGGCCATCTGTCTGGCTATTAAAATCCCATCAGCTTCATTGCGAGAACGCTTACTTCCCCCACGCCTGCCATCCCAAAGGGGGCTCTTAGAGCCAACTAGATCACGACAGCTCAGGCCCCTCCAAAGGAAAAGTATGTTGCTCTCAACTCATCTTTTGAGGCATCCTGTCTTTCTTCCCTGGCTTCTCTGTTCTTGGCTGCAAAGGCGGTGATTGATTTCCAGGCCCCCCCATTAATACCCAGCAATTAGTTTATACCTTCAATAATGTGTTGATTTGTTCAACTGTTTAAGAAATAACTGTCTCTTCTCAGCAGGCTAGGCTGTAACGAGACAGTGCTGGATCTTCAGGACAAATGCGCTCGGGGTGAAGTTCCACACTACAATTTTAAGAGCCTGCTCTGTAGATGAGCCCATGGAACTAAGTGGTTGAGTCAGGATCAAAGGTAGGGAAGGAAAGACCCATGTTCCTCTGCTCTGATCCAACACCTGGTGTCCTAACCCACATTATTCCAAACTTGCCCTATGTGCCTCCAAATCCTTTCTGCCGTGATGGTCATGTAAGACAGTCATTACTATTAGTCCAAGTCTGGCCTCACCCCCCTGCCAGGCACAATCATTACTGAGAAAGCTCATAGAGCCTCTTCACTCTCGGGGCAAATCCGTCCATGTTGGAAAGACTCTAGAAAGAAATCCCTTCACCTCTGGTAGATGCAGAGGAAAGGGCTAATTCCTCTCGCCAGGTGGTCTTGGGAGGGACCTCTTGGAAGACCCTGCAGGAAAACAGAGGGAAAGTCCTCCAGCTCAAGCCATTGTGTCAACAGGGCAGGCAGGATCACGACCTCTCTCTGGGCTGTCGTCCACATGACTGTCCTTCTATGGATCTAAGAATGGGTCACATTTTAACTAAGAGCTGAGTGTTCCCGATGCCATAGAAAGGCTCTTGGAGTCCAAGCAATTGCTGTGGAGTGGCCTCTGACCTTCTCTTCACTTTCCACCCCAGTCCCCCTTTATCACTAAAGAAAAAAGGCTGTTGAGTAATGGGGATCAAGGGACACCAGTCTCTCCATCTTTTTCAAACCTGGGGGACGGTTTATAAGTCAGAATGGTGCATTTGCTAAGTGAATGATGGGCTTTTGTGGTATCTGAGATGAATTTCGTTGGTATAGGGAGGGACATTTAAACAGACTTATGTGGAGTATTTTTAACGTGTGTTAAAATTTTAACTAGCGCATTAAGCCAGCAATTCCTTGACTGTTATTGCTTAGGATGAGGCTAAAACAGGATCAATTAAGGTAAGTGTTAAGTTAATAACGATATAAGTGGTACCTGGACACGGCAAACTTAATGAAGGCAGTACCCAAATGGTGGAAGGGTGGGAAATCTTGACTTAAAACATCAACGATCTTTTGAGCCCCTACTCTGCATACAAGCCCTTTATAGAGATTATTTTACAATTTATAACCCACTTTGTGGCAGATAAGACACAGCAGAGATGAACCCCCTCCCCCTGAGGCTGCAGACCTGGTCGGGATTCAAACCCACGCCCGTCTGATGCCCCCACAGGGCTCTTGCGGCTGGATCGCGCTGCTTAATCAATCAGGGAAGAAACGAGGGCAGGTTCTAGGGAAAATCTATGGTCCCAGGATGCTTGGCTGTGTGGTCCTGTCCCCTGGCCTGTAATTTTAGCCCAAGTCCTGGCCACAGGCTTTGTGGCTTCATCGCTCAGTCCACAAACACACCTCCCCTGCCTGGTCGTTCGCTGCACTCTCTGGGGCTCAGTGAGTTCTCCTCCCGCAGTGTTTTCGGGACTTGAAGGGGGTGTCTGGCCCTGCCTGGGGCAAGGCAGGCCCTTCTCTGCATCCTGCTGCTGCTTCTCTTCCCTCCGACCAACTGTCACGGACCCTGCGGCTCCAGTGTCCCATCTGCTCCGAGAGGGGATGGCCCCGCGCTCAGCCGCCTTCCCTCCCTCCCAGCGGCCTCTGCCCATCCTTTCCATGCTCCCCTCCCCCAACACCAACCTTGTTGAGCTTCTGTTCCTGCCTCCTGCTCTCCCCCAGCTCTCCCTGTTTAAGCCACGGTCTCAGACCTGGTGTGGGGGTGGGGGGCGGCCTCCTTTCCCTGCATTACTGTTCCCTCTTTGCCTCGCATCAGCCACCCCACCCATTCTGCCTGTGGCCATGTGCTTGTAACCCTGGTGCCCGGTACCGAAGCCCACCGGGAAGCCCGAAAGCATGATGTTCTCAAGCTGGAGGGGAGGCCCTTTGAAACAGACTTTCCTGGCCAAGTTCTTATGTTCTCCTGGGAACTCAGGCCTGGGGGAGGGGCTCTGCTGTTCCCAGGCTGCGGCCTGGAGAGGCGCCTGTTCTCTGAGCTGCCGTTTGCGTGGCGCGCCGAGACTCGAACCACTGCATCCCTCCCACCCTCCATCCGTTTTTCCATCCTTCCTTCCTTTCCTCCCATCCCCGCACCGTTCTTTCCTTTAAAAACTTTTTAAAAAATGTTTTTAAAATTTATTTCTAGGAGAGAGAGAGAGAGAGACAGCGTGAGCAGGGGAGGGTCAGAGAGAGAGGGAGACACCGACTCTGAAACAGGCTCCAGGCTCTGAGCTGGCAGTCAGCACAGAGCCCGACGCGGGGCTTGAACCCATGAACTGCGAGATCATGACCTAAGCGAAAGTCGGACGCTTAACCGACTAAGCCACCCAGGCGCCCCTGAAAACTTTTTGCTGAGAGCCTACTATGTGCCAGACCCTGACTTAGCTGTTTCATCTGTCCGAGTGGCCAATTCCCCATTTATTGACCCAATGCCCGTGGTGTGCCAAGCACCCTGCCAGGCGATGAGACGCACAAGTAAATCCAACAGCCCCCTATCTCAAGGGCCTTTCTGCCTGGTTGAGGAGACAGAGACATGAAAGCAGAGAAGCCCCAGGAAAGTATAAGATCCTGTGCTCGTCTGAACTGGCAGGGACAGCAACGCCATACCTTTGGGTTTTGGTGCCCGTGGGAAAAAGGCTTCGCGTTTTGGTCAGCCTCCGCCCCCGCCCCCCCACCCTCACTGTGTCAGCATGAACACCCCCACTGTGAATGCAGGGCCCCCGACGTAACGCCTCATCTCCAAGTAGATGTCCCCATGCTCTGTTTCTCAGTTGCCTTCTGAAGGCTCTCTTTTGCCAGATCTTGTTCTTCCGTGTGACTTTGTGGGACAGGTAGGGCGGCCTGGAGCTCACTCAAGGGCATGCAGAGTGTAAGTGGGAGGCAGGGGCTAAGGAGATCTATGAGTGCCACTGGCTCTGCCCAGAGAGCGGCGGAGCCCGTGGTCCACAGGGAGTTGGTGTTGCCGGATGGGAAAGTCCCTTTGATTCCACCAAGCATTACTGAGCTCCTGCTATGCGCTAAGTGCCCTACTGAGTGCATGAAGCTCTGCACTGAATGCAAGGATAGGACCAGGGTCACAGGGGTGCTGGTCCCAGCACCATTGCTGGTTGGCTCCACGGCACTGGCAGAATCCCTTCCCTCTCTGGGCCTCAAGTTCTTTGGTCACAAAGTGGGGTCTGGACCAGATGAGCTCCCTGGATACACTGCTAGATGCCTTCCTTCAATCTGGAATAAAGATTATGTCTTCCAGACTTCCGTACAGCCAATGTATGGTCAGGTGACCAACTTCTGGCCAGTGAGACCAAAGCAAAAATGTTATGTGATAATCTTTTAGGACACTTCTTTAAGAACCATGGGACAGGTGCCCTTTGCCTTTGTCTCTTTGTGCCATTCTCTACCTTGAAGCCTGGAATCGGAAGACAGTGGCCGGAGCTCTGGCAGCCATTATAGGCTGTGAGGTTGAAGGCCACACTATAGGGATGGTGAGCAGGTAGGCACCTACATTGCTAACCTATTTGTGGTGCCTCTAGACCAAACTTGTCTCCAGATTGGTTTACTTAAGAGATGATTAACTTTTGTCTTATTGACGCCTCTGTTAATTGTATGTTTCTATTACTTGTCAAATCTAATCCTTCCTGGTACGAGCTCTAAAATCCCTTCTAGGAATACCATTCTGAGGCTGTGACTTCAGGGCATCTTTAAATAGTCGCTTCCTGTGCGAGGTGGAACGATAGCCTGATGAAGATGCCCACATCCCAATTCCTGTAGGTGCGAATGTGTGACATCGCATGCCAAAGGAGGAATTGAGGTTGCCGATGGAATGACGTTTGCTAATCAGTTGATCTGAAGAGAGGGAGATGATCCTGGGTTATCTAGGCAGGCCCAGGGTAATCATGAAGGTCCTTACATGCAGAGGAGGGAGGCAGGAGAGCCAGAATCAGAGGGAGGAAGCGTGAGAAGGACTCTGTCTGGTACCTGCTGGGCTTTGAAAAAGGAGGAAATCTTTCTGCCCTGATAGAATGGGGCCAGTGACTAGAACCCAGAAAAGGTCAGGAAAGAGAGTCACCCCTTGGGCCTCCAGAAGGAACAAGGCCACTTTGACACCTTAATTTCAACCCAATGAGACTAATTTCTGACTCCTGACCTCCAGAGCTGTAAGGTGATGAGTTGGCGTTATCTTAAGCCATTGAGTTTGTAGTGATTGGTTACAGCGGTCATGGGAAACAAATGCACTCCCTCTGCTTCCTACTGGGAAGGTTAAGATCATGATGTCCCTGTTATCGAATGCTGCATGGCCTGAGGAAGATGACATATGTGTGGCCCGTAGGACACGACCCAACACATAGGAGACCCTCAAACACCATCCACTCTCAGGAAACGCCATCCATTCCTATCACACCTGCGGACACCGTCTTCACCCATAAATAACATTAGTTGAGACATCCTCCCTGGAAATGCCCAGGACTAAACCAATGGCTTTACGAATCTGGGGACTCTGGCTTTATTCAGCACCTAGCAGGAAGGTCGCCATCTTCATTTTAGAGAGGAGGAAGCGGGGTGAGCTGTCCAGTGGCAGAGGTAGGATTTAGATCCGTGGACTCAGGCGGCCGCTTCAAAACCTATCTTCTCCGAGGGTGGCCTGCAGACCTGTGACATCCGCTTCCCCTGGAGCTAGAAACAGCATCTCAGTCCCCCACCTGGACCCCCTCATCAGCTCCTGCAGGTCATGAAGACCCCCCGGTGGATAGTGCTCACATGGAAGTTTGACAATCCTCTAGGTAGAGCAAGCACTCTGCTCTCTCCGTGGCCTCGGCCTGTGGGGCACTCGTACCAGCCCTGTGGGGGCAGCCACGGAGAGTGTCTTCTCCTGTATTTTGTTTTGTTTTGTTTTTTTAATTATTTATTTATTTTTTTTAATGTTTTATTTATTTCTAGGAGAGAGAGAGAGAGACAGCGTGAGCAGGGGAGGGTCAGAGAGAGGGAGTCACAGACTGAAACAGGCTCCAGGCTCTGAGCTGGCAGTCAGCACAGAGCCCGACGCGGGGCTCGAACCCACGAACTGCGAGATCATGACCTAAGCGAAAGTCGGACGCTTAACCGACTAAGCCACCCAGGTGCCCCGAGTGTCTTCTCCTTCATGCGCTTTGGCCTTTCTCCTCTGATCTCCTTGGCAAACTCCTATTCATGCTCCAAAACCCACTGCAGAGGGTCCTGAGAACCTTTTTCCTGACCTCCCCAAGTAGACTCACTGTCTAGTCCTGCCCGCCCCCCACACACACCTTTATCAGTGCCCAGGCTTGCTGGTGATGCTCTCGCACATGCCTGTCTCTTCTCGTAGGCCTTGATCTCTTTCAGACTAGGGGCATGTCTCCCGTCATCCAACAAAACATTTGCTAAGTACCTCAGAGGTGCTAGGTGCTGATCTCAGTCCTGGATCTATGGCAGTAGATAGAAGAGACAAGGACCCTGGTCTCCCAGAGTCTCTGTTCTTGTTGGGAGCGAACTAAGACACCCTCTGAGCAAATTCAGGGAGGAGGCATGATGAAGGCGATGGAACAGGCAGGGGAGGCTGGGAAGAGGATGGGCGATGTCAGCAGGGGATCAGGGCAGACCCCTTCCCCCGGGGCTGACTGGTTTCTGAGCCCCGCGAATGAGCACAGAGCCCAGCAGACGAGACGTCCAACACGTGTCACATTGGGTCATCTGACCATATGCTCCCAGATCAAACTGCACGTCTAAGAAGTTCATATCCTTCCTGAGCAATTGCTGGGCACCTCCTGCCCACCTTCTCTGCCCCTCCAAAAAAACCTCTAGAAATTTCCCTCTTTTCTCTGAAGCTCTCTGAGACAAAAACCAAAAGCAGAGAATCCCCGGGGCTCCAGCAACACCCCCATCCCAGCCAGGCCGACCATCCGGGCTGTCTCCCTGGCGCCTGCCATTTAGTTATTGAATAAAGCAGACCACATGGTCTGCACGACAGGGGGCACTTCCCGAACTGGGGTCAAGGTCAGAAAATGTCAGCCTCTGAAAGAGAAGCTATGGGGGTGGCGTACTATGGGTGAGAGCCTGCCTTTAAAGGCAGCCGCCTCCCATACAGATGCGGCATGAAAGGGAGCCCGAGAAGCCCGCCTCCCCCCATCACGGCCCGCACACACTACCCTGGAATGTTAGCCATTCCCGCATCCGCGTCCCTTCTCAGAGTCACCACTTGGCTCGCTCTGTGAGTGGCTCTGCCCTGCCCGGACCGCTCTTGTTTTGCTTACATTTACAGCATTTTGGGCCATCAGGGACTCTGTCTGCAACTTGCCATCGGTATTAGAGGAGTGGCTGCAAATTCAGGTGCCCTACGAGGGAGGCTGAGGGAGGCCGAGGGAGGCCAAAGGGGTGAAGCAGCCACGGAAGACACGTGGGAGCGGAGGGGACTTTGGGGAGCTGCAGAGCACCCATCATGTCTGGAGGGGCACCTACTGCCCGCCCTCCCCGCCCCCCCCCGGCCCCTGCCATCGGTAGCCAATCAGGAGTGGGGCCCCGGGGTTACCAAAAAACCGTTTCTTCTTTTTCTCCAAGTGAAGCCATAAATAGGAACTTCTATAGGAAAAGTTCTTCACTTGTGGAAGATTTGAGGGCTAACCACAATTGGCTGGTGGGTGACCCTCTGCAACCGCTAAGGCCATCTGTAATCACCTCAGTGCAGACAAGGACAGCAGCTGGTGTTTTTCAAGCACTTACTACATCCCACCATCTTGCTGGGCACTTAACATGAGCCTCTTACTAAAATTTCATAACCAACTCAGGAGTGAGATACAGCTTCTCCCACTGACACATGAGAAAATTGAGGCAGAGAGGTGACATTTCTTGTCCAAGGTCACCTCGTTGGTAAGCAATAGCACTGGGGCTTGAACCCAGGCTGGCAAATGCCAGAGCAGACTGGAGCGCCAGGCCTGGCTGGACTATCCTTGGGTTATGATGGTGCTGGGAGAAAATCTGAGGTTAAATATGTATCCTAATCTCAGAAGCGAAGCTACGTTCTATGTCCTTTTTCTACATTCATTCAACAAACGCCAACTGAGCTCCTACTATATGCCCAGCACTGGGCAGGGCCAGGGGGAATCACTCTATCCAAGATGGAAGGTCCCATCTTCTCCCTGCAGATTTCTCCTGTTTGCTTGCACTGTCTCAGACAAGGTCACTCACTGTCACACCTCACTCGACACAACGGCAGTCCCCAGATCCTATGGATCCTCTGGGGTCAGTCCCCTGCCCCAGGCCAGCTGCTTCATCACTTCCCAGAGTGTGCAGTCCTCTCCTTCCTGAATGTCTGCTCTGCTCTCCCCCTCCTCCTCCCATCCTTACTTCCCAGATCCATCCTTCCGAAGTGCAAGTTTGACCATGTCCCTTCCCTTCCCAACATTCTCCTCTCTGGGCACAGCCTAGCCATCCCTCCACGATGTGGGCTCTTGTGCCTCGGGGACTAATACCTTCCCCACCTCCCCGTCCACACCTGGCCCCCAGCAATGCCAGAAACCTCATGTGCTCCCCTGAACACTCCACACCCTCTCACGCCTCTCCCTGGAGCAAGGTCTGCTTGTGTCCCTATATCCCTGACTAGAGCATAAGCTCTTGAAGAGCAGGGGCCACATATTTTCACCTTTTTAAGATCCGGAGTCTAGGATGGTACTTGGCACATAGTAACCGAGTGAATTTTGTTGATGAAGCAGATTGGGGAACTCATGGTCTAGAAGCGGAGACAGAACTGGAAACAAGCAACGGGAAGAAGCAAAGTGTGTTAGAGACACACGTGGATGGTGTGGAAGGAAAGGCGGAGGGGATGTAACCTAGGGGGGAGGCAGCTGAGGCATTGGGAAGTGGCGAGTTAGCTGAATCCTGGAGACAGGTGGAATGTGGCTGGGAACACGCCCTTTTGGCAGAAGGTAGGGGAGAGGGAATATATATATATATACCACAAACTGCAGGTAGCAGGATGTCCATGCGTTTTGAGTCATTCTTCTGTTTTCAAAGCAACGAGAGAAAACGGCAGCCCCTCCACTCCCGGGACTCTGCCCTGCCTAAGCAGCATATCTTAATGTAAGCTTCAAGGTTTTGAAGACTTCATCATGCATGGAGTTCAGGTTCTCCAAGAGATTGATTTATAAACTTGGGGGCTAGGGGATGATTGGAAACATGATTAGTGTACTAGAAGGCTGTGCATAGTTTTGAGGATGGACAGACTCGGGCTAGAATCCCAGGTCTGCTACTTGCTGTGTGACCTCGGGTGAGTCACTTAACTTCTCTGAGCCTCTTAAGATGGAGATAATGGACATCACCTCATGTACCTTCAGAATTGTAAAAGTTGCACAAGAGCCAGCCTCTGAAAAAGCATCTAAATAGTGTTTAGCACAAAGGAAGCACTCAATGAATGATTAGCTATTATTATTAGTATTACTATAATTATCATTAGTGTTGAAGTGACACCAGGCTTACCTTCTTTGCAAAAACACATGGAAGGAAAGCCAGGGAGAAGAGTTTCCAACCGTAGGGAAAATTCAAGAAGGATGAGGGATGAGACTTGTACAGACAGAGGTGGGGGAGAGGGAAATGACAGAAAAGAATGATCCTTTGCACAGAGAAAATGAGAGAGGAGAGCAATGGGGCGAGATCGGAAATAAAGGTCTAGGAGTCAGCAGTAGCCAGTCACCAGCAAATTTTGCCCCGTGGCCAGGGCAGAGAGAGGCTGGCACTGGACTATTTAAACTGCATCGTGGACGGTGTAGCGAAGCAAGATGCTTTCTCCCCATACAATGAAGCTGCAGCAACCATGCACCTGGGATCTCATACCTAATCCTTGGCATTCTTGTTAGCAGCTGGAAGACTACCCAAGGTCAAGGAAGTTCAGCGAAGAGCGAATAAATACAGTGTCAGGAAGGGAAAGGAGTGGCGGCTCCTCAGAGGCAGACCCAGGGCTGCTACGTCAGTACCGCTGGGCCAGGTGATAAGAAGCAAGGATTTAGATTAAGAGAAAAGACTGGCAGTGGCTTATCAGCATCCTGAAGCTTTGTGGCAAGGCTGTTGCTCCCCAGGGGGGGGTGGGGGTTGGCGCAGGGAGGGGGCAAGGGAAACACCTGCCTATTCTTGGGTCTTTCACAAAGTGCTTCCAGCTGAGGCTGGGAGAAAAGCGTGGTCTAGAGGATGCTCAGAGTTTTTGTTTAGGAGCCAGGTCCCGCCCTCGGTGGAGGTGGGCAGGTGCCGTTTCTTCAGTCATTCACCCCACATGTAGCCCTTACAGGGGCACACGGATCGCAGGCAAGTAAATGCTCACAAGGAAGAAGTCACCGTGAAAGGCTGAAGAGGGAAAGGAAGGAGGGTCACAGGGCTGGCGGCTCGACGAGATAGGGTGGCATCTGAGCAGAGCCTTTTTGCATCTTTGTAACCGTACGGGGTTACACCCGGAAGTCAGAAGAGAAAGGGGGGAAGCGGATCTCGATGCACCTGTTTTGTGCATTCCCTGTGATCTCCTCTCGGTTTACTACAGCCAGCTCCGTGCAAGTGACCCGCTCACTGCAACACCCTCTACGCTGTGCCTCGCCCCTTCCCCAGTAAAGCTCACCAGCTCCGGCCGACCCCTGATGCCCTCTGTGAGACCCTCGGCATCCAGTGGGCTCACTGGTGGGCAAAGCCAGTTGCTGCCCCTGCTTCCGCCTTTCTGGGCCCACTTTGCTCCCATGCTGAAACACATACCGCCCTGCGAGCCATTTCTGTCCCTCTGGGGGGCATATCTTCATTGCCTCCGGGGCTCACCCCTCCCTGCCATCTACCTTCAAGCCGCGTGGGGCCCTCGGCACGGTGGCCGGGGCGTCCGTTTCTGCACATGGCCCTTCCTTCTGTGTGAGGTGCTCTTCGTCTCCCCGGCTTGCTCACCCCTACACATCCTTCCGAACCCGGTCTCCCCCGGCATCCGCTCCTCCCCAGTCTCTGTGCTCCCAGAGTCCTCCATGCTCGTGTTGCCCTCATCTTCATCTGCTCATCTCTGTGTCTCCTCCACCAGATGAGAAGTCCCTCTGCCCCGAGGGCAGAGATTGAGGCTTTGACTCTGTCCTAGACTCTCACCCGGCACCTGCTAAGGCTCAGGGAACAGCTACTGGACAGAGATCAACTATCGCCCTTTTCCCTGTCGAGAAAAGTGTGGGTAGGACCACACTCTTCTGCCCTCTGCTGCTCCCGGAGTCACCACGGGACAGACACCAGCTGCCTGCGGGCAGAATCCCTCGGGCTCTCCCAGCACCCTGTGTGCATTTCCCTCTGCAGTCAAGAGAGCCTACCGTCTTCCTTTGGTTCTAAGGCACAGAACGTAGGTGGCATGGTTTCGGAAATGAGAGCGCGTTTTACAGTTGAGGTGTCCGTTACGTTTGCTCTCCCCTCCCCCCAAAAGCTACTTAAGTGGATAGTTCACTTCATAAACTAACGGTGCCTTGGGACCGAGGGAAGACGGAACTGGGAGACAATGGCACCTTTCGTAGCTAGGAGAGGGGACCAGGAGGCCGTGAGGTCATGCAGCTCAGCAATGATCCCACGGCGGCTGACCTGCGTTTCTCGATGTCCGGGAGCCCAGTTAACATCTCTCCTCTCTCATTCCTGTCTCCCCAAAGTCTGCTGGATAGAACTGAGCGGCATTCAAATTCCACTCAAATCCTCCACGATCCTAACGATTGTAAGGGATGCCAGGGATTCCTCTGAACTTGCGGGAGGGCGAGGAGAGGCAGCAATAGGCTATGTCAGGTATCTCACACAGAGTGGGCCATTCTGCGAGCTGACCGTTCTTCCAAATCCCCTTGGGGCCTCATCTGGATGTTCCTCAGGCAGGTGAGGGCTTGCTCACTACTGCCTTTTCTTTTTTTAATTCTTTAAAAATGTTTTTTATTTATTTTTGAGAGAGAGCGAGCGAGCAGGGGAGGAACAGAGAGAGGGAGACGCAGAATCTGAAGCAGCTCCACACTCTGGTGCTGTCAGCACAGAGCCCCACGCGGGGCTCGAACTCACAAACCACGAAATCATGACCTGAGCCGGAGTCGGACGCCCAACCAGCTGAGCCCCCAGGTGCCCTACCACTGCCTTCTTATGTTGGTATAGGGCTGGCACCTGCCGTCAACACCACCACTGAGTGTATTTTGAATTTTGTTGATTGGAGTGGAGTTTATCTATTCCCTGCCTTCTCTGCGCTCTCATGGGAAGTTTGGAGGCGAAAGAGACAGCATGACGGGATCGGGATGTGAGACATGAGGGACGCGACAAGAAGACAGGAAAACAGTGCTCAAATCCTCGCAACAACCTTAGCGGCAGGCACTGTCATCTCCACCATGTGGCCGGCACAAGGGAGGCACAGAGACAGAATTACCCAGTTCAAGGTCACACAGCTTATAAGCAAGAAGCCAGAAGTCAAAGAGCAGAACTCAGTAAGACTAACAAGGCTTCATACGTATGGGTCTTAATTACCTCTGCAGACCTCCCCCCAAACCATACAGCACGGCCCCACCGCCATCTCTCTACCTATCCCCCCACCCACACCCCAGCCCCCGGCCTCACCCAGGCCCTGTCTCATTCTTCCTCACTGATCTCTGCACTTGCTGCCTTCTGAACTGTAATGGTCTTTCTTCCTCTCGTCACCCAGTGAACTCCTCCTCCTCCTCCAGATACTCATTCTCATCTTACCTCCTTAGGGAAGCCTTCTCAGATTAGATACCATCTCAATATTATGAACTCACAGACCCCTGTGACCTCCCTGGAGAGCACTTATCATAGTTGTAATGTGTATATATTCTTTGAATTAGGGCCTCTCTCTCCCGGGAGGCTCTAAGGACCTGGGCTGGTGACCCTGAAGGCAGCCTCGCAACCCCCTGGCCCAACCCCTGGCCCTTTGCAGAACTCCACCAAAGGTTTAACAAATAAACGCGTGAAGGAGTTGCCTGATCCGGGCTGGAAACCAACCCGGAAGCTTTAAATGCATATTTCATTTGAATACTGGTATTTTGGCCAAAACACTCACATTTGAGACTAAAGGAAACCACTCGATTCTGCACAGTCTAAAAATCTTTTGCACTGTTAGTCTGGATTTGTACCTTCTCCTCCCTGCTGACCTGAAAGCGAGCGCTCGTGGGAAGCCCTCCCCAAGGATCTCGGTGACAGCCGCTCTGGGCGATGAGGAGGCAGGAAAACACGGCCACCGTCTATTTAGAGGAAGCTCACACCCAGCACCTCCTTCTCAGGCATTCAGTTTTTCTCCAAACTCTTTTTTTATTATCTTTCTTTATTCCAGTCCCTTGCATGCGGAACGGCACCCTCGCCTCTCTCTCTCCCCTCCCCTCTCCCTCTCGCCCTCCTCTGTGTTGAGTCTGTGATTTTCTGTAATGTCAGAAAAAGGATGCTCTTTGCCACCACTGCTCACCATGTATCATTTAGAGAGCAATCCTTGGCCCAGAGGAAGGGGCCGCCCGTTCTGAAGCCCCACCCCACTAAGCAGGCGGTCACGGTGTGCTCATTCACCGGCAAAGGTGGGCCGAAAACCTCATAACTGCGGTGGCTTCAGCAATGAGCAGAACAGACAGAAATCCATGCCCTGGTGACGCTGACTGTCCGGTGAGAAACACAGACGGCAAATATCCTGAGCAAACTATGGAGTGTGCTAGAAGGTGGTAAAGACGCCGTAAAGAAAAAGAAGGCGGAGTCAGGAGGATTGTAGGAGGGGTACAGGTTGGGGTCATTGAACTCGACCGCCGATAAGATGGTCACAGGGAAGCCACCCTGAGTGAAAGCTGTTTTGCTTTCCTTTTACAGGAAAGGAAACTGAGGCTTGGAGAGGTAAAACCCTGTGTCCCGGATCTCACAGGCTGCAGTGCTTGGAATAAACCCAGGCCCGAGTGGCTGCAAAATTCTTTCAACTACACCACACACCACAGGGCTCGATCTGAAACCTTCCATGACTTACAGGGGATATACGGTTGCTATTTTCTGAAAACCACCTGCGAATATAAAGCTGATGGATAGTTTACGTTGAGGATACTTCCAAACTGAAAGGGCAAACCCCAAGAGACACGTGGTGGGTGGCCTGAAATTCGGGGTCGCATTCCCTCAGCCTCACGGGAGAGAGGGAATTACGGCAGAGCTGTCCCGTGGCAAGGCGCAGGTCCAGTGGGTCAGAACGGGCTCAGGCTGGGCCCTCGCTGGGGGACACTTAATGGGGCACAGCCCCATGAATAAAATCCAGTGCTAGCTGTGACTATGAGCCCAAGGCCGCACAGTAGGCCAGGGTAGGTAGCATCGAGCCCTCGGAAGGCTTGCAGGCTGGAAACAAGGGCCCTGGATTCAAGTTCTGGCTCTGTCTACCTGGTCCTGGCTGTGGTGTCACCCCTGTGTGTCTGGTTCTGCTCAGCTGTAAAGGGACACGGGGGTGGGGGGTGGGGGCAGGAAGGGCAGCCCGAGGGGACAAGATTCCAGAGTTTGCTCTTCAGTAAATAACTCAGGTTTGCCTTCCCAAGTATGGATGCTTAGGGCTTGGCCCCGGGAAAAACTGCTGGTCAGAGCCTAAGACCTTGGGGACTGTTCTAAGGATCCTGGGAACCGGGTGGGAGAGGTTTGCTAAAAGAACAGAACATTCTGGGGTAGCTAAATGAGGATGGTCCCTGATGCCTGCTCTCTACCCAAAGTGTCTATTCTGGTGACTATTACAAGCCACCTGGGCTTGGGTGTACTTTAAAAGCAGGAAAGGGAAGAAAATCAATGGGATATGTTTTTTCCTTGCTTGCAGAGTCTGAGCCTACTGATAATTTTCCATTGGCCAGTTAGGAGCGGCACAACCCTAAAAACGGACTCCTTCTGAATTCCCTTAGTTTACAATAATGAATTCCATGACTCATTATTATTCTTTTAAAAAAGAAGCACCAGGAAGAACAAACCAACCATCGTGACTTCCTCGCCCCCTTCTTTCCCGATTACTCGACTGTCACACGCTCTTACGGTGTTTGAATCAAGTTAAATGATTTTATGAATTTTGGAATCAATCCATTGATCCCTGTGTTTCCACACTTATTATGTGCAAAGCGCCTAAGGAGAGTCGAACTGGGAATCTGACTTGCGGATTCTGGAGTGACAGGTACAGTGTGAAGTCACTTCACACTTAGCACATCCTACCCGTGAAGGTAAGATTATCTGGGAAAGGCCGTTGGCATTCCTAAAATGAAAGACACATACTTTCCTTCTGGAGAAAGCGAGAGGGCCATGGCTGAATGCAGCACGGAGCACTCACTACCTCTCAGGCCAAGCAAAGGGTATGCAATTATGAACTTGGCAAAGCCAGTTCGGGAAGAGTGAGACACTTCCTGCTCAAAGACAGCAGGGATGTAGAACGGGCGGCCGCGGCACCGGGAGCAGGCAGCACATGTAAGCAAAGACAGGAAGAGCCGTGGATGGAAGAGGAGCTCGGAGATGCAGCAGAGAGAACGTAACAGTCCAGAGAGAAAGATTTCTGCCCTGCTTCGAAGCAAGGAAAGGGGCGTGGGAGAGGGAGGGCGGTCTCTGCTATAGACCACGTTGTACCGCCGCTGGCCCCTCCTCTGCGGGGCTGGAAATCCTCTGGGGGAGAAGTGGGGGCTCCGGACGGGGGTGGGAGGAGGCGCAGGAGAGAATAAACACAGCATGAATTTCTTGCTGCCCCTGGAGACAATGATTCCTTTCGGTGACAGCAGAGGTTAATATCCTGAGCAGCAAGCCACAGCGCGGCCCAGAGACACCTCTCTCGGAACAGCTGCTTTAGTGTCCTGTTGTGGATTTTATTGAACTATTCCCTGAAAGGGCCAATTCATCTCTCCATTTGGAGGCTCTTAGTGCAGCTTTCCTGAAAAGTTCAAAGACTTCTATCACGCTCCACCTGTCTGTATCCATCTGCAGACTGTCCCACCCGCCTCGATCCCACTGAAGACCCCAGTCTACTAGGAATTTCAAGTTCACACACAGAGACACTGCTACTTACGCTGCACCATGAAAAAAAAAAGTAATAAAGGTTGTAGCTTCTTCTCGATGCCCCTCGTCTCCCACTGTGTGCCTACCCCTAACAGGTGGTCCTGTCCCTCCTCATTCTTGGGTAGACTGATTCACTTCAAAAGCAGCAGTCGAGGCAGGGAGATATTTGCTGATTCCAATTTTCATCAAGAGGTGAACGGGGGGAAAAAAGGCATCTCAGAGGGCAAAAAGCCCCTGTGAAAATCTGAAAGCAGCAGAGATCAGAAGCGGGCAGAGTTGGTTTTCCATTTGCCGTCATCAAGAACATCTTGGGGAGATTTGAGGTCTGTTCACAACTTTTGGGGTATGGAGAGCAAACACAATAAAGAGGTGACAGGGGAATCTTTTCTGACAGTCCGATTTTTCACACGCAGGAACCCCCAGAGACTGGGGGAAATGTAGAGAGCCGACAACTTGGTCTCCACAAAGGCTGACCCTATTTTGGATGCTCCAGAAAGCAAGCACAGAAACACGGCACAAGAACCATCTATGCCAACCTTCAGAAATAAGTGCTCTTGCAGCCTTTGCAGCCTTCCACAGTAAGTGGCTTCAAATCTTCAAACCACTCCCTAGATGGCTAAGGCCTGACTTCCTGGGGCGATCCCAGGCCCAAGAAGGCCCGTATGGACAGATGCGTTGGAAATTGAAGGCCGGGTCGCACCGGGGCCCCCGGGCCCCCACTCTTCCTGCCTGGGCCTTGGCCACAAGTGGAAAAGGAATAGCCTCCTGAAGGGAGTCTGGTCCAGCCCTCCCCTCACTGCTCGGAGGCCCCAGGCCTGGGAGATGGGCCAAACCCACAGCTCTGGTACGCACCACACACCCCTTGGGAAGTGTTGTAATCCTAACCCTCTCGGAGATGATTCAGGGTGGGGTGCGGTGTGGAGAGAAAGTGAAAGGGGTGGGTAGCACATTCGGGGACGCAGACACCAGACAGATGGAATTTAAATGAAAATACTGAAGCCTTTTAATACACAAGTGATCCCAAACCACTTCTAGTCCACTTTTCTTCTGGGGATTATAAAATGTTTCCAAGATCACAAGATGAAGAATTTGCAAGTAAAGCCCTGATAAGAAAGTATGTTTATACCAACTTAGCAATTTCTGAGTCTATTTCTCCTGACATAACGTTCCGTCTTTCCTATAATTTCTTGGCTGCATATCTCCATCCATCTAACTAACATCCAAGGAAGGCAAATTGCTACTATGATCATTTCCCTAAAGCAACTCTCATTCACTTTGCTTTTCTTCTCTTTTGGAATAAAAGTCTGCCATAAATGTTTAATTAAATGGAAGCCTTTCCACTGTTAATGACAAGCTGCTTGAAAGGCTTTTCATTCTTTAAGGACGGGTGTGTTTAAAACGGTCCCTATTAATTTCCTGATATTGATTCCCCGGCTGGGGAAGAGCATAGAGTATTCAGCATACAGCTCTTCTGCAGACTATGTTCAAGGCAGCGGTTTGGATTGAGAAAGGGCACCAAATGCAGTATGCGTCAAATAGACCATCGCTCAATGAAGTCACTTAGCTATTCAAAACATGTTCAGCCATCACTCAACCGCTCGCACCACGAATGTTGGGGCGGCCACGAACCTGGTGCTCTTTCCCAGATATAACCCTTTCCCAAAGAGCGGCTTTTGCTCACTTTGGGTTAGACCCTGGGGCCACATCAGTTTCTCCCTCTGCTGTCCGCTTCCCTCTCTTCTCCCCCATCTCCCGGCTTCAAGTCCTTGCATCACCATCCCACGGTGAGCTTAACAAACAATTCTGCAGTCCCCGCTTCCCAGCACTGCCTCAAACGGCCTCCGGTATTGGTTCATGTCAGAAGCAAAGCACATAAGCCTTTCTCTCCACATAGAAACGCGTATCTCTCATGCACATCCTTCTATGGTAGCAGTAGCTTGTACATACACATATATATATGGATGGATATATACACATAGCCATTCGAATGCAGTCCCTCATATGAAAGTCTGTTGCTAAATGCAGGTTGTATGACCTGCAGGAGTTTTTTTTTTTTCTTCTGTGTTTCTGAATGTGGCTCAGAAGCACATGCCTTTAGCTGTGTCCTGATCTCCCAGGCTCTCACTGTGGGGACCCCTTTGGCCACAGCCCATGCACAGGCACACATGTCTTAGTGACCCTGCAATATCAAGGCAAACAGCTGACGCCCCCAGTTCACAGCCCCCCCCCCACTCCCTCTCTCAACCTCCCCAAGCCCTCACCTCCCTCCCAGCCTCCCCGCACAATGTCTGGTGCTCAAGCTGGCTGCAGTGCCGACTGTACTCGCTTCTGGATAACAGACATATCACTCAGGGTGGAAGTGAACTGGCTCTCAGCCTAACCTGCAAGTGAACTGCTGTTTATTAGAACTTGGGCTTGTTTCCTGTGAGAGACGTCTGTATTTTTAGGCTTTGTAAACGTTAAAACACACACATACACACACACGCAGCCAGTCGCCCCGAAAGATATGTGTGGCTCAAAGACATTACGAAATGCTCTTGAACTCAGCTTGAGATCCCGGAATAATTAGGATTTACCAAATAAGGATTCTTAGAAACAACAGATTTTTTTTTTAAAAAGGAGATTCGCAGATGATGATGTGTCTGGGACTTTTGGGGAGTAAGGGGAGGAGGAGGGGGGAAAGGGAGAACATTTTTGAATTCCTCATTGCGAAAAGAGGAGCAATGTTGACAGAAGCATTTATTCCACCCACCCCCCCTTGTAGATGGCAATGCTACACCAAATGGCAAATCCTAATGACTCCAAAGCAGGCAGAGCTCATTTGACTTTAAAAGACAATCTCTTGTTTTCATCACATCACAGATTATTCCAATGAAGAGGTTTAGGGGAAGGGGGGGGGTGGAGGCTTGAGAGTTGAGTATGGCTTTTGCTTATCGATTTTCTTTCCTCTGAAACTAACCCAACCAACCTTGATCTGTGGTAGGAAGGAGTGAAGTAAGAAAATGGTGGAATGTAAAGGGGACTTATTTGGAGGAGGGTGGGGAGGGGGAGTGAAAAGGGGAGGGGTGAGGTGGAGAGGGGGAGGAGATGGGAAATCAAATACCTTCTAGGCAGCAGGTTCTCCATAATCCAGAATGGGTCATAACTTCCTCGTTCTTTTTGCTGGTTTCATTCTCACTGACACTTTTGGTTTTGCAAACCCCTCTGGAGTAGAGCCAATAGTCGGTTCCCACAGCTATGGTCATCAGACTGAAGGCAGCAAAAGCACCAACGGTGGTTAAAAGCATTTGAACACCTCGATCAAACAGCCCCATAATTCTTCATTATATAAACACCCAACCGACTTCTGGTTCTCGGGAGAGTGTGTGTGAGGGTGCGAGTACTAAAGCAAAAAAATAAAAATAATTCCACTACTAATATAATGGATATATGTGTGAAGAGAGAATATGGAGAGATATAAAAACAGGGAGGTAAGAAAGCTCACGGAAAAGAGTGTAAATTATAAAGATCACACGGGAAGAGAGGCTTGCCTTTTGAGATCAGAAACTGTTCCAGTTGCAGTAATTTTTTTTTTTTAAAAAAGGGAAAAAAAAATAAAAAGACACCCCCCACCCCCCCAAGTGAGATGCCTTAATCTCTTTTCCTAAAATTCTGGTCTCCAGTTTCCATATGTGATAGCTAATTTGGAGATGGCTTCCACAGTGAACCAGGGAACAGCCGCATTCTCAACATAATCTCTCATGGTCGGGACCTAGACAGTTAGAGACTGTAAAAGCCGGGATGCAACCTTCAGTCTTCGTTCTCGGCTCTGCGGCCTGCGCCATGAAAAATCCTTTGCTTCGCCAGTTCTCTTCCTTGGGGGGGGGGGTCTCGGGCGCTTTCGTTTCAGACCAGACTTCCCAGTATTCTGTAAGCCCTTGATCTCAGCTGAACAGGTGCGGGGGTCTCGCCTTCCATGATTTTGCCCCGGCAGCGGCAGCGGCGGCGGGCAGGCACGGCGGCGGCGGCGGCAGGACGAGCAGCGGCGGCGGTTATTGTTGTTGGTGGCGGGGGTAGTGTTGGCGAAGTGGGGGAGGGAGGGGGTTTCTCCCGGAGAATCGAGGCGGGTTTCCCTCCCCCTATCTGCAAAGCTCCTGGAAACGAGGGAGCCGGCGTCTTGCTGCAGGATGGGCCGCCCGCCTGCCCCCCCACTCGCTGCCGGCTCGGCCCCCGGCGGAGGCGCTCCCACCTACTGCATTACCGGGTGGTGCTGAACTGGACAGCTCCCTGCGCCTCCCGCTCCGCGCGCGCCCCGGCTCGCTGGGCGGCCCGCCAGGAGGGGGGCGCGGGCCGGAGTCCTCCCTCCCTCCGGGGGCGGCAGGGCCAGCGCAGAGCCGGGGCTGCCTTTCCTCTTTTCACCCCTCTCCCCAGTCCTAAATTGAGCGCTCTTCTGGGCTCCCGGAGCTCGGAGGAAGGCGTAGCTAGAGACAGCTAGCTCCCTCTCCCTCTCTCTCTCTCTCTCTCTCCCCTGCCCTCCCCCCTTAGTGTTTCTTCCAGCTCAGCCTCCTTCTCATTCCATCTCTACGTGCCCAGAGCTTCAAATACAACCCTCCCATCACAATCAGATGGGCACAAAACTTCAACCAGCCGTTTCTCTGCCTGGAAGCGGTGAAAATATAGCCTGGATGGGTAATTACAAACACGGTCTATATGTGTTTTGTAGATCGTCGTTTTCACTTTGCTGTTTGGGGGAATGTGTTTTGTTTTATGTTATTGGCACGGTCGGTAGCCGCGTCTCCTTTTAGCCGGTCCTCTCTCCGTCTCTTTGTCTCTCTTTCCGGCTAACGGGGTGTGCAGTGCACTGTGTGTGTGTGTCTCTCTCTCTGTAGTTTTCCGTGAAATTCCGAATCTGCTCCCACGAGCAGACATTTTGGAAAGATTATTCATGGAAAAGGGTGCGAAAGGGTGCCTGGTAGCCGGGGCAGGGGCAATGATTTTCATCTCAAGGATAAACATGTTTGCGGGGGAAGTGGGTGAAATGCGAATCCTTCTAAGTTTCCTGTCATTCATAAACTGGGTTGGAAGAGATAAAAATCTCCCTGCCGTGAACACTGAAACACATCACAGCCCTCCCCTCTTCCTCAGCAGAATCCTTATGCTGGGTTAATTACAGTGTTAACTCTTATTCCTATATATGCAACTTTTCCTTAATGTGACTCCTGGAGAAAGAAGCCCATCAGATTCCTGCTGCTATTGATAACGTTTTTCTCTGATCAGTTTCGTAGTTAAGTGAGAGCGCATGAGGCATGATGTAAGTGCCTTGTGTTTTCATTTTGGGGGGGAGGGCCCCAGAGAGAGGTGTGGGTCTGGTGCGCCAGTTGGGGGTTAGAGATGTCTTAATTTCATAACTCATTATTCCATACTTTCTTCTCTTTCCCTCCATTTTTGTCTTGAGATCATTTGTTTGACAATATCTCAGTGATTCGGTGATTACCAAAGAGGATATGATAGATGACTGGATTAAAAACAGATTTTTTTTTTTTTTTTTTTTTTGTGTTGGTTACCTTCTTTCCCTTAGCTGAGAGTTGGTCTGCCGGGTAATCTGTGTGTACTGTTTAGTGTAGAAAAACTACCTGTTTCTCCACCCTGCATAAAACTCCCTTTTCTCACTCTCTGCTCCTTTCTCAGAAGAGAAGGACTCCTATGAGGGGTGATTGCTGTGCTCCTGGCATCTGGTAGAGAGTCCTGGTGTCCAGAGAACAGACCCACAATTGCAGCAACTTCTGCTAAGGTACCTGGAGGGCATAGCAAGACATTTGCAGACTGAAGTTTTCTCCAGTCTGTGTCTCTCCCTGTGAGGACGGGGATGGGAATTGGGTTGTGAGATGGGGATCCTGATCCACTGAGCAGGGAGCTTAGCAAATTCAGCCAGGGGTTCAAGTGCATGATTCTCTTGGCTCTAGTCCATAAGGAAAAAGTGAAGGGCAGACAGGAAGGCCTCTTAGATGGGTTAGGCCTTTTGGGGGGACTGGAGAGAGGCTTGTCTGAAGGCACACGACAGGCTTGACCGAGCTTGCCCTCACTCCTGCTTGTCACCTGTGGTTGCCTCTGACCTGTCCAAGAAGCCCCTTCACACTAGAGGCAGAGCCCTCCTTCTTCCCTCTCCCATCACACTTCAGACCAACCCATGGATCTTTTGCTTAAATGCAATCAGTAACAGAGGCTCAGAAACTTCTGTTTGTCCACAGAGGCTGCTAACATCTTAGCCACTGACCGTAGCTACAGATTTGCAGTGTTTGATTAATCTCCTGGCCAGGTAATCATTGAGAGAAGGAAAGAGGGGTTAGGGGAATGGAACAGCTTTAGGCTATCAGTGTGGAGGAAATAGACTTCTGGAGACACAGTTTGTCTCTGCTGCTTAACAAATGCACTCCAAACAAGTGGGCTTCCTAGAGCCTTGGTTTTACTGTACGTAAAACGAGTGTATTGGGACCTGCCCCTTCCTTTCTGAAGTTGTTTCTGGCTTCTCCCTGCTTTTCACCCCTGCCACCGCCACTGTGCTCGGGCTTCTACATCCCCTTTCTAGCACTTAATCACGCCTGTGTCATCGCCCTCGCTGACTTGCGAACCCTTGAGGTCAATGCCTGTGTCTTGTCCATCATGATGACCTGGTTCCTAGTGTGCAGGACTTGATACATAGCCGGTGCTTGATAGCAGTGGCTGAGTGATTACAGTGAGGATTAAATGGTACGAGACAGGTGATGTGCCTGGCACATAGTAGGCACTTAGTGAATGTGACTTTCCTCCTTCTCTTTCCCGCTTTTATATCCAGTTGGGTGTCTTGCTTCCTTGATCTAACTCCTGTTCCGCGCCCCACCCCCCTCGCCGACCTAGCCTACTCCTTAGGTCCCTTCTGCGGCCCAGACAAGGCTTCCTGGGAAGAGCTGGCTCGGTGTGATCCCCATTCGATGGCTTGGACACACCAGGCATACATACTTAGCAGCTGCTGAATGGGCGCTCTTAGGGAAACAGCTTTGTGTGCCTGCAGTCGGTTACTTGGGAAGGGCTTAGAGGAAATTAGCTGAAATGCCACGGGCCTATTTTGAGCTCCTTCTTTGATGGAGTGGAAACAACATGGGATTTGGACACAGCAGACCTGGCTTGGAGGCACCAAGCTGCCTTTTCCTCACTTTTGACCTTGGGCAGTCTCTTAACTTTTCTGGAAACCTCTTTGCATCTGTCAAGGAGCATCGTGGAGGGCCCTTACAGTGTGGTTGTCAGTATTATACATGAACAGCGGTAATAAAAGCTGATGAGCCAGACACTGGTCTAAGCTGAATCTCACAATAACGCTATGGGATATGTACGATCATTATTCCCATCTTACAGATGAGGAAACCAAGAAGCGTAATGGGTTAAGTATCCAGCCTAAGGTTGCCCAGTTAGTGAGTGGGAAAGCTGGGAGTCAAGTCCAGGAGCTGGCTTCAGAGCCCGTGTCTTAACCACTGTATCTTGACCCAACATATGGACTTTCTGAATAAGGATATTACACCAAGTTTACTGACTTCTCATCCACATCCACAGACTTGGTGCGCATTAAGGGAGTGACTTCTAGGTGCTTGCTGTTTGCACAGAGATTCTTACACTTACCTTTCCAACAACCCTACAAATGTGTATTACTCTCTTATCTTACAGGCGAGTAAGAAGAGGCTCAGAGAGGTCATAGATCAAGTCCCAAGGTCATGTATCAAGTTAGCCTGAACAGCAGAAACTTGAATACTTTGCACTGCTTCAAGCTCAACTAGGTCTAAGTCCCGGAGTTTATTCACCTGTTCATTTATTCCTTCAGAAAACCAAGCACCTACTATATGTCAGGCACTGTATTAATTCCTGAGGGTATTGAGCAGGCAGAAATGGTCCCTTCCTCCAAGGACCCAAAGACAAGTGGGAGGGGCAGACAGGTAAGGAACAGCCATGTCAAAGGTGAGGGGAACGTTAGGTGACAGAGGCTGTGGGGCCACGGAGTAGGGAGACCAAACCCAACCCAAGGGATAAAGGACATCATCCCAGAGAGCAAGGCATTTAAGCTGAGATGTAGGAATAGGAAAGAGTTAGCTAGGCCAGGACGGGGCGGCTGAGAAGAGGAAGAGCCTTCTCGGCTGAAGGGAACAGTATGTGCCAAGGTTTGAAAGTACGCACGGGTGGGGAAAGATGATTGGCCAGTTTTAGGGAAAACATGCCAACTGTGGCTGATCTAAAGACAGTGATGGGGAAATGCTTTAGGCTAAGAACCTGGAGGCCTTGGAAAGGAGGTTGGAGCATGGGGAACATCCCAGGGGATGCGGTGGGGCAGGGAATGTGAGAAGTGAAGCTGGAGACAGGGAAAAAGCAGGGCAGCTGTGGTGAGGCTCCAGGCTATCGACGGTGGTGGCCTGGACCAGTGGTGGCAATGGGGATGGAAAGAAGTGGAGATGCTGGGGGGTACTGGGGAGAAAATTGATGGACCTTCGTGCGCATTATAGAGACAGCCACTCTGAGGGAGAAGCAGACTGGAGGGGGGTGGGGGGCAGCAAAGGGGGTAAACTGAGAACCCTGCTTTGCTCATGGGTGTGATTTTGTTACATTCTATTGCCTCTTCTCTCCCTGCTCCTATCCTTTCTCTGCTCAGCATGGCCGTTAATTAATTAGGACTGTAAGTCATTCATTCAATTACATCCTCCCCCCACCCCCCGTCCCCTCCTGGAATTAAGCAAGGATTTTGTGTTCACATAGTATTTCCAATACTTAGAACAGTCCCCAACACATAGTAGGTGCTATATAAAAAACAAATTACTGTATTTGGTCTAAAAATCTAAATGCATGCATCTAGATGCATAGCTTCTCTGTTTCAGGTGATGTGCTGAGGTGCTAAGGAGGCAGGTGAGATGAACATACCCAAACCAGGGAGACTGGTAAGCATACAGCTAATTCCAAGGCAGTGTGTGGTCTAGCCTAGGGAAGATCTGGAGGATCCACACAGTGGATTCCCTACTGTGTGCTCCCACAGCCCCCTCGGTGCTTCTCCTGTTGTTTGGAATTTCTGTTTAATGGCCGGCATATAGTAGGTCCACGATGCGTATTTGAGGAAGGAGGGATGGAAAGAACAAAATGAAGACATGGGCTATGAAAGTCCAGGGAAAGAAAGCATTTGTTTCTCTCTTAGAGTGTCTCAGATGGCTTGGCGTTGCCCACAGGTTCACTCTCAAAGGCCAGGAGAAAAGGTCAAGGAAGAGACTGACCAATGACTGACGTCCTCCTTGATATGGACAGGAAGCCCTGGGCTTGCTCCGGAGAGGGTGCTGTGCCCGGGGTGATGCCCACTGGTGCCGCTGCTCTTATGGCCCTTGAGCAGAAGTGATGATGTGGCAAGAGAATGGGCGTGGAGCCAGATGGAGCTGGGTTCGAATCCCTGCCCTGCTGCTTGCTCTCTGTGTGACCAAGGCTGAGCCTCAACTTCCTCATCTGTAAATGGGGGTAACAGGTGTCTCGTGTTTTTCCTCCTTTAAGTCCTTTCCACTTACTATTCTCTCCGTTAGCATGCGTTCCTTCCTGAACCCCACTCCCCCACCTCCTCATTCAGGTCTTAGCTGTGATACCACCTCCCGAGAGTCATCGCCCGCTCATACAGCGTGATGTGCCCCTCCGTATGACACCGACCTGTTTTGTTTACGTCTTAGTGCTTGCTGCAACTTGACATTTCTTGTTTATTGTCTGAAGTCTCTCCCCGCCCACTTCCTGCCACCCAGCCCGTCGGACCTCATCATTCTTGTTCATTCCAGTATCCCCAGTGCCTAGAAAGTGCCTGAAGGATGGTAGGTGCTCAGAGAGTTGTTTTGGAAGGAGTGAATAAGGTTCAGGCTGTGAGGAATAAGCAATAGGGACCAGATACAAGCATTTGGGAAACCGCTAAAGCAGGCTCTAGAAGGTCCTGACGCTTGGCCAGTGGGGGTGGGGGGGGGGTGGGGAAGGGGAAGGTGTCTCCGAGGTGCTGTGGGAGCACTGGGAGCTTGTGGCGGGAAGGCAGCACTCTCCGGTGTCAGACGTGGGAGGCAGCCCTGGCCTGGCGTGTCCACACCACTCCTCGCGGGCCTGCTCTGCTTTATTGATCCCACGCAGGCCATCGTGGGGACCAGAGACTTCTAGCCTGGACAGCTGTTCCGCCCCAAGCTGGAGCAGGTGCTCCAGAGAGGCCCGGATGGGGCGGGGAGGAAGGAGATGTTGGGAGACTTGGGGTTTCTGACCTTACAGCACTGAGAGCAGCTGGGAGAGCCTCAGGGAGCCCCAGGAGTCTGCTGCCGGAGGGGCTCATCATGGGGGGATGTGGTTCGTTCTGAGCCTGGCGAGAACCAGAGGCCGAAGATCCACACGTGGTGATGTCTGTGCCCACAATTTCCACAGATGAGCGGCTTCCCCACCCAGGACTTGCAGTCCCATTCTGAGCTCTGAATCACCAGAGCTCTGTCCCTCCCCAGGCCCCATCCCCGGCTGGTGTGGGATTTCACCAGGAACTGAGCCACAGTAAAGAATATTATGATAGAAAATCAATAAGAAAGTTACAGAGTAAAACAAAAAATAATAAAGAGGACACAAGGATGCAGAGGTGAAGCAAGAAACAGAATGGTAAAGGACAGAAGGGCAGGGAGAAGAGGTGATTTCCAGGGACCTTTCGGGGGGAAGGATGGGCAAGTTTGGGAGGTGACAGAGAAGGGGTCCTGAGTGTCCTTCGGCCATCCTGCAGTCCCTCACCTCCCACTTCCCTCCCAAGCTCCCCTCCTCCAGTCAAACCAGACTCTATGCCTGAACCCCACGGCCCCATGCCTACCCCAGGGCCTTTGCATCACAGTTTTGGTGTCTGGGATGCCAATCTTCCGGGAGCTGATTCAATCCCTCCTTCCCACAGCTGTCTGCTCAGAGGCCCAACTGACCACCCGCTAGAGATGCCCACCTGCCCTTCCTCCATCACCGCTCCTTCTTTACCTGCTGAAATGTCCTCCTTAACCCTTAGCAGTAACCCCCACCCCCCACCCTGGAAGAGTGTACTCTGCCATTTATTTTCTGAGTTACAGCCTAAAGTTCGGGGTCTCGCCATGTTGTTCTTATCTTCCCTGCCTCTCCCCCAGTGCCCGGGACATTTAGGTGCTCACAAAAAATGAGTGTACTGCTCAGGAAGCCCCCTGACCTGGGCAAGTAGGGAAAGAGGCGGAAGGTCCCAGAGGAGGCAGGAAATGGGAATATCCCAGGAGAGCTGGCCTGAGATCGTGCACAGGGAAGCTAACAACGTCTTCAGGAGAAGATGCTGGAAGTTTCTGGGAGGAGGTGGAGTGGGGGGCGGGGGCGGACTTCCAAGGCTCCTGGGCAAAGTAGAACTTGGAGAGGTGACAGGCAGGAAGGACAGGAGGGCACTCCTCTCTGTGCCGATTTCGAGCAGATCAAGTAGAAGGGGCTGCTGAGTGGGCAGCACAGGCACAGGAGGGTGGGCTGGGGGCGGGGTCTCAGGTTCAGGCTTCCCAGCAGCGTGGCCTCTCCCGAGTCTCAGCTGGCCCGTCTGGAAAATGGGGCAGCGTTGTCGGCCTCGACGTGCTATCCTGATAATTAAATGAAATAAAAAAGCACTTCCGGTGACTCCTCCACGGTAAGCCCTAAATAAATATTGGCTACACGTTGAGCTTTTGTTGGGTGTTGCATGCTTTGAATAAAACACAAAAAGGAAAAAGATGTGGTTCTCTGCTCAGTCAAGTGCAGAGAGGCGTGGGAAGAGACCTGCTGGTGGCACTCAGCGTGGGGTGGATGGAAGGGGGAGGCGGCCACGGGGGCACCACCAGGGGGTAAGGTGGTGCCGCCTGGGCACTCAGCATGGGCATCGGGGAGTCGGCGGCCACTGAGCCGTGTCTCGAAGGACGAGTGGAAGAGAAGGCCAGGCAAAGTGCTCTAGGCAAAGAGGGGCAGGAAGCCTGAAGACAGAGCATGTGAATCATTCCCTCAACGCAAATTTGCTGGAAAATGAAAACTTAAAAAAAAAAAAGAAGATTCTAGAAAGTCAATCTCTAAATCTTTTTTAAAACAATGTTTATTTCTGTCTTTATTTTTGAGAGAGTAGAAGGAGGGGCGGAGAGAGAAGGAGAGAGAATCCAGAGCAGGCTCTGTGCAGGGCTCGAACTCACCAACTATGAGATCATGACCTGAGCTGAACTCAAGAGTCGGAGGCTTAACCAACTGAGTCAGCCGGGAATCCCCAATCTCTAAATCTTTTAATTGTTATTATTTTTTAATTATAAATTTTTAAAATGTTTATTTATTTTTGAGAGAGAAAGACAGAGACAGAGAGAGAGACACAGCCCGAGCAGGGGAGGGGCAGAGAGAGAGACACAGAATCCGAAACAGGCTTCAGGCTCTGAGCTGTCAGCACAGAGCCCAACACGGGGCTCGAACCCACAAACTGCGAGATCATGACCTGAGCCAGAGTCGGACGCTTAATTGACTGAGCCACCGAGGCGCCCCTTAATTATTTTTAACTGAAGACGCTTTTGTGATTTTTGCAAACTATCTGTTAAAAATAAAAACTATATTTTCTAAAAAAAAAAAAAAAAGAATTGGTTCAACACCTACTATATGTCAAGACACAACAGTAAGCCCGCCATGGTCCCTCCCTCCAGGATCACACGCGGCCAGGAGGCCGATGCCATGTGATCGATTCTAAGTCGGTTAATTGCAACCCTGTGCGCTTGTGAGAGCTGCAGGTAATTCTGTTTGGCCAAAGTGCCTGAAGGAAGGGGTGGAGACCTGGCTGGAAGGGGAGGTGGGCCGATCGGGAGGGCCTCGCATCGCACAGTACTTGCTAGGTGACAGCTCCGTGCGATGGGTACAGAGGTGAACAAAACCAGGTCCTTAGTTGGCAGGAGCCAATGACCGACTGTGGAGTGGTAGAGGGAGATCCGTGGTGTGACAGGAGCACAGCATGGGAAGTGACAGTGGCGGAAGGCTTCATGGAGGAGGTGACATTCACCTCTTCCTGCGACTGAATAGCAATCCCAAAGCTGACCGTCTGGTCTTTCAGGAGCGCGGGCTTCTGAACCTGCAGGCTTAGTGGGACATGAGTCACACCCAAGAATGGCTCAGAATGCTTTGTTCTGGAAGTTCCTTCTCTGGGCCCTGGATGTAAGTAAGGGAAGGAAGGGTGGCATCATCCTGAGACATCGACCCAAAGACCAGAATGTGGCGAGGAGCGACGCGCTGCCCCTATGCCCGTAGGTGCTCGGGCCAAGGGGCAGGAGTCTCAAGCTCCTCCCTCCCTCACCAGCTATGTGAGCTTGAGACAGGCTATTCTACCTCTCTGCCTCTGTGTGCTTATCTGTAAAATGGGCGTCTTGGTGGCTTTATGGGGCTGTTGTCATCATGAGGACTGAATGTGTGTCTCCCCCTTGGTATGTTTTAATTACAAATGATTTGCTGTCTGCCAAGCATGCCACCGATCCTAGAAGTGTGGCTGACCTCGCTCCTTGTAAGGACAGTCAGAAGGTGGGCAGCCTGTTATCTGAGCCAGTAACTCACTGCGTGAGTAGTGGCCCAGCCCCTTCCAAGGGCCCGTGCGGAGTTTGGACAGAGGGACTATCTCCCAGTGGGACGTGGGGCTGTTTCCAGAGGCTGCTTCCAAACCAGGCTAGACGCGATGCCCTGGCCAGTCTCCTCCGAGCCTCCTGCCTCATGTCTTCCTGCTACAAATGCTGTTTCTCGTCTTTCTTGACAAGTCCTGAGTCCCGAGGGGCTGGATCCTTGTCCCTCGGGCTCAGCACTGTGTCCTTTGCATCTCACACAGAGTTTGGCACAAAACGGGCTCTCCGCACGCGCTTGTTGATAAGTGGGCTGAGGGTGGGTAGGAGGAGAGAGGTGAGGGGCAGGAGTATGTCTTCAATGACGGGGCATCCCGTTGACCACCCAGCTCCCACATTTGTTGAGCACCGCCTGTGTGCCCAGGTGGGCCCGTGTGATCCTCCCAGCAAGCCCCCCAGGGAAGTTCGGTCATGGCTCTCATTGTACAGATGGGGAATCCCAGGCACAGAGAGGCCAAGCAACTTGCCCAAGGTGACACAGCCACGAAGTGATAGAATCAAGATTCCAGCCAGAGGGCTCTTGTGAGGTAGTCTCCCATTTGCCAATTGCCTGCTGTCTGCTCCTCTCTTGGTCCTTTAATATTGCAGAAACCTTGGGGAAACTGAGGCTCGGGGAGGTGAACGTGCCAGGCCAAACAGCCAGCAAATGGCAGATTCATGATGCTTTGCACACAGCTTTGCCTGTCTGCAAAGTTTCTGGCCATGGCATTCAGGGCCCCAGAGTCGAGAGAGGTCCTGCGGGTTGGCTGTCCCTCCCCTTCCCTGTGTCAGCGACAGGTTAGCATCATACTGAACTCTTGCCTTCCTTCTGGCCTCTCGCCTAGGCCTGCCCTGGCTGTGAGGGGGTTATACTTAGCTGGTGGAGGCCACGCTGAATGGGGTAGTGGAAAGAACCCGGAGCGAGAAGACTGGCTTAGAATCCCAGGGACCCTGGAGAAGGTGCTTCCCCACTCAGAGCCTAAGTGTTTTCAGCATGGAAATGGGAAAAAGAACACGCTTCCTCCAGTAGAATGTGAGATCGCACACCTAGGACCGTATGCACACGGAGGGTGCTCGGGAAGGGTGTGAAGATGGTCGCATCGCCCTGCTAGACTCTTCACGAAGCTGCACAGCTCTCCTCTAATCTCGCCTGTCTGGTTCCCTCCATCGCCCCTGCTGCCCCTGTGTACACTGAGCCCCCGCCCCGCTCCCCTTCTTTCTCTGGACAAGCCAGGCTCTTTGGTGCTACTCGATCTCCCACATCCAATTTCGTGCTTCCACCTGCATCCAGGTGGTGAGAATCTGCGGAAAGGCAGAACCGGGACCGTCCCACACCTGCCAGCTCCTTCTCCATCTTTCTTTTTTTGCTTTTGGTTGTCTCCCTCCTGCCTACACATCCCTCTCTCCCTTCCCGTTCTTCCCCATGTCAACAGCCTGTGTGTTTCCTTTCTCCTCTTTTTTTAGGTTTGTTCATTCATTCGTTTAGAGCGTGCATGTGTGCGCTGGTGGGGGAGGGGCAGGCAGCGAGGGGGACACAGAAGGCCAAGCAGGCTCCGTGCCGTCGGTGCAGAGCCTGATGCAGGGCTCGATCTCATGAACCATGAGATCATGCCCTGAGCCAAAATCAGGAATTGGATGCTTACCTCAGGCACCTTAACAACCTGGGTATTTCTACGTGTTTACACAGTCGTGAACAAAACGTACTCGCGGCTGGTGTTCACACATAAACGCACACCTTCGTGTATTCCTGTGCGTTCATACTTGTGGGACTTGGGCACTATTTCACAAAGTGGGGTCATATGAGGCGCCCCTTCTGCAGCCTTTTTTATCATCCAAACAGCAACACTGTGAGGCTCTGTCTGAATCAGCTGCAAGGGCCCTAATTCGTTCCTTTAATGGCCACATTGTATTTCATAGTGAGGCATTGCTATCATTTCTTCATCCAGTCTTTTACTGGCAGGCATTCTCTTCATTTCCTGTGCTCCCCCAGCACCCTGAGCCTGTAAGTGGTGCTACACACCCTCGTACATACATCCTTTCATCCCGTGCTGTTATTTTGGTGGACTAGATTCCCCAGGGATGGGATTGCTCAGTTGAGAGGCATCTGTATTTTTAATTTCAGGTGATGTTGCCAGATCGCTTTTTAACAACGCTGTAACTCGACGCCTTTCCTCCAACAATTTCATGGGTCTCTTTCCCCGCATCTACTCCAGCAATAGGTGTTAGTATGATTCTTAGTTTTGGCCAGGCTGGTGGGGACAAAATGAAATCTTACAGTTACTTTAATTTCAAGTTCCCATACGACTAACTAGTTAACGAGTTAGTGCTTCTTTCCATATGTTTGCTGGCCCTCTGGATTTGTACTATGTCTTGCCTAGTCTTACCCTTTTACTCCACGCCTCCTTGTGAATTTCTTATCACTTTGTAAGAGCTCTTTGCATATTATAAATGTTAACTTTTTTTTTTTTAGAGACAGAGAAAGAGAGAGAAGGTGTAGGTGTGTAGGAGAGCTGGAGGGGGAGGGAGAGAGAGAGAGAGAGAGAGAGAGAGCGAGAGAGAGAATCCCAAGCAGGCTCCACGCTCATTGCCAAGTGCCACACAACGGCTTGGTCTCATAACCATGAGATCACGACCTGAGCTGAAATCAAGAGTGTGATGCTTAACCGACTGCCACCCAGGTGCCCCCAAATGTTAACTTTTAATTTGACATCTGTGTTGTGAATAGTTTCTTTTATTTATTTATTATTTTGAAAAATTTTTATTCATTTCTAGGAGAGAGAGAGTGACAGCGTGAGCAGGGGAGGGTCAGAGAGAGAGGGAGACACAGACTCTGAAATAGTCTCCAGGCTCTGAGCTGGCAGTCAGCACAGAGCCCGACGCGGGGCTCGAACCCATGAACTGCGAGATCATGACCTAACTGAAAGTCGGACGCTTAACCGACTAAGCCACCCAGGCGCCCCGTGAATAGTTTCTTTTAATTGAAGTATAACTGGCATATAACCTTATAGTTTCAGGTGCGTAATATAATGATTTGGTATTTGTATACATCGCAAAATGGCAAATGGTTTTATACTTGAATTCCTTATTTTCATAGTGACTTTGTGAATGGAATCTGTTGCTACAAAGTAACTTTGAGGGGTAAAGTGTCCTTTTACGGACAACTCTCTTGTTTTCTTATGCGCTGAGACTGACCCTGTCATCTTCCTCATTTTCTCCCAAGATATTTATTGTTTTAGTTTATTTTTATTTTTGCATGTTAACTCTTCAATCCGTCCAATGGCTATTTATGTATATGGTGTCAAATGAGGTTTCAACTTTCTTGCAAAAGAGAGCTGGTTGTGCAAGCTTCATTAATTAAACAATTTTTCCTTTTCCAACGGAATTGAAATACCATCTCTGTGCCATATTGAATTCCTGTGAATATGTTGATCTAGTCATGCTGTTCCGCTGATCTGTGCCTTGCTTCCCTACCAGCATCATCTGAATTTGGTAACAGAGGCCTCAGTATGTCCTCACCTCTAGTGAAGCCACATTTCCACCCAATATTTTCTCTTTCGTAGGATCTGGTCATGACCAGGTCTCCCTTCTTCTATGAGAACTTTGAGATTATTCTATTCAATGACTTGTTGGTTGCCACTCGATCTCAGTGACTTGCATGGGGTCAAGCATTCAACTGGGAGCAGAAGATATTTGTTGAATGTTGTTGCTTTCTTCCTTCCCCATCCTCTACCTCCAGGACTATAAAAGGTATTAAAGAGCAATATTCAGGATGCCGGCATGGCTCAGTCAGTTAAGCATCCTACTTCAGCTCAGGTCATGATCTCATGGTTTGCGGTTCGAGCCCCGTGTCAGGCTCTGTGCTGAATCTCTGCTTCAGATTCCGGGTCCCCCTCTCTCTCTGCCCCTCCTCCACTCACTCTCTGTCTTTCTCTGTCTGTCAAAAATGAATAAATGTTAAAAATGTTTAAAATTGGGGCGCCTGGGTGGCTTGGTCGGTTGAGCGTCCGACTTTTGCTTAGGCCATGATCTCGCGGTTCGTGGGTTCGGGCCCCGTGTCGGGCTCTTTGCTGACTGCCAGCTCAGAGCCTGGAGCCTGTTTCAGTCTGTGACTCCCTCTCTCTCTGACCCTCCCCTGCTCATGCTGTCTCTCTCTCTCTCTCCTAGAAATAAATAAAACATTAAAAAAAATTTTTTTTAAAGTTTAAATACTGAAAAATTTACAGGTACAATTATGTGAAGTCTGGAATCGGTTTTAAAATAAGCTGAGGGGGGAGAGTGAGGAAACTGAATGGAAGTACAGACAAAACAAGATCGAACTGATAATTATGGATGCTTGGTGGTAGCTTCATAGGGCTCATTCATTTCATAGTGTAATATTTATTATATGATTCTCTCTACTTTTGTCTATGTTTGAAATATTCCATAATAAAAAAGTTTTAAAAATGCATACGGAGCTCATTATGTTTCAGGCATTATTCTAACGGCCTTAATGCTCATGAATTCATCAAGTCCTCAAAGAAGCCCCGTCTTAGGCAGCTGGGGCTCCTGTAACAGAATACGGCAGACGGGGGGCTCACGCAGCACACGTTTATTTCTCAGAGTGCTGGAGGCTGGGAAGTCCAAGATGAAGGTGCCAGCTAACTCGGTTCCAAGTGGGAGCTTCCTTCCCGGCTTGCACACGGCCACCTTCTTGCTGTGTCCTCACAATGCAGAGAGCGCGTGAGCGAGCAAGTAGCGAGCTCTCTGATGTCTTTGTATAAGGGCAGCGATTTCGTCACGAGGGCTTCTTCCAAAGGCCCCGCCTCCAAATACTGTCCCATGCGGGGGTTAGGGCTTCAACACACGCAGTTGGTGGTGGTGGTGATGCTTGGCGACACGGTTCGGTCCATAGGAAGGCCTGCAAGGCCTGCTAAGTGGATATTATCATCCCAGTTGAGAAAACCAAGTCCCCACAAGATTGAGGAACTTGCCCGGGATGGCAGCTGGCAGGAGCCTAGCCGTCTGCTTCTACTTTGATGCCTATTCGTTCCAACGAACCTACATGTGAAGAGCTATACATATAATATGCACTATAATGTGTTATAATTTGTATCTAACAATAATTTCATATCGCAGGATAGCAGGAAAGGCTACGAAAGAGTTAAAGAATAGGACTGTGAAAGAGAGAGGAAGAAGACTGGTCGTGGGAGGAGGGACTGAAGCTGCCAGGCAGGAGGGGGCAGGGTCCTCGTTCAGCAAGTGTGACCATCCCTCTGAGGAACTAAGACCTGAGCGAAGATGGGGAGGCTGTGTGGAGATCTGGGAAAGACTTCGAGCAGAGGACTGACAGGTGCAAAGAGCCCGAGACAGAAGCAGGTTCTGTGGCGCTGGAGCACGGCCGAGAGGGATGGTGGCCGTGCAGCGGGATCAGCTCTTACTGAAGATCGTGGTAAGGCGTTCATAGGTTCAAACAAAGGAACTAAGAGATCTCAGTAGGATCAAAACGATTTATTGGATTTATTAGCTCAACGATCATTTAAATACATTTTCCTACATTTTGCTGTGCTAAACTCATCTGTAACAGAGGAATGATTTAATTCTGAAGCCAAATTAACTGCTCTTTGCCTTCCTGCAAAGTCACCCGCTTTAATTTTTTTCTCTTTGCATAACTTGATTCAATTTTTCCGCTCTTGCCACATTTTCTCCATCTCCTACACACTTTTTGAGGTGGTTATAACATTATTATCTTATTATCAGTCCCTAGCAGGGATAATTCACTTTCCAATTGATCTATGCTGCTTATAAAACACCAAATCAACTGGAAACATAGGAAGCAAGTGGTTAGTGAATCCTGAAAGCCAGTGTAGACAGAAAGTTGTGTGCGAGAGGCTGGGGGCAGGCATTGCCGACCTCCGATGAGTTGATTTTACCTGTGGTCGAACAGTCCAAATGTCAGAGGAGCATCCACGGGGCAGGTTGTCAAAGGTGTAGGTGGTATAGTTCGTGCTTACATCGGACTCACCTTGTGTGTGCTTAATATTTTACAGGCCCCTCCTAGTTTGTGTTTGTTCTAAGTAAGTATCCACCAATGTCAAGTTCAATGGTGTCTGTAGATAACATGTGTCCAAGCACAATGTTTCCCTTGAAAAAACTGGCTGGACACAGATGTTTGTCGTATAGCCTTCACACAAACCACACTTCCCCAGGTGAAGTGGGAATGTGTATGTGGAGCCCGGTGGGCCCTTCCGCCATTTTGACTCCAGCCTGGAGAGTGTCAACCATGGATGAGCGTGATTCCAGGCATAGATATATTTGCTGGGTTCTTTTTTTTATGGTAGGATTACCCCTGATGTTGCGAGTTGGAAGAAAAGAGGCCGAGGACAGAACATTAAATGGACAAAACGGAGAGGTTGTGAAATAAAATTTATTGTTTGGGTAAGAGGATGCCATTGCAAAGGACGATGTATTCCTAAAGGAATGTTCGTTCTTGGCTCTCTCTTTTCAGGCTGTCGGCTAGTGAGGTTTTGCTGATAATTTTTATTAAGTTTCTTTATTTATTTTGAGAGAGAGAGGGAGAGAGAATCCCAAGCAGGCTCCGCACTGACAGCCCAGAGTCCAACACGGAGCTCAAACTCACGAACCGTAAGATCATGACCTGAGTCGAAATCAAGAGTCTGATGCTTAACTAACTAACTGAGCTACCTAAGTGCCCTCCCTTTAATTGCCGATTCTTGACTAGTTTATTTGGAGGGGGCAGTTAGGGAGATACAGAATCAAGAAGTCAAGAGCAGGGGCACCTGGGTGGCTTGGTCGGTGAAGTGCCCAACTTTGGCTCACATCACAATCTCATGGTTTGTGGGTTCGAGCCCCACTTCGGGCTGTGCTGATGGCTTGGAACCTGGAGCCTGCTTCGGATTCTTTGTCTCCCTCTCTCTCTGCCCCTTCCCCACTTGTGTTCTGTCTCTGTCTCTCTCAAAAATAAATAAACATAAAAATTTTTTCAAAAAAAGAGAGACAGGGGCGGAAGGAAATGGACAAGAAGCCGTCCACTGAAGGCTCAGGAGGAAGTTTTCAAGGTGTTGGAGGAAAGCCTGGAGGAGGAGCTGTAGGGGAGATGAGAGAGTAATGGGAATGAATGAAAAAGTGGGTTTTAAGAAATTTTGCTGCTTTGTGTCTCTTTGTGGTGTCTGAGAAACATAACTGGGGAGCTTGAATTATCCTGAGTGATTCGGTTGTTGGATCGATTCTTCGACTGCTTCATCTCCTTGTGTCTGCTGCGAGGCTCATAGGAACAAAGGCCATGATGTAAGGTGAAGCTGCTCGGGTAAGATGGTAGGTTGGCTACGGATCTGGTGAAAGTTCACGCCAAACTATACAGCTTCGACATGAGACATGTGTCTTTTGGTTTTAGGTGGTAGGTTAAAAAAAGAAAGAAAGAAAGAAAGAAAGAAAGAAAGAAAGAAAGAAAGAAAGAAAGAAAATAAAGAAAGAAAAGAAAAAAGAAAAAGAAAAAGAGAAAAAAGAAGTAAGTAGCTCTAGATACGGGGTCAAAGACCTACCTATTTGTCCTTTCTTCACTAGATGGGCCCTTCCTTCTAGTAATTCAGTAGATTATTGAGTAAACAGTTCTATATATCAGGCCCTAGCTAGGTGCTGAGCATAGAAAGGTATGTTGTTCATCTTTCTGGGTAATTTTGTGCTGTGTCCTGGTCCTGAAGTGTGGGCAGAAGCTTATAGACAGACAATGGAGGGGAAGGGAATTTTAGGTGGAGGGAATAGCATGGCAAAAGCACAAAGGTTTACAAAGGCAAGCCTTCCAAAAGCAGAGAGCAGTTTAATGGACCTCAGATCTAGAGTATGTGTGGTTGGGAAAATATGTGATTGATTTCCCTGTTGTTGGCATTAAAGATGTTTCTATTTCTCATGATTATAAATAATGCTGAGATGAACATTTTTTTAATGTTTATTTATTTTTGAGAGAGAGTGACAGAGCATGAGTTGGGGGTGGGGGCAGGGAGAGAGGGAGACACAGAATCGGAAGCAGGCTCCAGGCTCCGAGCTGTCAGCACAGAGCCCGACGCGGGGCTCGAACCCACAGACTGTGAGATCATGAGCTGAGCCAACTCAGACGCTTAACTGACTGAGCCCCCCAGGCACTCTGAGATGAACATCTTAATGCATAAAATGGTTTCTGGAGTTGGCTATATGGTAGATTTCTACAAGTAGAGATTATAGTGAGTTTCAGTGGGAGACTAATCCAGTGGGTCTCACCCTGGGACTTTGTCCAAATCACTGGCCCTTCCCGGTTCCCTTTTCCCCATCTCATAACATGGATCCCAGGAAGGAAAAGGACCTTTCTAGCTCTCACATTCAGACATCTAGTGGCATCTTCAAACTGTGCTTTGTCCAGGACTTGTGAGAGAGATCTAGATTCCCACTGACTGAGAAAACTACTTGCTCTTTCATCTCAAGCAAGTCACATCCTTCCTGTATGCCTCAATTGCTCTGTTGGCTCAGCAAAGGTACTCAAAGAGACTTAGGGGGCCACAAAGTGATGTTCGCGAAGTTTTCTTTACTTTTTTTTTTTTTTTAAATTTATTTCTAGGAGAGAGAGAGAGACAGCATGAGCAGGGGAGGGTCAGAGAGAGAGAGAGACACAGACTGAAACAGGCTCCAGACTCTGAGCTGGCAGTCAGCACAGAGCCCGACGCGGGGCTCAAACCCATGAACCGCGAGATCATGACCCAAGCGAAAGTCGGACGCTTAACCGACTAAGCCACCCAGGCGCCCCTCGCGAAGCTTTCTTAATAAAAGAATTCTATAGTCTGGAGCACAGAGTTTCCTTCCACACCATTTCTTTTATTCAGACTCCTCGTTTTCTTGCTCTGCTGTCCCCTCTGGCTCATTGGCTTCTCCCCACTCCCCCTGTGAGGGGGGGGCTGGAGGAGGATGCACCCTGTGAGTGACGTCTTCATGTGGGTGGCCTCTAACGTCATCGATGTTCAGCAACTGTTAATCACCACCGATGCACCCAAATGCCCTGAGCTCCTGTTCATGGCCCCCACGCCCCCCTTCCCTGGGAGGAGTCCCTGAAGCTCTAAGGGCAAAACTCCCTTCTTTCATGTCTCTTTAGTCTTGGGGTGCTCCTGCCACGTTCAGACTCTTGCCTGGAGGTGCTCTCTTCTGTCGACTCTGCACTCAAACCTGGTGGTCATTCACCTCTCTGGGTCTGTTTGGTTAACGAGCTTTGGGAGCTTGTTCTTCAAGATTCCCACCCCCTCCTCCATGTGCACGGGGCTCTGAAACCAGACTACCTGGGTTTAAATTTTTCGCCGTCCCATTGAATAGCTATGTGAACACACGGGTGTGGCTACATCTCCCTGCGCCCCAGATGTTTCATGTGTAAAGTGGGGACTTCCGGTAGTACTTTTTCATCTCTGTCATTGTGTATCCAGGCACTGCCATATGTGGCGATGTCAGCAGCAGGCACTGCTATTTCAATCCTGCATCTGAGGGGTGGTGGGCTTCGGTTTGGCTTGTATGGGGGGCTTGCTGGGCTGAGCTCTGAGCTCTGGATTTGCCACAGGTCTCCATTTGTCTTTCGTCTTCTTTGTACCCGTGGCTCCCTGGGGTCATCTTCTTGTGGCAGAAGACAGCTGCGTAGGAGGGCAAGTGCAACCACATCAGCACCTATGAAGTCCCTACTGAGTCACATCTGCTAATATCCAATTGGCCAAAGCAGGTCAGTGGGGGCAGGGATGCATAGGAGGAGGGGAGTCAATCTTCACTGAATAATGTCATGGTTTGTCTTGAAGGTTAAGTGAGATATTAACGTTTTTATGAATTTTTTTAATCCTTATTTATTTATTTATTTTGAGAGAAAGAGAATGTGAGCAAGCGGGGGAGGGACAGAGAGAGAGGAGAGAGAGAATCCCAGGCAGGCTCCACACTGTCAGCACAGAGCCCAGTGTGGGGCTCGAACTCACAAAGAACTGTGAGATCCGTGGCCATGGGGGCTCGTGCGCCCTGAGGGATGATTGTGGGCGTTGGGTCCCCTGTGACTCTTCTTGTGGAAGCATGTGGGGCTTCCTCAACATGTCCGGAGTGTGCGTCTTCCTCTCCACTGTCTGCTGTGGGCGTGACCCCACCTTGCTGGCCGCCGTGGACCCATTCCTGGTCTCCACCCGAGCCCCAGGGGAAGCAGTCAGCTTTCCAAAACTCATGTCCTTAGAGCCATGTACTGTCCCCCCTCACGCAAGGTGCAGGGAGCTCTGCTCTCCTTCTTTGCCGGTTCTGTTCACCCTGCTGTCCTGGTCTGGGATGGGAGCCCCTTTCTGAACCCTCCTGGCAGGGAAGCTCCCTCATACTTGATGGCACTGCCTGGCACACACTTGCTCCCCAATGTCTCCCTTCCCGACCCTTCTGAGGGCACCAGGGTGGGGACTGCTGGGTAGCCCCGTGGCTTGTGGCCAGAGGCATTTGTGACTGCGGACACCTGTCCAGGCCTCGGTATCTTGCTCTACAAAACAGGAATCACGACTGCAGCAGCTCACGGGATCGAAGCAGCTTTTGCTATCAATGCTCACTGTGCCCTCTCCTGGCGGGGAGGCTGTGGGCTGTCACAGAAGGAGCTCACACCTGGAGCCTGGGTTTGACCCTCAGTTGTGAGACAAAGAGCACGTGACGATGCACCTGAAACCCTAAATGTCCCTCTCTGCCATAGCAGATGATCCTATTTCTCTTTCACTGGGTTTGAAGTGACGTTAACCATGGACAGGAGGACACAGAGCAGGTGCTCAATAAATGTATTTTTTTAAATGCCGGGGGTCTGCATTTGCTCGGTCCCACAGCCCTGGGGCGTATGACGCACTGGGAAAGAGCTCTGGAGGACAGGGCAGTCTATAGCCTCATTTACAGATAAGCAAACCCTATGTTTGCTTCTAGTTCATCCTGAGCGTGGCATTAGGGTCACCTGGCCTCAAACGCAGGTGTCTGCCTTGCACCCTGGCTGGGTCTAGTATGACTCAGTGCCTCTGCACATGGCTAAGCCTTTTGGCAGTGGGAAGTGTAGAGAAGCCACGTTCCCTGAGCCCCGACCCCCCTTGCTCTGGGCTGGGTGCCGTGCTCCAGGCTCGCCACAGCAGCCTGCAGGTCAGAGGGCCAGAGTGCGTCCTGGGATCGCCATGCTCTCTCTATGCGACCTTTGACAAAGTCCCCTCACCCACTGGGTCTCATTTGCACGCCCATCAATGGAGGGGAGATAGTATCTCCATCAGAGAAGTGCCGCCGCACACAGGATGAGCTGAAGCACATGACACACTTCGCAGGGCAAGTGGCAACCACGGTCATCATTATCATCTCGTTTAATACTAACCCTGAGAACTGGGGATCCAGGGAGCCTCAAAACACACCCGGATGTCTTTGGCCTCCCAGAGGGAATATCTCACACCCCCAGGCCTGGCGGCCTGGCCACACTCGGGGACATTCTCTCATGAAAGGCACGACACGGCACCTCCCCGGGGTTTGCAAAAGCACAAACACCCAACCCAGGGGTAGCCTTTCAGACTCGGAAGCCCTTTATCCCACACAACACGTCACTACCCCCTCATACCTCTGGTGCTTTACAGCTGATGCTGGCAAAGCAGGGATGCTGACCCTGGACTTACAGATGAGAACATGTGGGCCGAGGGACTCACATTTGGGGCCCCAGGCCCTGGCTCTGGGGTGGCCCTAGGAGGAGAGGTCCCTCCTCTGGGGCGGGTAGGGGAGAGGTCCGATTCCGACTCTGCCCCAGTGCCCTGGGCTCTGCCTCCCAGCCCTCCCTCTGTGCCCTGTAGAAGATGGAGCCTTCCTGAATGAGGCTCGGGAACGTTGCCACCGTTCAATGAGCTAATGGCGAAATCGGAAACTCAAGGGCTGGTAGCAGAGGCAAAAAAAAAAAAAAAAAGAGAGAGAGAGAGAGAGAGAAGTTTTGATTCATGGGCAGGAGGATCAGTGAATGGGGAAGATGCCTGCGGTAATAGAGGAAGTGCTTGAGTGGCACATCCTTCTAGCAGACTCTCGCTCCCAGGGAGAGGAAGGTCAGGTTAGGCCCCGGTGGGTGGGGCTGTGGAGCCTGAGAGGGGAGGCCAGGGAGCACTGCAGTCAGAGGAAGCCTGGTACCGGCAGGGGAGGGGTGGAGGGGGAGGGAGAAGAGGGGAGGTACTGGTGATAACAGGGCTCCCCAGTGTACGGTGTATAAAGTCAGCGGGTAGAAGCCAGGCACAAAATCGGGGCTCACAAAACCAAAACACCTGAAAACTTCTTTAAAAAAATTTTGTTTTTTAAATTTACTTTTGAGAGAGAGAGAGAATGAGCAGGGAAGGGGCAAGGAGGGGGGTGGACAGAGGATCTGAAGTGGGTCCTGTGCCGACAGCCGAGAGCCCCATGCAGGGCTCGAACTCACAAAGCGCGACAAGATCATGAGCTGAGCAGAAGCCGGACCCTTAACCAACTGAGCCACCCAGGCGCCCCTGGAAACTTCTTTTATTAGGGCAGATTGGAGTGTCCTGTCTCTTTAGAAGCCGGGATAAAATCTCTCCGCTGCCTCTGCTGGTCTTGAATGCGTGAACGAGTTAATTTTTACACTCTCGGATCTGGTTTCTGGGGTATGTGTGTGTGGGGGTGGGGGTGGTAAGT
This sequence comes from Proteles cristata cristata, assembly GCA_017311185.1. NCBI lineage: Eukaryota > Metazoa > Chordata > Mammalia > Carnivora > Hyaenidae > Proteles > Proteles cristata. The sequence goes on from JAESUZ010001754.1 coordinate 444,800, forward strand.
ATCTGGAGTCACAAGGGGGCTTTCCCGTCCAGTCTCTTCCTTCTGCTCTTTCTACAGCCTTGTTGAGCAGAGCATTATAATCACAGTACAGGTGAGGACTCAGGGATCAGAGAGAGACAGTGATTTGTCCCAGGTCACACTGCTGGTAAGTGACAGAACTGGGCCTCCAATGCTCAGCTCCTTCACCTTAATTTGGGAGGGGATGGAAATGCATGATGGGGGAAACAACATTCTGGTGTAAGGAGAGTATTATTATACCTTGACTGCTTATAGAAGTTTCTTTAGCGCCTTCCCACTGGTGAACTTCTCTGCAAACATACTCTCTTTTTAAAAAAAAATTTTTTTTTTTAGTTTATTTATTTTTGAGCGAGAGAGAGAGAGAGCATGAGTCAGGGGGAGGGGGGCAGAGAGAGACTGGAAGAGAGAGCATCCCAAGCAGGCTCTGCACTTTCAGAGCAGAGCCTGACACGAGGCTTGATCCCACCAACTGCAAGTTCAGGACCTGAGCTGAAACCCAGAATCAGATGCTCCACCGACCGAGCCACTCGGGGGCCCCTGAGAACAGACTCTTTGATATGAGAGCGGGTCGGCTGCTGTGAGAAAGCCCTCCACCTCTCCCGATATTTGGTGTGCCCATCAGTTTCCCAAATTAACGGGGACTTCCTCTGTGGACATGAAAAACCCCCAGGCCTGAAACGGGGCAATAATAGCAATGAACGAAGCCAGTTTTTGCAAAGGGCCTCAGCTTTCGAGGTAAACAGGCAAAGGTGATCGTGTATTTTACGTTTTCGAATACCTGCTCTCGCCATGCTCTGTTGGGCTTCGCCTCACTTGCTGGCTTCCTTCAGAACGACCCCGCAGGCCCCTTCTGTAACTTTCCCTTCGCTTTCAGGTATTAAACAGAATAATTTCATTTTGGTTATGAAGACTCCACCCGGTTTGTTTTAAAACGTCAACCTCACGCGGAGCTCGGGCTCCCCTCTGGGGTTGTGTGTGTGTAAGTGTGCGTGCATGGCCGTGCGTGTATTCCCATGCGTGTGCGTGTGCATATGTGCTTGTGTGTGGTGTAGGTGCATCGGGGCTGGGAGAAAGTCGCCTCCTCACACGACTGCGTCCTGTAAGTGGGCTGTGCCCATCTGGGTGATTCAGACCCACTGTGCCCCCTGCAGCCGGTCCCGTGTTGGAGATGGTGGGTTTGCTACACCTCTGCCCCTTGGTTTTGTCTGTATTTCTGTCCAGCGCACGGCAGCTGCGGGCACCCTCTGTGGGGCCAGTGCCTGAAGGCAGGCTCTCTGGGGAGGAGGTGCTGGTCCATGTGACTCAGGCTCAAACTCCACCTCCTTCTCAGCTCGCGATCGAGTGGGGGTCTGCTCACAGCTCCGACTCCTAAGGACCCTGATCTTGGCAGTGGGCCAGGATGTTGACTTAAGCCCTGAGTTTCTTAAAGACTTTTTTTTTAATGTTCATTTATTTGGAGGGAGAGAGAGTGTGAGTGCACAAGCAGGGAGAGGGGCAGAGAGAGAGGAGAGGGACAATCCCAAGCAGGCTCCAACATGGGGTCTCGATCCCACAAACCATGAGATCATGAGCTGAGCTGAAATCAAGAGTCAGATGCTTAGCCGACTGAGCCCCTCCAGGTACCCCAAGCCCTGAATTTTGGGAAAGTCACGAGTCCTTGCTACATCAAGCAGTGGGCATCCTCCTCTCTGCCCTCCATCTCCCCTGTCCCTTTCTGCACGCACCCTGGAAATCTCCCTGACTCAGGGAGAGGGCAGGGGAGGGGTGGTACGGGGCATTCCAGAGCTTGTGGAAGGGCGGCTGGAGCCACATTCCCTCCAAGACGTGCACATGTCACTGGTAAGTGCGGTCCACCAGGCTGGGGTCTCCTGCCCCTGGCGCTGTGGGAAGTCCTAGGACTCTAAGAATCAGACCTTTGAGATGGTCCCGGAGAATTCGGTGACTTTGTTCTCTACAGTGAACGTGGGAACTGAGGTCGTGGATGGCACCAGGCACTGCTGGGGTCTTCAAGCCATTGTCTAGTGATGCTTCTCACGACCCTGGCGGCAGGTTTCATTATCCCCATTTTATAGGAGAGGAGAGCAAGGCTCAGACATAGGCTGGCTTTGCTGGACGTGGCCAGACAGCACGTGGCAGACCCGGACGCGAATCTGGGTTGGCCCGTCTTCTAAGCCCGTGATGGGTGTGGGTTCTCTCCAGTCGCCCAGAATCGAGTCCTCATTCTAGGGTCACAGCACCCTGATTTCTTTGGGGAGCAATTACCTCTTCCCCATTGGGTACAGTCTTGGGGGCACCATCAGCTCAGGCGGCCCACCCCGTCTTAGACACCTGACCCAAACTCGACTCGTTGGACCCTTGGTCTGGAACAGAGAGATGCAGTGACAAACACCCTCCCTTCCTCCCCAGCAAAGCCACAAGCCATAAGGAACAGTCACAGCATGTTCACTCCTGCACGGGTGCGAGAGCCGCTTGGGCTTCCGGACCCTGGACCTTCTGGAGTCGTGCCCCGTGCTCTGGCTCGCCCGTCGCTTCAGTGAGCTAGCCAGCATCCCCCCACCGGCCCCCTCCGCCCTGATTTGCTCCCGTCAGCCACAGGTGGTTTCCACTGCTGCGCTCAAACAGTCCTGTCCGGTGCCCTAAGCATGGCGTCCAGGGGGCCTGCTCTTTGCCTGATGGAAGTCCCTCTAGTCTCTGTGTCACAGGGACTTAGGACACGAGGAGCACTCAGGACGGGACCTGCCACTGGCTGGCACCCGGCAAGTAACCGTCGCCATCTGTTCTCTTCTTGGGCTGCGGGTCACCTCAGGGTCCAGGTGGGGCATGTGGCCACGCTTGGCCCTCCTGGGCCTCAGGCTATTGGAGACCCTCACGCAGCCTCCGCTGACAAGCCCTGGTTCGGTTCCGATGGGGCACATGTGCGTGTTGTGTCAGCCGGCCGCTTGCCATGCCGGCACTGGCTGGCCGTGTTGTGGCTCGGCGGCGAGCACAGTCGGTAGGGGAGGGGCATGGGGGAGGGTGTGTTTGCGGGAAGCGGGCCCTGTTGTTGTCTGCCCTGTGTTCCGGGGGCGCCCGGCCTGGGGCGGGCCATCTTGTCCTGTGGGGGCCTCAGCAGGGAAAGGCCAGACTCACTGCCCTCCTCATCACCACTGTCATCCTCAGCGTTCTTAAGAACATCATTATTGTTCTGAGCACACACGGTGGGCCAGGCCCTTTGTGATTTAGGACCACCTTACTCACAAAAGCAATAGCAACATAGGGGCACCTGGGTGGCTTAGTCGGTTAGGCGTCTGACTTTCACTTGGGTCATGATCTCACGGATCGTGGGTTTGAGCCCCGCGTCGGGCTGTGTGCTAACTGCCAGTTCAGAGCCTGGAGCCTATTTCGGTCTGTGACTCCCTCTCTCTCTGACCCTCCCCTGCTCACGCTGTCTCTCTCTCTCTCTCTCTCCTAAAAATAAATAAAACCTTAAAAAAAAAAAAAAAGCAATAGCAACATGCATTGCCATGGTTACTCTTCCTGGAACTCTTTGAGAGAGGCGTATGCCCATTTTATGGATATGTAAGTTGAGGCAGGGGAATGTCACTGGGGACACGTGGGAAGTCCTCGGGTTCCACTGGGTGTGATTCTTTCAGAGTGACCATGGCTTCCTTCTCTTGATTTATACTTAAAGGCAGATACAGAAGAATTTGATTCTTGCATAGGCGGCAGTCTGACCCACAGGAGAAGCACACACATTCCTCCTGGTGAGGTGGTTTGGATCCTGCTCTGTGAAAACCATCCTGGCTCTGCGACCCTAGAGGGAACTTCACCTCCTCTCTGGGGCGCGCCTGCATCCTGGGGACAAGTGGCATGACCCTCACCAATGCTCATCCAGTTTCCTGCCTCCTGTCAGACCCCTGTCCCGAACTCCAGGCTCACACCTCCAGCAAGCTTCGCCCCTGCAGCTGGATGTGGGTGGACAGCTCAAACTCCACGGCCCTCGGCCCCCTGTCTTCTCCATCCCCCGGTCCAGCTCCTCCTGTAGCGCCTTCCACTTTGACTTCCAGGGCCACCATGCCTCTCGTGCTCAATCCCAGAGCCCTGGAATCACCGCTGGCCCCTCTCCCTCCTTCAGCCCATGTCTAGCCCACTAGGAAATCCTATATTCACCATCAATCATATCTCTCTGTTTTTGTCCTGGTTTGAACCACAATCCCATAGGACTCGGCTTATCAAACTGGCTTCCCAATTGGACTTCCTGCCACTAACCTTGCTCCACCTCCATCCGCTCCCACTACGAGGACTGAAATGATCCTTTTAAGACATAAGCCAGACTTTCTCACCTCTCTGCCTGAGCCTGGGTGGTGACTCCCCATTTCACTCCAGCTCACCCAAAGGCATAAGGTAGCCCCTAGGGCCCCTCCTGACCTGGCCTCATATCTCACAGCTCTTCTCTGCCTGCACTGGTTGCCTTGCCATCCCCCAGCACACCTGGCACACTCCTGCCTCAGGGCCTTTGCACTGGCCACTCCCTCTTGCCCTGGGTATGCACACAGCTTACTCCCTCACTTCCTTTGAGCCTCTGCTCAACAGGCAGGCTCCTTCCTCCCCAGCCACCCTAAGGTTGCATCACCCACACCCAAAACTCCCGAGCACCTCACCCTGTCCTATCTTTTTTTTTTTTTTGGTTCATAGAAATGTATCATCTTCTGGCATCTTCTACAATTTACTTGAGGAGAATTAGCTTTGCTGTCTGTTGTCTGACTCCTGATACCAGTATGCTGGCTGTTCAGGGGTGTAGCTCTTTGCCTGTTTTGCTCACCCGCATGTCACAGGCTTCTGGTACACTGCCTGGCACATAGTGTACACTCTATGAATGGCGTTCTTATCACTTTCCTCTGATCCTCGACTTTCTCCAGGAAATAGGGGCCCAGAGAGCACCAGTTCACCCCACTGTACTAGGTATTGTTTTTTTTTTTTTTAATTTATTTCTAGGAGAGAGAGAGACAGTGTGAGCAGGGGAGGGTCAGAGAGAGAGGGAGTCACAGACTGAAACAGGCTCCAGACTCTGAGCTGGCAGTCAGCACAGAGCCCGACGCGGGGCCCGAACCCACGAACCACGAGATCATGACCTAAGTGAAAGTCGGACGCTCAACCGACTAAGCCACCCAGGCACCCCTTTACTAGGTATTGTTAAAATCCCCAGGAAACGAAAGATCCTCTGGGATAGGTGGCTGGCCTGGTGTCTGCTCCCCACTTCTAGGCTCATTCTGATCTTGTTCACACCTTTAGGCCATATCATTGTTAAAGCCCTCTCAGGGCCCTGTGCTGTCATGCCTCAGGGCCTTTGCATATGCTGTGTCTCTTTCACCCTGTGGACTCCTGGGTGTCATTCAAAGCCCTGGTTAGGAGTTACCTCTTCCCTGAGGTCCTCCATGATACTCCCACCCTCCAAAGTCCTGAGAGACCCCTCCCTTTCTTCCTCTGAGTGACTCCTGTAACCTCATGTGCGTTTCTCAGTGTGTGGATCCCCTGTCGCACTGGGGCTCATCTGCATGTCCCTTCCGTCATCAGACTGTGAGCTCCTTGAAGGTAGAGGACAGGCTCAGTGTCCCCAGCTAGCCTGGGGCCTGGGACCCAGCAGTTGCCTCGCTGATGTGTGTTTGCTGCGGACGACAGAGCAAATGCAACACAAGTCAGGACACAACAGACTGCCCCGAACACCATTTCAAGGTCACTGGCTGGCAGGGAACAAACAGTGTCTTATTATTTGATCATTTATTTATACTCTATTTTCAACGAGGATTTGAGGCAGCCTGGGATGAAAGGCACAGATGCGATGAAAACAAAGCCCTGTGTCTTGAACGCCTTCCCTCTCTTTCCACCATCAGCTCTTCCTCCCTGGCCTATAACATCCCCGAGTCTCTGTTCTCTTAACAACAGCACCCCAACCGTCCACAGCTCTTTGTCCCTGGTGTGGCCAATGTCTCAAGCCCGGTCTTCGATGCCTGTCCCCCTCATACTCAGGTGACCAGCTCCTAGTCAGGATGGTTTCGGACACACAGACCTGGGTCATGTGAGCCCCGGTGGGACCAGACCTATCGCAGCCACACTCTCTCTCTTTTTTTTAATGTTTTATTTATTTCTAGGAGAGAGAGAGAGACAGCGTGAACAGGGGAGGGTCAGAGAGAAGTCACAGACTCTGAAACAGGCTCCAGGCTCTGAGCTGGCAATCAGCACAGAGCCTGACGCGGGGCTCTAACCCACGAACCGCGAGATCATGACCTAAGCGAAAGTTGGACGCTCAACCGACTAAGCCACCCAGGCGCCCCCGCAGCCACACTCTTGATATTTCCTTCTATGGGTTGGCGTCTCCTCCCCAACCCCCCTCATAGATAGATGGCCTTCCTCTGTCTATCCCATAAACAGCTGTCCCCCCAGGACCCCCTCCCGAGCCCCTCTCCTCCACACTGCATACTCTTACATACTTCCAATGTTCCAATGACCGTGGTGACCACTGAGATTTGTTAGGATCGTTCTAGAAACAGATGCCTCCCCTCTCCCCCACCTCAGTGGCTGAGCACAGTGTTTCTTTTTCACCTGCATAAAGTCCATTCAGCAGCAAGAGAGGGGAGGGGGCTCTGCTCTCTCTGTTCACCCAGGAATGCAGGCCCCTTTCACTTGCTTGCCATTGACCCTGGCTCTGTGCTGCGGGAGGAATGCGCTTCTGGACAGGACGGGGGGATGAGGCAGTGTCGTGAACAATAACGCGGGGTAGAGGGGTAGAGCACAGGGCGAGTCAGGCGACCCTGAGTCCTTGACCCAGCCTGTCTACTTGGTGTTCCCACCACTGGGCACAGTCACTCTGTCACTCCGAGCACTGGTTTTCTTTGCCCAGAGGAATGTGCCCGTCACCTTTAGACTGTTAGGAGGTCCCCTGAAGGCATGGACTCTTCTGATAAGGAAGCCCTCTGTGGGGTGATGGGCTCCCTGCCCCACCCCGACACATACATCTCTTGGCCCTCGGAGAGACCTGCCAGCTGGCCGAGCCCAGGAGTCGGGCATGTAGGAAGAAGGAATCAAGATCCAGCCGTGGGTGGTTTGCTGCCTGGGGACGGTGCGGGGACGTCCCGGCCAGAGGGCAGCTGTGTGCCTGGCTCGTCCTTTATAAATTCGTGGCAGAGTGTGGGGACCCACCCAGAGGCCTGAGTCAGCTTCCGGCCGGCACTCAGAACCTGTGCTGAGGTGCAGCATGGCTGATTGTCAAATCCATCACCCTGGGTCAATGGCATGCCAGCAGGCATATGTCACTGGCTCTTGAAGCCAGACAGGCTGGACCCTCTGTCCTCTTTAAGGAAGGGGGCGCTGACATTGATGGAGCACCTACTGGGTGCCAGACATTCTCCTAAGTGTCTTACATCTGCATTCACTGAATTCTCCCAGGAGCCCCGGAAGGAGGGGTGGGTCGTTACCCCCATTCACAGGCTCAGACACCAGAACTTGGGAACCGCAGGAAAAACATGGTGATGAGGAGGCTTCCCAGAGAGCGAATGTTTCCAAGGTGCAGTGGCTTAGTTTTGAGCAAGAGCTTAGCAAACTGTCAAGGTCTGTTCTTCAAGTTTTCATCTCCTGCTTAGATGTTTCTTAGGGGTTTCCCCTGTTTACTCTTACTCCTTCCTCTGCTGTCTCTTCTCTGCATGGCAGCCAGAGGGACTTTTCTGGGGGAAACAGAATCAATTCATGTCACATCCTTGCTGAAAATCTTCCGGTGGGCTCACATGTATTCCAGGAACCCTGAATAATCTGGCTCTGCCTATCTCCCTGGCTCCCACTACTTGCCCCTTGCCTTTAGCTGTCCCTTCAGCCCCATTGGCCTCCTTTCTGTTGCTTCACCAAACTATGCTCTCTCCTGCCCCAGGGCCTTTGCACACGCCATGTCTATCCCTGGAATGTGCTTTTCTCACGCTCTTGGCCTGGGCAACACCGCGCCTCCTTCAGATTCCTGTGGAAAGCCTCTGCTCTCAGGGAGGTTTCTCTCTGCTGTCTTTACCTAAATTAGGCTCCTTACAAGGAAGGTTTTCTCTTCTTGTAATGCTCTGAATGCTTCCTTCGCCTCGCACAGTCCGTCACTGGCATTTTACTTGTGCGTGTGGGCTTTGTTTTGTTTTGTTTTGATGTCTGTCTCCCTCACAGAATGTGAACTCCGTGGGGACAGGCGCCTCTGCCCGCCACCGCGGTGCCTGGCACAGAAGCCCACATGACACTTTGCACTGAACAGACAGAAAAGCTTCCGGGCTGTTTCCCCGGGGCCACCCGCAGCGGCTGTGCCCCGTCCCGTGCTAGGAAGTCTGAGTGTGAGCAAGAGTCTGGCCCAGATGAAGTCCAGAGCCCTTTTCCCGCTTCGGATCTCATTTAACCCTCCTGACATGTAAGCTTTGATTTCCTCGTCTGTCAAATGAAGAGCTGGGTTGGAGAGTTCGATGTGACAATAGATGGAAGCATCCAGCACAGCGAAGGTATTTTAAAGACGCTGCTCCGTCCCCATTTTACAAACGGCCTCAGTCCCTCTGGTACCGGTATTTCTCCCATTTTGCAGATGAAGACGCTGAGGACCAGAGAGGTTTAGCAGTGAGCCCAAGAGCACAGCGGCAGAGCTGGGCACAAGATGGGTCTCCTGCGTGTTGTGTGAGATCAGCCTGCCTCGTCCACCTGCCAGCCCCCAATTCCAAGATCCTCCCTGCGTGGCCAGGTGCCAGACAGGCCCCAAGGAGAAGCAGGAGGTGCCTCACTTACCCGGGGCCTCTGGTCTCAGAAGAGCACCCGGACACCTCTCTCTCCCGTCACCTCCCGAGTCCCCTCCGCACAGCATCCCAAGATGGGACTTGGCCACCTTTGCAGAGCCAGCCCCAGGGGAGGGTGTCCCCTCCCCGGGATCACCGGGACACTGCTCGCCGACCTACATTCCTCTCCGGTGCCATTTGCCGGCTCCGTCCCCTTGCACCCAGCACGCAACCCCACCCTGCACAAACGCCTCCATCCAGCCAAGGACGTGGTAAAAATAAAATGATCACAACCTGGCCCTCTGGGAACCTTGGCTTTACAGCGTGTCCCGCTCTGCAGAGGGGGGTAGGGGGAGGCATTCACAACCCAGTTTGCAGCCGAGGAGGAGGAGCCAATGCAGGGGGGCGTTGGCAGGGGAGGGCTGGGTGGCCAGACAGGAAGCAAGTTCAGGCTGGCGGGTGGGGGCGGGGGGCTTTGAGGGGGGCAGCCTCTGCGGGGGGCATGGACCCGAGCCCCAGAGCCGGCAGGTGCAGCCCCGGAGGCGGCTCCCACAGGGTCTCCCAGGGTGCCATCTGCCTGCTCCGCCCCCAGACGGCAGTAGAGGGGGCCCCGTTGCCCCCCAAAGGCCTGGGCTGCTCCGGGTCACTGATGAGGCACCTTCAGCCCCCTCTGAGGTCTCAATGAAACGTTTTATGCTCACACCTTGAATTCACCTTAAAGTCATAGGTCACTGCCCTGAAAGTGTCCCCACTTACATCTTTGCCTGGATGTCATTTCCTCTTGTGGATGGTTTTCGGGAAAACGCGTCAAGCCCTGCAAGTCCTGGCTCGGTTACATTTGACGGTCTGTTCTTTGACTTCTCTCTCTTTTTTTTTTTTTAATTTATTTATTTCTAGGAGAGAGAGAGAGAGACAGCGTGAGCAGGGGAGGGTCAGAGAGAGAGGGAGTCACAGACTGAAACAGGCTCCAGGCTCTGAGCGGGCAATCAGCACAGAGCCCGACGCGGGGCTCGAACCCACGAACCGCGAGATCATGACCTAAGCGAAAGTCGGACGCTTAACCGACTAAGCCACCCAGACGCCCCTGTTCTTTGACTTCTCTTAAGGACAGAGGCAGGATTTGCACCCGGGACTCTGTGTTCTCAAAGCCCCCCCTCTTACTGAGGGCCTCTGTTGCCTCTGCAGTGGAGCGAGTGGGGATTTCAGTAAGTCCTGAAGGAGGGGTGGGGGCTGCTGAAGCAGGAGTGGGGAGGGAGGGCGTCCAGGAGGGTCTGCTGTATGGACCACACCACGGAAATGGAACATGGAGGGAAGCGCAGGTGGGGAGGGCACGGCACTTCGATCCCTCTTTCGTGCCTCATCTCGTGCCTTATCCACTCCACCCACCACCGCCTTTTCTGTCCCTCGTGTAGCACCGGCTTCTAGATCTTCCACACTACCTTCCACTCCTCCGTCGGCCGGCTCACGGAGCTCCCGCCCTCCCTAAGAATGCCCTTCCTCATCTCGCCCACCTGGACTGTGTCTTACTTACTCGCCCAGGATGAATGCCACCTCCTCCAGGAAGACTTCCATATAGGATATGCTAACTGTTAGGAAAACACCCCAGCGCCACAGCGGCTTAACCAAGGAAGCTTTTTTCTCACTGAGCATGCAGTCGAGTGAAAGCAGGCTGGGTTGAGGTGGGTGGGCTCTGCTCACAGTTATGGGGGGCTCTGTTTCCCCTGTGCAGCGGCTCCACCGTCCTCTAGGACAAAGCTTGGCAAACTATGATCTGTGTTTGTAAATAAAGTTTTATTGGGACGCAGCCATGCCCAGGTAGTGACATGTCCCCTAAGGCCGTTCTAATGCTGCCGTGGCAGCCGCATTGAGAAGCTGAGACAGAGAACTGTGGCCATAAAATGAGAATATTACCCTCTGGCCTCTCGGGAAAACATCTGCTGTCCTTGCTGTAAGGCTCTGGAGGCCTAGGGACAGACAGTGGGGAGGTTTCTACGGGCCAGGCTGTGTGTCGTCTGTTCCCGCTTTCCTCTGGGGACAGCTGGCCACATGACCCCACCGCGCTGCAGGGAGCTAGGAAATGTATTCTTCCTGGTGCCTGGGAGGGAGGTGAAGCAGGGTCTGGTAAGCACAGAGCCTCGTCCTTCCGCACCTCTGCTCCTTGGCTTTGAGCCTCTCTCCCCTCCCCCCGCCTCCCTGCACACATGCCCCCCCCCACCCCACTCCCCGGCCTGGGATGGGTAGCCCTGTATCTGTGAAGGCTGAGACTGAGCCTGTCTTGTTTATCACTGTGTGGCCCAAGCTCAGCGCAGAAGAGGTGTTCTAGAAACAGTATTGCAGAAAGGAAGGAATTGGCCTGTATGTGTGCTCCGGGCCTGTAAGTACCCTGGCTCTGGCCCCAACGTCCCTGGACACGCTCATTCGGCCCCCGGTTCCCCCACCCCACCACCCCCGCCGCTGCCAGATTCCAGTCTCTGGCTGGTTTCTTTGCAGGCATCGCCTGTGTGGTGACAGCACTCCAGGCCCTGGGCAGGGCTTTGTGAACAAAGCCGTGTCCTCAGGGCGCTCACAGTCCAGAGGGAGAGACAGGCAGCGGCAGAGAACCACACGATCGTGCCAGTAAATCTAAAATGACATTGGTGATCACGTGCTCTGAAAGAAAGGGCTGGAGCAGCTGCTGCGAGCACAGCCAGGGAGAGGTGATCTAATCCGTGATTCAGGGAGGGCTTCCCCGAGGAGGTGATGTCTGGGCTGCTACCTGAAGCACACGCCGACGACGTGAAGCAGGTGGAGGGAAGACGGCAGGGGGAGGAGCCTGGGGAAAGGCCAGGTCAGGGAGAACTTGACCTCCCCCAGGACCACAGCGACATCATTAATGTTACTATGGCTCAGCTCACAGAACGCTTGGATGCGACAGACCCCGGATTAAGCTCTTTACGTGTATTATGTCAGTTAATCTGCATGATGCTATGAGAAAGGTACTCGCCAGAGCGCAGGCTGTTAACGTCCAGCCCACACTCCTGTCCGCCCCAGAGGTGCCGCCTGGGAGGGGCGGGCTGGAAGGGCCAGGGGGTCCACACTATTTCCCTCGAGTGCCCTTGGCAATGACACATGAGAGTCGGGGCACAAACGTCCCAGCTGCCTCGCCCCTGGGTGGGGAATTCCAGGGCAGCCCTGACGTCGCCTCTTGCAGGTGTCCTGCTCATAGGGAGCCCCTGCTGCCCACAGGAGTAGCCCTCCCACCCCCAAGCCACACTTCGTTGGCTTTTGTCCCTCCTGTCTGTGCTCCTGGGGTCACCTCCAAAAGAACTACTTCCTCCTGAACACTTATCTCCGGGGCTGTTTTTGGAGTAAGCAAAGCAAAGACACTTTTTTAATTTTTATAAAAATTTTTAATGTTTATTTATTTTTGAGATAGAGACAGAGTGCGAGCAGGGGAGGGGCGGGGAGAGAGGGAGCCACAGAATCCGAAGCAGGCTCTGGGCTCTGAGCTGTCAGCACAGAGCCCAACGCGGGGCTCGAACCCATAAATAGCAAGGTCATACCCTGAGCCAAAGATGGAGGCTCAACCGACTGAGCCACCCTGGTGCCCCCAAACTAAGACACTATTAAGTATCCCATTTAACAGATGAGGGCACTGAGGTACAAAGGAGCTAAGTAATCACAGAACTGATGGAGGGCCTTTGAAGACACAAAGCACCAACTGTGTGTAGGTGTGTGTGTGCGCGTGCATGTGTGTGTGTGTGGGCATGATGCAGCAGCGGAGGACGGGGAGGTGTGTGCATGGCCAGGACAAGGTTTCTGGGTCATTGGCTTAGAGGCACGAAGGAGGCCATCGAAGGGCTTTATGCAGATGGGTGACCTGTTCTGATGGATGCTGGGACAGCGTCACCGCGGTGACAGAGGCAAACCCAGTTTAGAGGAGTTTGGGCACTTGCAAGGAGATGGCTGGCAGTCACTGGGGGTGCCCTGGGGACCCGCCACTGAGCTCATCCACTGGTCCCTGGAGCTCTGTGGGGGACCCTGAAAGCCAGAGAGGGTCTGGGCGTCAGAGGGGCCGGCTTCCCTGCAGTCGGCCCACAGGTCATCTCAGAAGGGGGGACACAGACTCGGTGTCTAGGCTGCTCACCCCCCACCCCTTTCCTGCTCTCTTAGGCCCCGGGGTCCCCCACGCCTGCCCCCTGCCCTGAGACCTCCATTAAGGAGGGTCTGTGTCCAGAGCCCCAGCACCCCCCGCAGCCCAGCTGGGGGCTGACGGCCGCAGGGGGAAGGCCAGCCGGGCGCCCTGACCCGGGCAGGCCCCAGAGGCCAGCACGTGGCCGGCCGGGTGCCGGCTGTTTCTGCCCCAGCGCCCCGTGCGGCCCGCCACCGCCCGAGCAGATGGTCTTGGAAGTGAGCGCGGACTGAACGGGGTCAGGAGGGTCTGCCGGCCAGTCTTCTGCTCTGTCTCTGCGGGCGCCTCTGCCCTTGCCAGCGTCCTGGAGAGACCAGCGAGCTCAGCCGGCCCGGGGCTCGGCACAGCGCGGTGAGGCGTGACACGGCACGGCCCAGGCGTCCAGCAGTGCTGGGGACGGGGGGCCGTGCATCCTGGGGGCTTTGGTGTAGCCGCTGCGGGACTGGAGGGGGGAGGGGGACAGGAGGGTCGCAAGGGGTGAGGGCCACCCCGCTGAGGCCTCAGGGAGTGAGCCCCTCACTGGGTGGCCTGTGGAGCCCAGTGGAGGTCCCCACCGGAGGGGGAGGGGTCACGGGGACTCACCTTTGCTGAGAGCCTGGTCCTCGGTTCAGTGTCACTTGGGCTACGGCCTGGCCCTCCCCACCGCGTCATAACCCCTGCGTCCATCCTTCCTGGGGGACCTTCCCCAGCCCCCTCCTGTGGGTTCTAGCTCCCGAAGTCCGGTGTTTATGATGTGGTTTTCCCTACAGCTGCTTCTTAGAGACCAAAAGAGCACCGGTTCCAGGCGGGTTCTACTCCACACCTGAACTTGAGTGGTGGGCTCTGGCCAAGCCTCAGTTTCCTCATCTGTAAAATGGGGGAAAATCATGCCCACCCGGGAAGGCTGTGAGGCTCGAGATGCAGGTTGTGAGAGGTGGAGCACAGAAGGGTTGCAGCCAGGGGCCACCCGCCTTTCTTCATTGCTGGCTACGTGGCTGGGGTGAGTCACTCCACCTCCTCGGGCCTCACTTTCCCTTCCGTGGCTCTAAAATGGGCAGGCCTGGCCCCGCCCCACCCCCGTCCCGGGGAAGGGAGAGAAGGGAAGGCATCGCGGTGTGTTAGCTGCAGGGTCGATGCGTTGGGACATCTTGGGCCTGTATCTTCACATCCGTGCGATGAGAGGTTTGTGTAGATGATGGGGCCTCCCCGCCCCACCCACCCCAGCTGTGGTCTGGGGTCTTAACAGCCTCTCCTGCCCCTGTGATGTTCACACCCTCCGCCTCTCATTTCCAAGGGTCGGTGGAAGCCTCCCTCAGGCCTTTGGTCTGATTTTGTTGCCCAGTGATGGGTCTGGTGCTCGGTCAGTCCTGCGTGGGGCCCTCGGGGCTGCCTGTGCTGTGATGGGGGGAGCTGGAGTTCCACTTTAGCTCATATCTGAGCATCTGTTCACCCATGTCTTGCGTCCGCTACCCTTTCAGGGGTGATTTCCCAGTGCTAGGCAGAGAAGGGCACGCAGAAACCTCGGGAGAAGGAGGGCCGAGGAGGAGGCTCTGTGGGATCGGGGCTGCTGCTCCTCTCTGCCTCAGGACCTTTGAACATGCTGTGTCCACTGGCTGATAAACAATTCCCCTGTGTCACCGCGGGACTCCTACCTGTTCACATCTCAACAGAGAGACTCTTGCTAGGCAGCCTCCTCCCCAAGGTAAAATAGGCCTCCTTGGAAATCTTATTCAGAGGGCTCTGGTCTTCACCCTCAAGCAGCTTTTACAACTTGGTTATATATGTGTTTGTGAACTTGCTTATTGTCTCTCCCTCATGAGACTATATACTCCATGAGGCAAGGGGATGGGCCTCTCCAATCCTGTTCAGCCCAGAAGATCCTGCCCATCAAACAGGGCCTGGCACGTAGCTGGTGCTCAAAAGGCCAAGGTCGGTGGAGACACATGGTATCCGAGCCCGGTGCGGTCTGCTAAGCCCTCCTGCCTGCCGGCTGCACTCACAGAAACAAGGATTGTTAGCCCAACCTTGTCATTGCAGAAACCCCCGAGGCTCAGCCCTCTCAGGTGAACTTGAACTTGAACCCAGGTCTCCTGGCCCCCCGTTGGGTCTCTCCAGTCTTCTCTGGGCTGCGGTGGGCTACGCTCCAGGGCTCACTCGTGGGGGCTCAGGCCTCCCAGCCCCAGAGCTCCTACGGATGAGAGGTGGGAGGCAGCAGACTCAGCCCCTGGGGTTGCACAAGGTGGGACAGGAGGAAGCACCATCACAGCAGTGACAGTGACAGGGGCTGTCCCAGCCTGGCTGAGTGTTCTGGAAGTACTGCAAGGTCCTGAGTCCTTAGCAACCGTCAGTGGAGGTGATATTAAGACTCAGAGCAGTGAAGTGATTTGCCCGAGGCCATTCGGCGAGGACGGGGCTGAGCAGAGATCTGAACCCAGAGCTGTCTGAGTCCGGGGCCGAGAAGGCTGTGCACGGGCACTGTTGTAACTGTTGTCACCTTCTGCCTGGAGAAGAGGCAGGTGCTGCCGGGAGGCTGCTACAGGGGGCCCAGCCTGGCATACAGCGCGGCTCTCAGGGGCCGAGTTCTCGTGCCGGGCCCTCTGCTTTGGCTCCAGAGCCCCAACACCCCCCCGCCCCCACCCCGGGGAAGGGAGCCACTGTCAGATCCACGAGGAGGCAAAGGGCCGGGGACACAAAAGGCTCACAGATGCCGAGAAGGCAGCCTGTGAAGTTGGGCGCCAGATGTCCGGTTCAAAGAACTGCCGTACCAAGTACAAGCGAGACCTGGTGTGAGCATGGCCGACGCATTGCTCACAACCCCGTTTCTTGATCTTTGCTGGACCACTTTGTTTTGCGCCGGCAAGAATCCACCGTGATCCGGGTCCTGCGTGCTCCTAATTCAAATACCATCTTGCAAATGACACAGCACCTAAGGGAAATTCTGGACTCGTTCTAAACCCAGCAACTCACCCCAGTCCTGGGGTACCATAGTCAGGGCTTACAGGTGGAATGCTCTATCAACAGAGGATTGGATGACTTTGGTCCTTGGACAGCTCTTGTCCGAAGGCTCCACGTATGGACACTGGGGTGGAGCCAAAGGCAAGCAGAGCACTGTGATGGCCACCTACAGACTGAAGCCCCGACTTTACCCAGCCTGCAGGAGCCGGAGCCAGCCTGCCCTCCAACTTCATGATTAAAGCCAGGCCTCAAATGTATCTTAATTTTATTTACTCTCCCCAACTGGAAATACGTTTTGGTTTTTAAGCCACAATGAAAAAGCAGCAGGAGCGAGGGAGGTACCTACCTCCTCCCCACCCCCCTACCCCGAGCATCCCCTGGCCTTTGATGGTGGAAAGTCTTGCCCAAGTCCAACCTATAACCTTCAGAACAGCATCCCCTGGACTGTGTGCACAGTGGACGAACCTCTTGGGGTTTTAGGAA
Organism: Proteles cristata cristata; assembly: GCA_017311185.1. Taxonomy (NCBI): domain Eukaryota; kingdom Metazoa; phylum Chordata; class Mammalia; order Carnivora; family Hyaenidae; genus Proteles; species Proteles cristata. Next base: position 461,165 of record JAESUZ010001754.1, read on the forward strand.
AACGGATAAGCTTTGAGCACAGCTGGGCTGTAGCTTTTTTTTTTTCCCCCTTCAGCCGTGGCGGCTTGCTCCTGATTTCTCTGGAAAGGCAGGTCCTAATTAGAATGGATCGAAGAGTCTTTGCTCCAGCTTTGTTCTCGGTTTCGATTGAATCGTTGCTTTAGGACTTAATCTGGTGCAGTTGCGGTGGGCTGGGACCCTTGGCTCTCCGAGCTCCCTCTTGGGGGCTCAGGCAAGCTGGCACCTGGGGAGGGGGGGGCCAAGAGCTCTGCATCACCCCCCTGCCCCTCTCCCTCCAGGCTCCTCTTCCTTTCTATTTTTCTCTCCACCTGCTTTCTCTGCCTTGCATTTCCTTTCATTAACAACCCAAGGCTGTCCAGGGTGCCAAGTCCCCGCTGGTGGGAGTGTAAATTGGTACAATTACTGCGGAGGGCAATTTGTCAAATGCTATTAAAAGCCTTAAAAAAAATGCATAGGCTCTGACCTGGAAAGTCCCCTTCGAGGAATTTGTCCTAGAATATAATAATTGGACAGGGGTCCACAAATCCGTGCAAAAGGATGTTGCCCTCAGTGCTTTTCATAAGTGACAACTTGGAAACCTGGAGCCCATCTCCAGGGGGCCATTAAAAATGACCGTGTGATAAACCGACCATAAAAGAACCTTTTGGAGCTGATCGGAGAAATCTGAATCTTGACTGGGTATTAGCTGCTCCTCAGGAATGACTGTTAATTTTATTAGGTGTGACAATGGCCTTGCGATTGACACGTCAGGAGGACTGATATTTGGTTGAAGCTGTTATAACAACAGGAATGGGGAAGGAGAGGGATAGGAAGAAGTGATTCTGGCGAAACCTGGCAAGTTCTGGATCTGGCTGACGGGTTAGTGAGTACCCACCATGCAGTTCTAATTTTGTGCCTGGTTTAAAACGTTCATGATTTTAAAAAGAAAGAAAATGGTCATGTAAAGCTCTGTATTTCTTTTCTTTCTTTCTTTTTTTTTTTTTTTTACCTGAAATGATGTCCACAAGACATTGCTAAATGGGAAGAGAAAAATTCCCAAAGAGCATACATGACATTATCAGATTTTTTTTGTTTCAAAAATAGACACGGAATGTTATATGCAAACGAAAAAGGATGTAGTATGCCCACTGGAATGTTAATGGTGGCCATTTCCGGTGGGAGACTGAATGATTTCCATTTTCTTCTTTATACTCTTGAGGGTTTTTGACTTTTTCTTTGCAGTAAGCATACATTATTATGCTAATTTAAAAAGCCATGGTTACAAGAGAAAATCTGGAAATCACCTGCTATGCATTGACCGTTACTATACACCATGCCTTACAAAAGGAGGTTTGACATATCGTAATTCACATGTTGTAACTGGCAAGATTGATGTGCCATTCGATATGTGCCCATTCGATAAATGGGGAAGCTGACCATTGTGAAGGGTGAGCACTTTGCCTATGGACCCACATCTGCACTTCTTTAAGATAATTTTTTTAACGTTTATTTTTGAGAGAGACAGAGAGAGACAGAATGTGAGTGGGGGAGGGGCAGAGAGAGAAGGAGACACATCATCCGAAACAGGCTCCAGGCTCTGAGCTGTTAGCACAGAGCCCGCCGCGGGGCTCGAACCCACAAACAGTGAGATCACGACCTGAGCCGAAGTCAGACGCTCAACCGCCTGAGCCGCCGGGGCGCCCCCCACAGCTGTATTTCTAATTCCACTCTTCTGATAGGAAGCGGGCGCTCTTGCTACTAAAGCCCAGCTTCTTCTGGAGGAATCCAAGGGGTATCAGGTGTGGACCCTGCCCTCCAGGCCGCTGGTCTTCTGCCTCCATGCTGGGCTCTGGAGTCACCCGCCTCTGCCCCGAACACCAGTGACATAGCGGCTTTGCCAAGAATTCATCTTCCCCCCTCCACCCCCCATGTCACAGGTGAAACCTGAACGCTGTCCCTTTGATATTTTCTCCTAATGAGCCTTCCCGAGCTTCTTGCCTTTTTAGGATGGAAACAAGCACCCTGCTGCTATCTTCTTCATATTTATCAGCTCGCTTTACTGGCAGAGCGGAAGAGGGAGCGGACATTGTATACATAAATATCATAAAACCCACAGAGGGCTGCCGAGCCTGAGTTCTTAATCCAGGCTCCATCACTCACAATTTGCAACCCAAAGAAGTCACTCTCTCTCTCTCTGTTTTCTCTGTCTCTAAAAGTAAATAAAGGATAATCCATTAGAAGAAATCAATGGGTGTTCTGAGGAAAGGAGGGAGCACAGACAACTCCAAGTTGGGCTGAAAATACAATGTTTCTCAGGGTTTTGCTAATGGGGGATATGGACAAAGGCCAGTCTGGCCCCCACCCCACAGGATCTCGGGGGAAGCACGGCGACATCTCTTACCTGGTCTCCCAGCTTCATTGCTTTGGTTCATCCTTCTCCCCAGCTCTCACCTGCAGGGCACCCCTCGGTCCTTACCCCACCCTGCATGCAGAGTTTCCAAGAGAGGCCCTGGCATCATGCCTCAGGGCCTTTGCACAGGCAGTCCCCTTTGTCTGGAGTGCCCTTCCCCAGCGAGTGTCAGGTATTTCCCCCGCAAGGTCCCCGGAAACTCTTCCCCGCTCACCAGATCTGAGCTTCTCAAGGGCACAACCTCAGTTATCTCCAATCTGCCGCCGGGCCCCGCCCAGAGATGGACATAGGAAAGGGCCAGCCAAGGGCAAACCAAAGGCTTCTCTCCGTTATCTCCAGGATGGGCAAAACCTGTCCAGCAGATCTGGGGTAGAATTCTTTCTGTGCTTACTGCCCCCTCTGTTTGGGCCGGGACGCTTTGCAATATTCTCTTTTCCCAAACCCAACATTTTAGCACCAAAACGAATGGGTTTTTACGTGCACGCTGCAGCAGTTTGCCTCCTGCCCCTGAGCCCTCACGGAAGGTGATCTAAGCAAATCTCAGCCTGGAAAACCACTAGGCTGGTTCTCACGGCGGAAGTGTCAACGGTGAACCACCGAGTCCGACTGGGGACCACCCACCTGCGGGCTGCCTCCCACGCCATCCACGCCAGGATGGGGAACCTTTTGGGGTGGGACCCCAGCCAAGGACGGAGCAGGGGACGTGCCTGAGTCACGGAGGCATCGTGTTTGTTTCCGAACACTGGCTCCAAGACTCCACCGGCCCATTAGTCGCCAGCTGCCCACTGGCCTGGTCTCCCCCTGCCCTCTCGGTGGGTGGACCCCAGCCATGTCAGCGAGCAGCACGACAGTCCAGGCCAGGGAGCAAACGAGGCCAGGCCCTGGCCCCGGCCCCAGGCTGCTCCTCACAGAAGGAAGGAAAGCATGGAGGGCGGGGAGAACCTCCCCCACTCATCCCTGCCCTAAGAGATGGGGGAGAACCCATCTGCTGTGTGCTCCCAGAGCAGGTGGGAGACCCCGGCTGGGTGCTTTCCGGGTTTCACTGGGGTTAGAAGTCAAGCGTCGCTCAGCCTTTTCCTCTCTAAGTCGTAGGAGAGTCTAAGACAGGGTCCCATACACCCAGCCTGTGCTCACCGGAGACCCCGGTGCCGAGTGCCGGGGACAGAAAGTGGAAGGTGGGCCCCCTCTGAGGGACCAGCGAACGAGCTATGCCTAGAAAGTACCAGTCACTCCGCTCTCTCTCAAAGCTCGCTTCAACGTCATCTTGTCATCTCGGGAAGGTCTTTCCTGACCCCCTGTTTCATAGTGGCACTCACCCTCCCCGGCTCCCCTTCTGCTCTCTCCTGCTCCATCACCATCTGTCAGACGGTAATTTCCCTGCTTAGCTGGCCCTCTCTCTCTCTCTCTCTCTCACTCTGCTAGAGTGAGGGAAGGGGTTTTTGTTTTACTCGGTGACCAATCCCCAGTTCCTAGAGCAGGGACTGGCACATAGTAGGTGTTCAGCGAATGTTGACTAAATCTGCAGACCTGGCGTGCATCTCCTAAATGTTTGCTGGGAAGGGGCTCTCTGGGCAAGTGAAGAAATTGATGACCACTGACTAGATTCCCCAAATAGCATGGGCGGAGGGGGGCACCGGGAGTCCAAAAAAGCTGTGCTGATTTCCACTGGCTTTCTGTTGCCTTTGCAATCAAGTCCAAATTCCCCCCAGTGCACTTCCTTCTGCACTTCCCAGCACACGCCAGACTACACCTCACTAGCCTTAAGTTCCTGGACGCTCCAAGCTCGTTCACACCTCAGGGCTTTTGCACTAGCTGTCCTTGCTACCTGATGGCTTGTCCCTCAGGCGGTCCCACGGCTATGGGGCCTCGGCTCCAATGTCCCTTTTCCTTAGTTACCCCACCACAGATCACAGCTGCATCTTATTGTCTGCCTAGCACTTAGCAAGGTCTGAAACTATCTTGATCATTTATTTACACATTGTACTGGTTTATTGGAGGATCTCGACCATCTTACTTCTCCTAATTGCTTTATTCTGTCACACTCTGTTGAGTCCCCCGCTTCCCGCTGGGGCTTCATGCGGGGCGATCCCACACAACGCAGGGGCTCTCGGTTATGAGAACTCAGACCAGACCAGCTCAAAACTCGGTCTTGGCTCAGAGCTCCTCTACAGGAGGGGCGGGAAGTGGGGAGCAAGAGCGTGGACTTGTCCTCTCTCTGGGGTGACTCGGGGCAGAGGGGTCCGGGGAGGGCGGCTTCTGTCTCCCTGGCCTGCTTTCGGTCTGTTTCCATCTGCGTGCCGGGCTCTTGTGGCTGGCACTCAGGAGGGTCCTCTGGGGGTGGTCCCCTCTCGCCAACACCACATCTACCCTCCCTCCCTCCTCTTGACCGCTCCTCGTTCTTCTACAAACAGGGAAGGGTAAAGCGCATGGTTGGGTGTGGGGTGGGGGTTTCCTGGCGCCTCCATCACGCCCCGGGGGAGGTGTCTGGCCCCCAGCCTTTTGTCCTCTCTTCGCCACAGCTGTGAGTCCCAGTAACCCATGCTGGAGCAACTGGAAATGTCCCCTCCATGGCTCCTCGGTTGTTTCTGGAAGGTTCTGGGCCACGTGACACGAGATCTGCAGCTGGGCGGTGCAGGCGCCTAGAAAAACGCCCCGCACGTTGTAGGGAGGGCTCAGTCGGAAGCCTGCTGTGGCCACTTGGCGTTCGTGTGAGGCCACTTCTAGAAGAAGGGGCGGGGAAGGGCTGGCGTGCCGACTCCGCGCCCGATGCCTTTCACCCGTTACTTTACTTCTCGTGGTGCCCTCGAGGGGCAGCCTCACCGACCACGTTTGCAGATGGGAAGACTCCCACCCACTCCAGGCCAGGCCAAGCCAGGTGGGGGCGGGGCGGTGGCGAGGAAGGGGCAGAGGCTGCGAGCAGGACTCTGGAGTCCAGCATCGTGGTCTAACACCCCTTGGCTAAGTTATTTAATTCTGCCTCCAGAGCCTCATCTGTAGAAGTGGGGCGGGAAGCCTGTGCTGCAAGGATTAAATTAGCCAATACACGTCATGTGCTTAGCGCAGGCAGGGACGCAGCGGCCATAAACGGGACCCACAGTGATTTCCGTGACCACCACTGGCATCAGGACAAACCCAGGTCTGTCCACCCCGGAGTGGGCTCTCTGCACAGAGCGGGAAGGGGGAGGGCTGAGGGAGGGCGATGAAGCCCTCGGGGACCAAAAGAAGCCAAAGGCCCCCCAGGGGCGGTGACAGGTGGCCTTCCCGGCCAGCCCATGGCCCCCAGCCCTGATGTAAGAGGCAATGACGAGCCTCTAGGAGTCTTTAATCAGGGGACCAGGAGGGTGCATGTGGGGTTTTAGGAAGATTAATCTGGCAGCAGGCACAGGATGGAAGAGAGTCAAGCTTAGCACAAAGAATCATGACGGCTGCCTGGCTCTGAGAGGCGGGTCAGTAAGGGAAGGTGGCCTGGTTCTCGGCTCCCTGGGCACTTGGGGTTCCCAGCAGCCAGGGAGGGGCCGGCAGAGAGCACTGTCGGGTCAGTGACAGCAGCGCCCGCAAGGGCTCTGGTACGTGGATGGCACAGCGGGCAGCGAAGTGAATCCGTGATATTAAGACAGTGACGGCCCCTCCCCCGCGCGGCCGCTTCCCAGCTGACATCCCGGTGTGGGCCGCGCTCGGTGCAGACCCTCCAGGGCGGGCAGGACCACCGACTCTAACGAGTGCAGGGCCACCAAGGTTCTCCCCAGGCTGCTCTGGGACCTGGCGGCCAAAGAGCAGGACGGAACCGCGGCTGCCCTGGCCAAGAACGGAAGGAGCTGTTGCTTCTACATCTTATTTTATTTGAAGCCATCATGAGGTTTTGGATCTCATCCCCAAGGAGGCTCCCCGGGCAGCATGGCGCCTGGTGAGGCACAGCCCACCCCGGCTCTCACAGCAGCGCCTGGAACACCTCCACCTTCTCGTGGTACAAGTGGTGGAACTGCTTGGCCAGGCAGTGGAAGGGAGCTTCGTAGTTCTCCATCTCCTTCTGTAGACACAAGTTTAAGAAGCCGTGGCTGTTATGGGATCATCGAGACCGGGAGCCGGCACTCCCTCACTCCCACCTCACGTCGCTGCCTGTCGCCTCCCCGGCGGGGCCTGCGACTCCTGCACCATTTTTGCAAGAAGGACACGGAGATGCAGATTGGTTAAGGTAACGGGCCAAAAGCCACACACCCGTCAGTGGTGAAGTTTGGTCTGCACCTAGATGTTTCTAGAGCCTGTACTTTTGGCCACACTCACCGCATGTGACGGGAGATTAGAATGAGAGTCTTCCTCCCTTGGGTTTGACTGGGGCCCCAAAGGCCAAAGTGAAATAATGGCAAGGATGCCCACAGTCACCTCAAGTCAGGCAAGGCTGTGGCACTGACCCCTGGGGTGCCTCTCCCTCACCCCAAGCCCAGCAGGAGGCTCCCAGAGGAAGCTGAGGCCCCGGGGCTCAGGCCAGAGCTGGAGGCAGGCCTGGGAAGCATCGAGGTCCGCCTGGGGCCGGCTGCTTTGAGGGCCCAGCCAGGAGACGGCTGCAGCAGCCCTGCCCTGGACCAGCGGTGGCCGAGTGGGGAGCTGGCCTGGCGTGGCCTTGAAGGGACCCCGCAGGGACACGCTCCAGGAGGGAAACCGCCGCAACAAGAACAGAGGCCCAGGGAGCCAGGGAGCAGGTGGGCGAGGAGGGGTTGCCTGTCATCTGCAGGGGATGGGAGGCTCAGCCATTGGGCCCAGGAAGGGGTGTCCCGGCCTGGGGGGGCCAGACTGACACCCGATAAACCCAGAGGGGCCGAAGCAGGACCTCCGCCCACTGGTCTGGCTTCCCACGGCGGGTGTGGCCAGAGGCGCAGACGCTAAGTCATTAGGGGCCTTCAGTCACCCAGCACCGTGTGTGTTCGTCACTGAAACGAGTGTTTTGTGACTAAGGGTGCCCAAAGGACTTTTTGTTCTCGGAGAGATGAGAAAGGTTCCGGAAGTGGGCCTCGGTTTTCTCTCTGGAGGTGGGGGACGGGGGAGGGGGAAGAGCCGGCCCTCCAGGGGAGCATGGACGAGCTCTAGGGGGAAAGAGAAGGGTCGCCTCTCCACCTAGCTATTGCTCTCTCATTCTCCATGTGCCCGTGGGTGTCTTTTACTTATTCACTTTTTTTTTTTTTTTTTACAAAATAAGTGATCAGAAGAAAGAGCCGCTCCTTTTCTCCTTCCAGGGAAGAAGCTCAGCTGTGGATGTAAGGGAACGGGTTTTCACACAATCTTGGGCCAATGGCCCAGGTGCAGGCTAGACAAGAGGCAACCATATACCCCCAACGAAAGGGAAGGATTTCCAAACTGAAGAATGTTCGGGAGTCATCGGGCCCACTACCCTCATTTTGCAGGGGCGCAATCTGCAGCCCAGGGCAGGGGGAAGGCAGCGCGGTAGAGGAGCTGGTGCGTGCAGAGCAGGCAGGGCCGAGGATTTGAACTCCCCAACTTTCCGCGTCACCAGCTGGGGCGGCGGATCTCACGGAAACCAGTTCTCACGGATCATGCTACCTGGGCGTTCTCACAAGGGACATGCCAACGTGAAGGAGACAGGTTGGCGGAGAGCAGACGTGGGGGGGCCCGTGCTGAGGAAGGAGGGGGAAGTCTGTAGCCGAGATGAGAGCCTGCACTAAGGCCCCCACCATCAGGGGCCAGCAGCCCTCCAGTCGGGCAGGAGAGAAAGTCAGTCACACCTGCAAGGCACCTTCAGCTGCACAGAGCATAACGTCCTGGACAACATCAGTGTTAAACAGTAAAACGTTACACTGGCTGAAAGCGTAGTCAGGTAACGGGCACAAAGAGAATGAGGCTGACGCAGGACACACACAGGGATTTCTAAACGAATTTGAAAGCTCCTGGAAGCAAGATCTGGGGGATGACGCAACATAACAAGTTATGGATTCCAATGGAGACGAGCCTCTGTCCACACCAGGGGCACTCCCGAAGTTGCAGATATAACGGAACCATTTTCTGAGTGCGTTAAGAGGGTTTGCCAATGACAGGAATCCTGGGGTCCTTCTGTTAACTAATCATAACGTCACTGACATACCGCAGAGGACGTCTGCCTTGTGCAAAAGATCCTTAGAGCAGGCTCTCAGACCAGTGTTCACTCTGGTCCTGAGAGTCCCAAAGTTGGTTCTGTGGGAGGCCAGAGCTCCTTCTAGAAGGTTCTCAAGCTAGCCTGGCCTGCATTCTAGTCCTGGTTTGACTGCTCATAAGCTGGGCAGCCAGGGAGAGCCACATGACCTTTCTTTTTTTTTTTTTTTTTAAATATTTTTATTTATTTCTAGGAGAGAGAGAGAGAGAGAGACAGCGTGAGAAGGGGAGGGTCAGAGAGAGAGGGAGATACAGACTCTGAAATAGGCTCCAGGCTCTGAGCTAGAAGTCAGCACAGAGCCTGATGCGGGGCTCGAACCAACGAACCGTGAGATCATGACCTAAGCGAAAGTTGGACGCTTAACCGACTAAGCCACTCAGGCGTCCCGCCACATGACCTTTCTGAGTCAGCGGATAATGTGTGCAAACACCTAGCCCGTAGCAGGCACTCAACAAACGTCAGCTCCCCACCCTCCCCACCCGCAAGAGGAGCCCTCCTCAAGAAGGAGGGGAACCTTCTTGAACTCGCTTTGTATTTCATGTGTCCTATGCTGATGGATACTTTTTACTTTTATGTTTTGACTTGCTTAAAATGATGCTTCTTAATTTTCTGGTCTGAAAATGAAGTCTCGAGGCATGTCAGAAAGTCTAAGAGGAACCATAAAAGACCCCAAATGGCCAAAGCGATTGTGGGAAAGAACAACAAAGTTGGTGTCAACATGTCCTGACTTCAAACTATACTGTAAAGCCATAGTAATCAAAACAGTATGGTCCTGGCATAAAAACAGACATGAAGGCCAACGGAACAGGATCGAGATCCCAAAAATAACCCCCAGCATACACGGGCAACATATTTGACAAGGGAGCAAAGAATATACGATGGAGAAGCGACAGTGTTTGTGATGATGATGTTGGGAAGACCCATGCAAGCGAACGAGACTTTCACACCATTCACAAAAATAAACTCAGAATGGACTCAAGGTTTGAACTGAAGACCTAAAGCCATACAAGTCCTAGAAGAAAACATTGGGAAAAAGCTCTTGGACATGGAACTTGGCAATGATTTTATGGATATAGTAGCAAAGCACAAGCCACAGAAGCAAAAATCAACAAATGGGACTACATCAAACTAAAAAGCTTCCCGCACAGCAAAAGAAACAACAAAACAAAAGGGTAGGGGTGCCTGGGGGCCTCGGTCAGGTAAACGTCCGACTTTGGCTCAGGTCATGATTTCATGGCTCGTGGGTTCGAGCCCCGCGTCGGGCTCTGTGCTGACAGCTCGGAGCCTGGAGCCCGCTTTGGATCCTGTGTCTCCCTCTCTCCCTGCCCCTCCCCTGCTTGTGCTCTGTCTCTCTGTGTGTCTCAAAAATAAATAAACATTAAAACAAAACAAAAAAACGAAAGGGCAGCCTATGGAATGGGAGAAAACATTTGCAAACCGCACATCTGATAAAGCATTAATACCCAAAATATATAAGGAACTTGGATAACTCAATAGGGAAAACATAAATAATCTGATTTTAAAATGGGCAGGGGAGCTAACAGACATTTTTCCAAAAAGGATATTCAAGTGCCCAAACGGTACATGAGAAGGTGCTAGACACCACTCACCCGCGGGGAAACGCAAACCGAAACGAGGATCAGATATCATCTCGCACCTCTTGGGATGCCTATTACCTGAAAGAAGAGGTACCACTAGCAGGTGCTGGGGAGGACCAGGATGTGGAGGGAAGGGGAGTCCTTACACTGCTGGTAGGAATGCAAACTGGTGCAGCCACTCTGGAAAATGGTGCGAAGTTTCGGTGAACTGTTGAAAAGAGAACTCCCCGGTGACTCAACAATCCCGCCTCTGAGTAAACACCCAAAGGAAATGAAATCACTGCCTCGAAGAGACGTCTGCAGCCTCGTGTTCGCTGCAGCACCGTTCATAACAGCCCAGATACGGAAACGACTTAAGCGTCCGCCAACAGATGCATTAAGGGCACTGTGATCTGCGTATGTGCATAATGGAACACCGTTCAGCCACGAAAGGGAAGGAAACCCTGCTCTCTGGCACAATGTGGCTGAACCTCGAGGGCATGACGCTAGGTGAAAGGAGGAAGACAGAGAAAGACAGATACTGCACCTTCTCGCTTGCACGTGGAATCTAAAGAAACTGAAGTCACACGGGGCGCCTGGGTGGCTTAGTCGGTTAAGCGGCCGACTTTCGCTTAGGTCATGATCTCGCGGTTCGTGGGTTCGAGCCCCGTGTTGGGCTCTGTGCTGACTGCCAGCTCGGAGCCTGGAGCCTGTTTCAGTCTGTGACTCCCTCTCTCTCTCTGACCCTCCCTTGCTCACGCTGTCTCTCTCTCTCTCTCTCCTAGAAATAAATTAAAAAAAACAAAAAACTGAAGTCACAGAAGCACAAAGGAGATGGGGGGCGTTGCCAGGTGCGGTGGGGGAAATGGGTGAAGGCGCCAAGTCCCAGTTTTAAGATGAGTAAGTTCTAGGGGCACCAGGGGGGCTCAGTTGGCTAAGCGTCCAACTCTCAGTTTCCGCTCAGGTCGTGATCTCATAGTTTGTGGGTTCGAGCCCCACATCGGGCTCTGCGCTGGCGGCATGGAGCCTGCTTGGGATTCTCTCTCTCTTCCTCTTTCTCTCTGCCCCTCCCACACTTACGCTTTCTGTCTCTCAAAATAAAATAAACCTGGGGCGCCTGGGTGGCTTAGTCGGTTAAGCGTCCGACTTTCGCTTAGGTCATGATCTCGCGGTTCCTGGGTTCGAGCCCCGCGTCGGGCTCTGTGCTGACTGCCAGCTCAGAGCCTGGAGCCTGTTTCAGTCTGTGACTCCCTCTCTCTCTGGCCCTCCCCTGCTCATGCTGTCTCCTCTCTCCTCTAGAAATAAATAAAACATTAAAAAAAAAAAGAAATAGAAAAAAAATAAAAATAAACCTTAAAAAAAAAAGAGATGAGTAAGTTCTGCAGACGGAATGAGAAAGGAAGAAAGAGAGTCAAACCATCCTGGGCATCCCTCCTTCGGGCCTGCAGGACCTCGCTGCTGCGCGTGGCAAGGAGAGTGAGACAGGCTCTAGGTGTCAGGACTCAGCCGCGTCTCAAGCAGCCTGGCTTATATTTCCTCTTTAATTACAGCTTTCGTAACTAGCGTCAGCTCGGGGGACTAGTTAACTTACAGTTAATACCAAGTGCTTAACTGCGGCCTCCTCAAGCATAATTTATACCCACACGATTCGAGAGCGAAGCAACACACACCTACACAGAGTTTTAACCCGCAGCCCAGTGGTCTGTGACGGCTACCGTGTTGGTGGGAGGAGTGTTAAGTTTTGGGTCCCACCAAGAGTTCTGGGGACCACGGGATACTGGGGTGGGGAGGCCATTTCACAAATGTGAATGGAGCCAGAGGGAATACTAAGATACAGCAAGACCTTGGTTTGCAAGCATAATTTGTTCCGGAAACATCCTCATCATCCAAAACACTCCTATATCAAAGCGAATTTCAAGAACCACTGACTCAGGTGTGATCATGTGATGTTTGGCGTCCCATCCTACCCGTATTACAAGACATTGCTCATTTGCCAAGTTAAAATTTATCAGAAATGTTTGCTCAGGGCACCTGGGGGGCTTGGTCGGTTAGGCATCTGAGTCTCATCTTCAGCTCAGGTCATGACCTCACAGTTTCATGGGTTCGGGCCCCGCATTGGGCTCTGCACTGATGGTGCGGCACCTGCTTGGGATTCTCTCTCTCCCCACCTCTCTCTCGGACCCGCCTCTGCTTGCGAGGTCTGTTTCTTTCAAAAGAAATAAATACACTTTAAAAAATGGAAAAAAAATGGGCGCCTGGGTGGCTTAGTCGGTTAAGCGTCTGACTTTCGCTTAGGTCATGATCTCACTGTTTGTGGGTTCGAGCCCCGCATCGGGCTCTGTGCTGACTGCCAGCTCAGAGCCTGGAGCCTATTTCAGAGTCTGTATCTCCCTCTCTCTCTGACCCTCCCCTGCTCACGCTGTCTCTCACTCTCTCCCAGAAATAAATAAAAAATATTTTAAAAAAAAAAAGGAAAAAAAAGTTTGCTCATCTTCCGGAACATTCGCAGATCAAGTTACGCAATCCAAGGTTTTACTGTATGGCTTGATGTGGGTGCCACAGCGGACCGAGGGCACAGGGCACAAAAGATGAGAAACCCCCTGTACTAAAAAGCCCACGCATTTGAATTTCATTAGTATAGCATTTATGATCATTGGGCCAGAAGGCAAGAGGGACATTTACCTCTGTAGAATCCAGGAATACAATAATTTGAGGGAACCACAGTCTACAGAAGATTACTGGGGGGAAGAGTTCCGTGTAAGAAAGCAAGTATTTACTGGGTGTATGCTATGTAATTGGGCCAACGTTTTCATATTCACCATCTGACTTAATTCTCCTGTTTGTCACTTAACGAGGAATATATTTTATTATCCCCATTTTACAGGCGAGGAGCCTGGGGTACCAACAAATTAACGAACGAGCCAAGGGCCCCACAGTTAGTTGAGCTACTTCAACATCGGCAGGCACACCGTTTGCCTTCACCCGCTACACTTTCCCAAGGAAGCAGGCTGCCGGGGAGGGGGGATGGGGGGATGTAAAAGGTTCACATCCGCACGGCAAATGAACAGCAACATTTGCCAAGGTTTGTAATCACGATGGCAGAAGTGCCTGTAGCCTCCAGGCTATGAATGAACTCGCCCGCTGATGCTTCTGGGGGCCCAATTATCAGGCCCGGGGCCCACAAGGCCGGAAGTGAGGTTCAAGGGACAACCACAGGCGTTTCTGGCTGTGCGGGGCCCGGCGAGTCTCTATGACAGCCCTGGAGAGGGGCGTCACAGCCAACCCGGGGGCCCCTGCTGCCTCTGAAATGGATGTTTTTGGGCCACTCCTGCAAGAGCAAGCTGTCACTTTACCCCTCTCCATAAGGCCTCATTGGTGCAGCCTGGGTCGCATGCCTGAGCCTGGCTGCTGGGAGGCTGGGGCTTCAAGAGTCTCGAACAGAGGAAAGGGTTCCCCAGCGCTGGGCGGCCAGCATCATGCTACGGTGCACTGAGGGTGCCGGCAGCAGGTCCCTCGGGCTCTTGTTCCCTTTCACAAGGGCTCCTGCTCACTCTAGGAGGAGGATACTTTGTGGCCTGGAGTCCCCCTGCGGCTGCAGCAAGGAAGGACGGGGAGCCATGGCTCACTGCTTTCCCTGTCATGTGACCTTGAGCAAGTCCCTTCACCTCCTCAGCACGGAAGCGGGGGTTAGGCCCATGGTCCCGCGAGGACCGTAAAATACTGTCCCGGCAGCCCCGTAATCCATACCATCTCACGCAATTGCCAAGGGTCGCTGCAATCGAACGCAATGCACTTGGGTTTCTTATTAACTGAGATACAACTTTTCCCAGGCCGGCCAGCCAGCCCGTCTGCTTTACTGTAGCGCGCACAGCTCTGGCTCTGTTGAGAAAAGATCCCACACCAGGAACGGGAACATCAGTTCCAAACCAGAACCTGCACGGGGCGGAGGATCGACTCGATGCCCGTGAGGTCATGTGAGACGCCACCTGCAGCAGAGGCCCACTGCAGACTTGGCCGCGGAGCAAGGCGGGGTACTTACCACGGAGGTTTCAAAACATTCCAGGCCTTGGCCCAGGGCCCACGCCCGGGCCTGTGCCGGATCCACCACCCGTCTGCTGGCCAGGTCTGTCTTGTTGCCCACCAGCACACCTGCTCGAAAGACACAACCAAAGCATCACCTTGAACTGTGGCAGCCCGGGGCGGGGGCGGGGGCGGGGGTGGGGGCCGGGAGACAGCTGGAGACATAAAAGAGCAAAGCACACGAATTTGAGGGGTGTAAAACATTGGGAAAGGCTGCCTGATTGGAGGTGGTGAGCACAGGGAGAGAGAGAAGCTTCGGAGGGCCGCAGGGGAGCGGGGTGGGGGATGGGGCTTCACTCATCACACACAGCTTTTGCTCAGCCCTTTTCCTAGACTCCCTGCGGGCCTGTCTGCCTTGTCTCCTTACGGCTGCAAAGCCAGGGCCAAATTTATGTGAGCGTTCCTGATCATTCCTAGCACATGGAGCAAACGTTAAAAATGGTCATTAATACTAATCTAAGGACTGGGCTCCGAGTCAGGGACTCAGAGGTAATTTAGTCCCGTTCCCAGCTGCATCAGCTGCAACTAATTTCTGAGCCCGTCTCTGGAGATCGCTTTCGCTGGTCTCTAATGAGGGGAATTTGTTGATCTCACATAGGGACGAAAAATAAACTGATTTAAAGCATTCAGAAGTGACAATAGGACTTGAATGTTTACTTGCACCCCACATGCAGGAGAAAATGAGGGATTCATCCCCAGGGCCAGCTCTCAGAAATAAGAACTCAATTACGTCACCGCGCCTTCCCCATGTCGAGTCTCCTCTCCTTCACCTTGCAAGGGTGGGTGGGTGGGGGACACGATCTACCCATTTTACAGACTCGCGGAGGTGTGGGGTGACTCTGCCAAGAGGCAGAGCCACTGTACGATCCAGACTGCCATACTCGAAGCCAGGGGCACCCCATTCTACACCCGTAGCCACCTCTGCAATGACCTTGCGCTCGGGAACCTGGGGGACAGAGGTGCTCCTGGAAAACCTACCTGGGAGGGAGGTGCCTGGTGCCTGGGACCGGGCCTTCTCCAGCCACTTGTTGCAGTTGGCGAAGGACTGCTCGTTGGTCACGTCATAGACGAGACACAAGACATTGGGACTCTCCCACTGTGCGGGACAGACGGGATGAGCGCATGTCAGTGGTGCACGTGATTCCTAGGCTGGGACAAGATCTGGCCTTCCAAGGGAAGGGACAGGGCGGGGTGGGGGGGCACCTCTAATAAGGAGGAGAGTCAGAAAACTGAGCCAACCTGCAGGAGTTGAGTCGAAGAAAACAATTCCCCCAAAGGAACGAGTGGGAGGGCGGGGGCTCACCTCTGCGCCAGGCCATCTGCTGGGTGCGTTCTGTGCATGGTTGAGAAACTTCCAGACCCTGCAGGACTAGCCTCAATATCCCTACTGCCTCGCTAAAGACACTGGGTTCAGAGAGGGTAACTGACTTGCCCAGATCAGACACGCTTTAAAGACTGGGGTAGATGCTCAGCGTGCCACTGCGTTCGTTCATTCATTCCTTGTCGCATTCTTTGCCCGCTTCCATGCAAGTTATTATGTTTTCCTGCTTTGCAGGCCTAATAGGCATCCTTTCTTCCATTAGCCAGCCACGGGAAGCTCGTTTGCCTGCATCTTCTTAATAAGGGCTGCCTTTTCAAAATGCAAAGGGCACCTTCTACTTCTCCTGCAGTGTGTCACCCTGACCCAAACCAGACCAACAATGGGACAAGGCTCACCATCCCAATTAAGAACCAGGGCCGTGCCCTCGAGGCTTGTCACCTTCAGGGGCTGCTCAGAGCCCGGGATGCCCTGTTGCCTGGCTCAGGGGCACAGGACAGCCCTGCTTAGGCTGATGCCTGTCCTGGTGCATGAATCCCTTGCTGTGCCCCAGGCTCCAGGGACACCCCCCCAACCCCCCCACTCCCCCCACCCCCCGCCCCGTCCTGCACCGTTACAGCCTGGTTTATCGCTGTTGTATCAGTAACCCTCAGGGTGTGGGGAAGAGTCCTTTCCCTCCAGTTATCCTTGGAAGGCCAGCCCAGGACTGGCTTTCGAGGGCTCGCTCCATCCCAAGGTTACACTGCCACTTTGACCGAGCTCGGTGAACCTTCGCTCAGCAGACTGACTCGAGGACTCTCTCTTGATCTCCCCTTTTGTGGATGTAAAAGACACCTCCTTGCTCTAGGCCTCAGTGGGGCCACCCAAAATGGGTCGGGGATGGAGCCGGAGCCAGCACAGGAGCCCCGAGTTTGGGTGTGAGCTGATCAGTGTGCAGTGGCCCTGACTTGCCCAGACACATCTTCCCTTCTGCCCAGCAGGCCAGCACCCGGGGCGAGACCGTGCACCCAGCAGGCACGCTGCAGACGCCATGGGTAGATGCATGAAGCCAAGCCCATGAGAGATGACAATCATGAGATCTCCATGTCTTAGACAATGGAAAAAGGGCAGAGCGCGATTTCTATTAAAACGGGCCGTTCTTGGAAAGGCAGGGGAGGGCTCGGGAGGGCTCACACCTTCTACTCCGCTCACTGGCCCAGATTAGCGGAACGGTTACTTTGGAAGGTACAGCAAGCGGGATCCTGAGAAGACGGCTGGGTAGGCAGGATAAGCGCAGGGTGGCAGCAGGCACAGGGGACACCGGGCCCACAGGGTGACACTTCTGGTCCTCCAGGCCAAGAAGCCACAAGTCCCAAGGCTGGGGGGGATGGCCCTTAAAGAACTCCGCCTTAGAAGCTCCTCCAGGCAGCCAGGCTGCAGTGACATTGCTAGAAAGCAGTGAAGGGGCACACTTTTTGGTGGAAGGCGGCGGCGGCAGTTAGGGGAAGAGATCGCATGCTACTTGCCAATTTATCCAGCATTTCCGAAAACAGCTCTTTGCCGGCCGAGTCAAAAATGAAGAGTTCCTAGAAACCAGAAAGTCCCAAGGAAGAAAGTCTACACACGGCAGGGAACCCGCACGTCCCCGAGACAACACTCCGCTCCCGGCAGACCTGGCTTCGTGGTGACATGCACACCTTTCCTCGGTGCCTGTATCTCTTCCCCACGGCACGAGGAGGAGGATGGGGAGAGGAAAGACCTGGAGAGCCCGAGGTGGGCTCACCTCTCCTAACCCCGAGTGCAGAAATACCAGGAACAGGCTGACCTCCCACCTGGCAGAACAGAATGCGAAGCAGGCTGACAAGCGCTCTGGTTTCCAAAAGGTCACGCAGCGCTTTGTTAACCAAATTGATTTTCAGATCTTAAACCAAGTCTTTTATAGAGCAGGTCACTGAGGAGGCCTGGAGAAGGCGGGTAAAGTGGGACAGCCTGCCGTCGGTGCCGATGGTGGGACTCAGGCGGAAGGTGCAGGAGGAGCCTTCCTGCCCCTCCCCGGTAGGACGCCTCCCCTGCAGATCCCCCTGGCACTGATGTCGCCACCCCTTCCCCCCCCCCCCCAGTAATCTGCATTTTATCCCTTCTCACTGCCCTGGAGCTACCTGAGGTTGTTTTCTCACGGACCTCTTTAAAAAGGCGGTGATTTTTTTTTTAATTTTTGTTAATATTTCTATTTGAGAGAGAGAGAGAGAGAGACAGAGCGCCAGCAGGCGAGGGGCAGAGAGAGGGGGAGACACAGAATCTGAAGCAGGCTCCCGGCTCTGAACTGTCAGCACAGAGCCCGACACAGGGCCCGAACCCACAAACCGTGAGATAGTAACCTGAGAGGAAGTCAGACGCTTAACTGACTGAGCCACCCAGGTGCCCCGCAGAAGGCAGAGACTCTTAAACCTTCTCTCCAGGAAAGTTTGGATGAACATAAAGCCTTGTGATTCAATTTCCAGGGCTGTGGAGTCCCATAGAGGGACCAGGGTTAAGGACCCTGATGTACTATAAGTTCTGTGAGGGCAGGGTCCATACCCCAGTCTTCCCACTGCCCCTTCTGCAGCCTGTATCAGTGAGTCTTCCCAAGTGCTCAGACAAGCCAAGGCCAAGGCCAAGTGCAGTATCCCTCTCAGGGAGGACGACAGTGAGCCCAGGGACTCTGGGCCAGCTGGAGGAGTGCTGAGGTCTCTCGGGTCAAGGACACCACTTACCACGCTGTCCCCCGTGTCAGGGACCGGCACCATCTTCACCACCAAATCCACCCCTGTTGTCTGCCGAGGAAAACGGAGAACACGCGCGTCAGAGGCTCCCAAGAGGTATGTTACGGGATACGATGAATATTTGAGGAGGCAGAAGTGCCGCGTTCTGGGTTCGCTGGGGCTGAAGTCAGAGAGGACCAACGAGGCTCACCCTACTGCCTGCTCACAAGGAGGTGTATATGGCCCCCAAGCCGCCCACTGGCCGCTCTGCGGCTTGTGGAAAAGTGATCTCCACGTGGCCATTCAAACAGCCTTTCTCAGACCTCTTCGGGCTTCTTAAGGAATTCTGGAAAGTCACTCCCTCAGGGTGGAGGGACGATCATTTCTCTTTGAAAATTTTAAGTTTATTTATTTTGAGAGAGACAGAGACAATGTGAATGGGGAGGGGAAGAAAGATGGGGGGAGAGAGAGAGAGAGAGAGAGAGAGAGAGAGAGAGAGAATCACAAGCAGGGTCCAAGCTGTCGGCACAGAGCCCGATGCAGGGCTCGAACTCACGAAATCGTGAGATCACGACTTGAGCAGAAATCAAGAGGTGGGTGCTTAACTGACTGAGCCACCCAGGCGCCCCTGATCGTTAATTTAAGCCTCGGCCAGCCTGCGACTCCCCCAGCTCACCAGGGTGTAGTTCTTCTGGAAATGGGCTCCATCGCTGCGGAAGGTCTGCGCCAGGGCCGTCTTGCCCACTGCCGGGTCTCCTGTGAGGTCGGAGTAGAAGAAAGGCATCATTTCCGGCCTGATCTGACTTGAGAATCCCCCGCTCCGGAACGCTAGTTAGGAACCGGAAACTTCAATGAGTTGTCAGAGAAAATGTACTTGACTCTCATGGGGACTTGGGAGGGGGCTGGCAGGGCCGCGGGTCCAGGAGACCAACCTTCAAAGCCTGGTTGCATTTCTTCAAGGGTAATCCTTTCATCCCAAAGAACTGACCCAGAAGGTAACAGCTTAAGGAGGGCTTCAGAGCGCTGGAAACAGAACTGACACACTCTTCCACTGCACACACCCCATGGGGAAAAACTGTCACTTTCAAACTTGAACGTACTTTGAAGTCTTGAAGGTAAAGAGCTCAGTCTCATAGGCTCACCTGCCTAGAGGAACCAATTTGAGTTCAAGGCTCCCATACTTAGGACCCTGCACGCTTCTTTCGGGGTGGGGTGGGGGGGACAGGAGTTGGGAGGGTGTCTGCATTTATGGGAAGCACGGAGTCAGCTGTTAGTCTGCCAGCCTGAAATCCGTTCCCAAGTGACACATTCCACTCCCGCCTCGGTGGGCCTGAGACCACTGCGGATCCACCTTCCCGGCGGGCCTCTTCTGGTCTATCCTCGACGGCTACCGTTTCCTCCAAGCTGGCCTTACCTCTCCCCCTGCCCCCGGGCTTATATCCTCATTCGTGGGTCCATGGCCCCATAAGCTGGTATCTCCAAACTGAAGGTTTATGTCATACTTTGAGCATGACATCTGGACCTTTTTTTTTTTTTTAATGTTTTTATTTCTGAGAGAGAGAGACTGCGTGAGCAGGGGAGGGTCAGAAAGAGAGGGAGTCACAGAATCCGAAGACAGGCTCCAGGCTCTGAGCTGGCTGTCAGCACAGAGCCCTACACAGGGCTCAAACCCACGAATGGCGAGATCATGACCTGAGCTGAAGCCGGACATTCAACTGACTGAGCCACCCAGGCGCCCCGAAATCTGGACCTTTTGCAAGACGGTGGGGAGCAATTTAATCAGGAGGCTCTCCCCTACTCCCCAAGGGGCTGCAGGCTTTCCATGCCCACCCTTAATTCCCCTTTCCCACCCCCCGCCCCTTCCCCGTGGCCCTGCTCTGCCTCTGGTGACGCCAGCCTGTTCTCATCTGCAACATCTTCTGGGCCATGAGGGTTACACAGGTCCTCTGTCACCGGGGCCCAGGCTCCTCAGCAAAACCGCCACTGTGCTAGCATCCCTCTGACTTGTGCCCTTGGGTATGATCGCCTCGCCTTTGCTCTGTTTTACGGTCGGCTTCCGCGTGCGCCTCTTGACTTCTGCACGGCCCGCTGCTCTGTTCACTTTGCAGTTTTGACTTTTCCCACCTATAATTTTCTCTTGCGAGGCAATTACTTGCCTACTGTGGCGTTTCATCTCCCGTGCACTCCTCGAGGGCTGAGTGAGCTATTCAGTCCTGCTTTTCTATTTACCACCGCGTCTTAGAAGGGAAGCATTCCCATGGTCCTGTTCCCTCCTTCCCAGCCCCCGCCCCCCACCGTGACCACATTAACCACATCTGACAGATGAAGATTCCGAGGCTCCGAGAAGGCTGGGTAACCGGCGCAGGATTCCTACAGCTCACTCTCCCCGTCAGACCCCACCCCTCTCCTGGTGCTCAGGGCCGCTCCTGACCCATTTCTATCACTACCCTGCGGGCCCCCATCGCCGCAGGCTTGCCTGACATCGGGGGCGACCAGGGCTGCACGGTGGCCGGGCACCCATCCGTCTTCGAACAAACAGAGCATCACTTCCCCTCTTGTGCTCTGGCTGTCTCCCTCCACCCGCCCGACTCCCAGTTTTGCTTCTGAATCCTCTTGGAAATTGGCTCTTCCTGCTCGTGAAATTCCCCACAGATTTGTTCTAGTTAATTTCATAAATGTTCCTTCCGACTGTCAGTCAGAGTCACCCACACTCCAGGAAAACCTCGAGCGCCGGCTGAGGAGGGATCCGGCACAAGGAAGGGAAGTAACTGATAAACACATTTGCAGAGCATCACAACGATAAGTGCAAAGGCAAACAGCGCGAGCTGAGAACCAAAGCGTCTGAGGGCGCGGCGAGGAAAGAACCGGAAAGAACCGAATGAGCAGTTGCGGCAGCAGCGAGGCAGGGGGGAAGCTGAGCTGGGGGAAGGCAGGGCGGGGCACTGCCTGACAGAGAGGGTGATGCCCGCAGTGGCACCACGCGAGGTCACTCCCAAGTCCAAGGGCTTTTGCTCGGCCCTCCTGCTCCTTGGGGTCTCTGAGGGATGAGTCAGCAGCCCCCTCCCGCCCAGGCCCTGTGGCCCCGGTGTCCACACTGGCCTGGTTCTCCTGCCTCCGAACGTGGGCACTCCTGTGGCTCTGTCCTTGGCCGTCTGCCCCCAGCTGGTCTGTCCTGTTTACTCTTTCCCTGTCACTTCCCTCCCCTTGCTTGGTCTCGATCTCCAACAACCTGTGGATGTTTCCACCACAATGCTGGGCCTTCAGCCAATCTCTCTGTTGACAGCCAGGCTCGTGTCACACCCCCGGGTCCCCAGGGGTCTTGCTCACCTAACTCACTCCTTCTGCCCACGTCGCCATTGGCTCACACCTCCCAGCTGCACCCGGTCACCTGTGATTGCCGTCTCTCGCTCACTTCTGATGTCCCCTGCTATATCTCAAGCCTGCCTCGCCTTTGTCGCCCCTGCTGACGGTGCACTAGTTCTCAGACCTCGGGCTGGGCTCTGTGTCCTGCCTTGTGAGGTGGGGGCCGGGACCCTGCAAACAGGTGTCTCCTTTGCCAGTGGCTTTCTGTCCGGCTCTGCCAGTGCACGTTCTAGAGAAAGACTGGAGGGGAGGGGGTGGGGGGGAAGGTGGGATGGATTTGCCCCTTTCCACGTGCCTGCTGTCTCTCTTAGCAGAATGCCGGCAACGGCCTTCACTCCAGCAGTAGGAAGTTACTTCTCTCCAGTTTATTACTGGACCCGCCTTATTACTCCCGCTCAGAGATGCCAGCATCGGGGAGCAGAGCCCCCTTCTCAGAGATCTGCATCTCGGCTCCCCAGGGCCTTCCTGCGCTTCGGACAACCTGTCTGCCTCCCTGCTCCCCCAGCCCTGGGATGGGCCCCTTCCTGCAGCTGCTCTTGGTGCCGCCTTCTTGTCCCTTCATCGTTCCAGGCCCCCTGTCTGATTGACACCCTGCAGGAAATGCTCATTGTTGCCACACCTACCGGAGTTCTGCTTTTTTGCCTGGACCCTGACTATGCAGCACTTGGTAGTGAGTGGTCTGGAGTGGCTTTGGTCACGTCTTGCCCTGAACATGGGGCTGAGCTCTCTGCCAGTGGGAGATGGGTGGCGATCCATGGCACAGGGTGGCATCGTGCGCTGCTGACTCAGTTTCTTGGGGGTACCTACCATCCCAGCAGAGCAGTGCCCCCTCCTCTTCAGGGGTCTGGACCCCAGCTCTGTGGGGCTCTTCTTCAAGCGTCTGACAACCCGGCCTCTATCTACCCCCGCTGTGCCATCTCAATGTTCTCTTCTTTCCAGTTCTCCAACCCCTATGGAGCCAGTTCGATATATTAAAATGCCTCCAGTCCTCCAGTCTGTTTCTTTTTTTTTTTTTTTTTAATATTTTTATTTTATTTCTAGGAGAGAGAGAGAGAGAGAGAGACAGCATGAGCAGGGAGGGTCAGAGAGAGAGAGAGATACAGACTCTGAAATAGGCTCCAGGCTCTGAGCTGGCAGTCAGCACAGAGCCCGATGCAGGGCTCGAACCCACGAACCGCGAGATCATGACCTAAGCGAAAGTCGGACGCTTAACCGACTAAGCCACCCAGGCGCCCCGCCTCCAGTCTGTTTTCTTAACCGGGTCTTGCCCGAAGCTCTCCCCACCTGGCCCGCTCTGCGTTTCACTTTTCTCTCTGCTCCACCTACCCTGTCGATCCCAACAGATGGAACTTTCTAGGACAGTGTGGCATCCGGTCATGCTTTCACACAAGACCCACCAAGGATTCCTTCTACTGTGGACCGCTCTCCATGGTCCACTTCGATTCCACCTCCCACTTGCGCTCTGACTCTCCCTTAGGCCAGATCTGGGCTCTACACCCC